>JARWKJ010000007.1:48243215-48633215 GCA_029959095.1 Rhinichthys osculus
CTTCATTGCTCAGATAACTCAAGTCAATGGATTTTTTTGGGAAAGTAAGTCTAACCAGTTAGAATTACGGTGGCCGAGAGAGCTCAACGCGCTGCAACTGAAGAAAACACATGCAAATAGAAAACAACGCGTGCAAATAGAAAACAACGCGTGCAAATAGAAAAAAACACATGCAAATAAAATAAAACGCATGCAAATAGAAAAAAACGCGTGCAAATAAAAAAAACACCCGCAAATTAGGAAAACATCTTCATCAGTTTCACAACACACGTGTGCTCCAAGTACTCACAACACCACCAAATACAGAAACGCGCTGCAAATAACACAGAGCACAACGGAAATGTTTCCAGGGGAACCAAATAAGTGACGAACCCGGCTGGGACGTGCTGGCAGATATCCATAAATCTATGCGTACTGGTGCTTACAGCTTAAAATTATACTTTGTTTATTTATTTATTTGTGCAAAACATACAGAGATTACATTTTTTTATGACATACAACTTGTATACAATGTACAAAATGTTAAACAATATGTTCAATGTCATCAGAATACAAATGAGAAAAGAACAATGAGCTGGAAACTAAAATAAATAAATAAAAAAGATAAAGAAGAAAAACATGAAGGAAAGATATTTATCTATACATCAGTTACACTGTACAAATTGTTTCATGTTATTACATTTTCATAAAGAAAAGTTTTGTAAGAAATGTTAGGTAATGTAGGGTCAAAATTTTTAAAGTTGAGACACAGATATATAACGCATATTTTACAAGCTTTTTTTGTAAAGTAAAAATAAAGATGTATTTGCATCCGTTATGTTAACAGCATTATATTTCTGTCGTAAGACCAGCTGATGGACGCCGTGCTGCGTTGTCATGGGAACATCCCAGGTGAAAATAATGAGGAAATTACGTTGTCTTTAGTTGCTCCCTTCATCAAGTGCGCTCCACACGGCTGCCTAACAGCACACTAGAGCCCTGCTCACTCCACAGGCCTGCTTTAAGGGCTCTGCAATCT
This sequence comes from Rhinichthys osculus, assembly GCA_029959095.1. NCBI lineage: Eukaryota > Metazoa > Chordata > Actinopteri > Cypriniformes > Leuciscidae > Rhinichthys > Rhinichthys osculus. Next base: position 48,244,234 of record JARWKJ010000007.1, read on the forward strand.
GCCCTTCGAAGGGAGTATGGCATAGGGAAGCTCACGAGCAATAAGCACATCCCAGCCGGGTCCGTCACTTATTTGGTTCCCCTGGGAACATTTCCGTTGTGCTCTGTGTTATTTGCAGCGCGTTTTCTGTATTTGGTTGTGTTGTGAACTTTTGCAGCGCGTTTCTGTATTTGGAGCACACGTGTGTTGTGAAACTGATGAAGATGTTTTTTTTTAATTTGCATGTGTTTTTTTCTATTTGCACGCGTGTTTTTCTATTTGCATGTGTTTGCTTCAGTTGCAGTGCGTTGAGCTGTCTCGGCCACCGTATAGAATAGATATAAGCGAGTCAGACCAGTCTGAAGGTCTAAGCAGAGTTTGGTGAAGCATTAAAGTTGTAGGCGGTGTCAATTTCTCATAATAATAATAAATAATAATAATGTTTAAATATATGCTGGCTTTCTCAAGCCAACATAATAAACAGAACTCAGAGAAACATCGACCAATTCAGTATGTAATAAAATTGTATTAGTTTTATAATAAAACTAATAACATTTTAAATGTATGCCGTGCTCTTCAATTGACATGATTTTAATTAATCCCAAACCCTGCTAATTTTGTAAGTACGTTCTGTACGTCCACTGATTCTAGCTTCTCTCTTTTCTGTCTTGTTCTTTTCCTGTGAACTGAGTAGGCTACACATGCTTACATTTATAAATATAAACTTTATTTCTATTCAATTTTCAAAATTATTTATCCAAAGAGAGTGAACTATTTGCACTGTATTTATCAATGGGAAATACATAAAATAATCTGTCATATGTAGGCCTACTGTGTCTCACATTAATGCGGTCGCTTGCACGTCGCAGCCGCACGAGTTACGTGACCAGTAACATATTTCTGCTTCAAATGTTGTGCGTAGTTAACAGTGAGTGATGGTTTCAGACATTATTTTATTAAAGTGCATTTGTCAGTGCCACACTCGTGACTCTTATTCTGCCTGACAGAAAGAAAAGCTCGTTCTGAAGGCGGAGCGGTTTGACCAATCAGATGAAAGGGGCGTTTCAGTGCCGCCCACGTGTGCAAATTAAATATCGAACCCATAAACCGATCTGTAAACTACAAACGAAAAATTTAAAATCGAGCCAAAATCTAATTTTTTGTTTTTTAAACTAAACAAAAAAAACGAATAAACAAGCTGGTTTTCATTTCTCGTTATTCCATTCCAAACAGGAAATCAAATGACCAAAAGATACACGGGCCATTTGAAGACAGCAGGGCTTATTGTTCATTGTTTACAGCACTGCACTTTCTGGGTTTATTAAACTAAAACACTTTATTCTCAATATCTCACAATGAGCCAAAGTTCACATTATATTTGTGTAAAATTCTTCACATTCATGATTTGTTTGTAAGATAATCTCTCTTCCTCTGTTTGTGTCTCTCTAGTCTACAGTACTGTGGCATTACAGATGTTTCTTCTTTAACTCAGTCTTTGACTAACTCAAAAGCACTGCAGTTTTTAAAAGAGCTTGATCTGGGAGGCAATAAGATAGGAGACTCAAAGCAGCGGCTCAGAGACGAGCTACGAGACTCAAACTGTGTCCTGAGGTGAGGAAACATCACTGAGATATTAAAGAGATCTTCATTTACCTCTGATATGTGAACAATCCTTTCAAACATTCGTGAAAGGAAATTATCATTCAGCTTTATTGCAACAAAGGGTTTGTGTGAGAACATAATGTGAAGTTATTGAAATGTTGAACACAAAGGAGGAAAGAGAAGAAAAGCTCACTGTCACAGCTTTATACATCAACACCTGCTTTATGAACTGTGTCAGTAGAAGTGAATCATTTCAGTGTGAAAACAGACTTGGTCAGATTGTAGGAAACGCTGCACTCCTGCTAAAATCAGTGCAGTTCCAGCTTCAGCTCACAGCGTCCAGCTCACATGAGCAATGTCTCTGTCTCTAGTGTGTTTTACTGTGACAAGCAACACGTCACACTACTCTACACTTACTTTACTCTCAGTTATTTACTAAGAGCCTACAAACATGTTTAAACTAGAGGACAAACGGCTTTAACTAAAGGTTTGTGTTTAACTCAAAATAACATTAGTATTTGCTCCCTGTGGTTTATTCCATACGCCGTACACTCATTAGTTTCTCCTTTACAGAGACTCAACAGGAGTCGCACCGACACACACACACACACACACACACACACACACACACATATGAACATGATTCAGACTTTACATCTATTATATTTAAAAACACAAATATCTATGCAAGGTAGGAATTCAGTGTAACTCCTTTTTACTCATAAAACAGTAATTGAAATATAATAATGCTGTTCCACTTAACACTGATTGTTTTCTCATTGGCCTCATCCAGGACAACATCCTGAAGCTGAACACGCTGAAACCAGTGGAGATGATTGTGGACTTCAGGAGATTATTCCCACTCTCCATCATGAACAGCACTGTGGAGTTGTTCAGGTTCCTGGTCTCTACCGTCTCTCAGCACCTGAAGTGGGACAATCATATTTGCTGTATTGCAGAAAAGGCCCAGCAGAGGTTGTGCTTTCTTCATCAACTGGAAAAGTTGATCCTGCCACACAGTTTTACTCCGCTGTTATGAGTGTGTTCTGTGCACTTCTACAACTGTCTGGTTTGGGTCCGCCAGTAAATCAGACATAAGAAGACTGTAATGGACAGTTAGGACAGCTGAAAGGATCATTGGTGTGCGGCGGCCCAACCTTCAGGACTTGTACATCTCCAGAGTGAAGAAACGGGCAGGAACATCATCACAGACCATCTCACCCCGGACACGACCTGTTTCACTTCTGCTGACGTCACAGATCTCTATGCACTAGAACATCTAGACTCAAAAACTGTTTGCATTTTGTCTTAATATGTTGAATTTTCTGGTAAAGTCATACCATATATATTGTATTGTTTTTATATTGTATTGTATTTTTATATTATATTTGTCTTGACAAACTTTAACTAGTCTTTACACTGGCTCCCAGTTACATTTAGGATTGACTTTAAAGAATTATTACTGGTATATAAATCATTCAATGGGCTAGGACCTCAATATATTGCAGATATGCTCACTGAATATAAACCCAACAGATCACTCAGATCATTAGGATCACATCAGCTAGAAATACCAACGGTTCACTCTAAGCATGGAGAGTCTGCTTTTAGCTACTATGTCAGCCGCAGCTGGAACCAGCTTCCAGATGTGCTCCTACAGTAGTCACATTCAAATCCAGACTGAAAACACATCTGTTTAGCTATGCATTTACTGAATGAGCACTGTGCCACTGTCCGTTCGACTGTTTTTACTGTACTGGTTTAATTGCTTTAATACTGCTTTAATACTCCTCTGACTGGAAGAGATTTTGAAGGAGAACGGAAGAGTCCTCACTCCGATGAGGCGAGTGAAGGAATAAGTTAATTATACTGAGTATAAGAAGTCGCTGAGAGCGTCGTTAAGGGTAACGGCAGCAACGGCGTGCTCTGTGGGGGCCCCGCTGAGTATTACTGGTGTATCACCACCCCAGCAGAGTACGTCCCTGGGCTAGACTCTGTGGGGGCCCCGCTGAGTATTACTGGTGTATCACCACCCCAGCAGAGTACGTCCCTGGGCTAGACTCTGTGGGGGCCCCGCTGAGTATTACTGGTGTAGCACCACCCCAGCAGAGTACGTCCCTGAGCTAGGCTCTGTGGGGGCCCCGCTGGGTATTACTGGTGTAGCACCACCCCAGCAGAGTACGTCCCTGAGCTAGGCTCTGTGGGGGCCCCGCTGGGTATTACTGGTGTAGCACCACCCCAGCAGAGTACGTCCCTGAGCTAGACTCTGTGGGGGCCCCGCTGAGTATTACTGGTGTATCACCACCCCAGCAGAGTACGTCCCTGGGCTAGACTCTGTGGGGGCCCCGCTGAGTATTACTGGTGTAGCACCACCCCAGCAGAGTACGTCCCAGAGATAGGCTCTGTGGGGCCCCGCTGAGTATTACTGGTGTAGCACCACCCCAGCAGAGTACGTCCCTGGGCTAGACTCTGTGGGGGCCCCGCTGAGTATTACTGGTGTAGCACCACCCCAGCAGAGTACGTCCCAGAGATAGGCTCTGTGGGGGCCCCGCTGGGCATTACTGGTGTAGCACCACCCCAGCAGAGTACGTCCCTGGGCTAGGCTCTGTGGGGGCCCCGCTGGGAAATACTGGTGTAGCACCACCCCAGCAGAGTACGTCCCTGAGCTAGACTCTGTGAGGGCCCCGCTGAGTATTACTGGTGTAGCACCACCCCAGCAGAGTACGTCCCTGAGCTAGACTCTGTGGGGGCCCCGCTGAGTATTACTGGTGTAGCACCACCCCAGCAGAGTACGTCCTTGAGCTAGACTCTGTGGGGGCCCCGCTGGGAATTACTGGTGTAGCACCACCCCAGCAGAGTACGTCCCTGGGCTAGACTCTGTGGGGGCCCCGCTGGGTATTACTGGTGTAGCACCACCCCAGCAGAGTACGTCACTGGGCTAGGCTCTGTGGGGGCCCCGCTGGGCATTACTGGTGTAGCACCACCCCAGCAGAGTACGTCCCTGGGCTAGGCTCTGTGGGGCCCCGCTGAGTATTACTGGTGTAGCACCACCCCAGCAGAGTACGTCCCTGGGCTAGACTCTGTGGGGGCCCCGCTGGGTATTACTGGTGTAGCACCACCCCAGTAGAGTACGTCCCTGGGCTAGACTCTGTGGGGGCCCCGCTGGGTATTACTGGTGTAGCACCACCCCAGCAGAGTACATCCCTGGGCTAGGCTCTGTGGGGCCCCGCTGAGTATTACTGGTGTAGCACCACCCCAGCAGAGTACGTCCCTGGGCTAGGCTCTGTGGGGCCCCGCTGAGTATTACTGGTGTAGCACCACCCCAGCAGAGTACGTCCCTGGGCTAGACTCTGTGGGGGCCCCGCTGGGTATTACTGGTGTAGCACCACCCCAGCAGAGTACATCCCTGGGCTAGACTCTGTGGGGGCCCCGCTGAGTATTACTGGTGTAGCACCACCCCAGAATTTAATTTTTCATTTTATTGTTTATTTTTACAGGGACAATGCACAATTAAAAGTAATTGCACCAGAATTAGCTAATAGCTAGTTTACATCTGCTGTCCCTGGGCAGGTAAACAAATAAAATAACATACATTACATATACACCACATAAAACATCACAATACATACATGTGCATAATATAAAATTTAAAACCAGAATATAAAACAGATAATGTACAACACAGTCATTAGTGGTTGCAGATCTGTTGTGATAGTAGCCAGTACTTTAGCTTATTTTTAAAAATTGAGAAGCTATTGAGGCTTCGAATATTTGTAGGTAGGGAATTCCACAACCCCACTACTCTAACTGAAAAAGTTTTTTGCCCAAAGGCTGTTTTTCTGTACTGCGGTACCAAATCTCCCCTGGCAGAGGCTCTAGTCCTACCTGCACTTCCATTATGGGTCACACATCCCTGAAGAGGGGGTGGAGCAAGATTACGTCCCTGGGCTAGACTCTGTGGGGGCCCCGCTGGGTATTACTGGTGTAGCACCACCCCAGCAGAGTACGTCCCTGAGCTAGACTCTGTGGGGGCCCCGCTGAGTATTACTGGTGTAGCACCACCCCAGCAGAGTACGTCCCTGGGCTAGACTCTGTGGGGGCCCCGCTGGGTATTACTGGTGTAGCACCACCCCAGCAGAGTACGTCCCTAGGCTAGACTCTGTGGGGGCCCCGCTGGGTATTATTGGTGTAGCACCACCCCAGCAGAGTACGTCCCTGGGCTAGGCTCTGTGGGGGCCCCGCTGAGTATTACTGGTGTAGCACCACCCCAGCAGAGTACGTCCCTGGGCTAGACTCTGTGGGGGCCCCGCTGGGTATTACTGGTGTAGCACCACCCCAGCATAGTACGTCCCTGGGCTAGACTCTGTGGGGGCCCCGCTGGGTATTACTGGTGTAGCACCACCCCAGCAGAGTACGTCCCTAAGCTAGGCTCTGTGGGGGCCCCGCTGGGCATTACTGGTGTAGCACCCACCCCAGCAGAGTACGTCCCTGGGCTAGGCTCTGTGGGGGCCCCGCTGGGTATTACTGGTGTAGCACCACCCCAGCAGAGTACGTCCCTGAGCTAGGCTCTGTGGGGGCCCCGCTGGGTATTACTGGTGTAGCACCACCCCAGCAGAGTACGTCCCTGGGCTAGACTCTGTGGGGGCCCCGCTGGGTATTACTGGTGTAGCACCACCCCAGCAGAGTACGTCCCTGGGCTAGACTCTGTGGGGGCCCCGCTGAGTATTACTGGTGTAGCACCACCCCAGCAGAGTACGTCCCTGGGCTAGACTCTGTGGGGGCCCCACTGAGTATTACTGGTGTAGCACCACCCCAGCAGAGTACATCCCTGGGCTAGACTCTGTTGGGGGCCCGCTGGGCATTACTGGTGTAGCACCACCCCAGCAGAGTACGTCCCTGGGCTAGGCTCTGTGGGGGCCCCGCTGGGCATTACTGGTGTAGCACCACCCCAGCAGAGCACGTCCCTTGGCTAGACTCTGTGGGGGCCCCGCTGGGCATTACTTGTGTAGCACCACCCCAGCAGAGTACGTCCCTGGGCTAGACTCTGTGGGGGCCCCGCTGGGCATTACTGGTGTAGCACCACCCCAGCAGAGTACTTCCCTGAGCTAGGCTCTGTGGGGGCCCCGCTGGGCATTACTGGTGTAGCACCACCCCAGCAGAGTACGTCCCTGGGCTAGGCTCTGTGGGGGCCCTGCTGGGCATTACTGGTGTAGCACCACCCCAGCAGAGTACGTCCCTGGGCTAGGCTCTGTGGGGGCCCCGCTGGGCATTACTGGTGTAGCACCACCCCAGCAGAGTACGTCCCTGAGCTAGGCTCTGTGGGGGCCCCGCTGGGTATTACTGGTGTAGCACCACCCCAGCAGAGTACGTCCCTGGGCTAGACTCTGTGGGGGCCCCGCTGGGTATTACTGGTGTAGCACCACCCCAGCAGAGTACGTCCCTGGGCTAGACTCTGTGGGGGCCCCGCTGAGTATTACTGGTGTAGCACCACCCCAGCAGAGTACGTCCCTGGGCTAGACTCTGTTGGGGGCCCGCTGGGCATTACTGGTGTAGCACCACCCCAGCAGAGTACGTCCCTGGGCTAGGCTCTGTGGGGGCCCCGCTGGGCATTACTGGTGTAGCACCACCCCAGCAGAGCACGTCCCTCGGCTAGACTCTGTGGGGGCCCCGCTGGGCATTACTGGTGTAGCACCACCCCAGCAGAGTACGTCCCTGGGCTAGACTCTGTGGGGGCCCCGCTGGGCATTACTGGTGTAGCACCACCCCAGCAGAGTACGTCCCTGAGCTAGGCTCTGTGGGGGCCCCGCTGGGCATTACTGGTGTAGCACCACCCCAGCAGAGTACGTCCCTGAGCTAGGCTCTGTGGGGGCCCCGCTGGGCATTACTGGTGTAGCACCACCCCAGCAGAGTACGTCCCTGGGCTAGAGGTCCAGTGGCACCGTAAACCGGCTCAATCTCTTCCATCTCAGATAGGGGTATTACTTTATTTTATTTTTTATCCTAAACTGTTTTAATTATTCTTATTTATTTTGATTATTTTAATTCCTTCTATGTAAAGCACTTTGAATTACCATTGTGTATGAAATGTGCTATATAAATAAACTTGCCTTGCCTTGCCTAAAAGTTACTGCTAACGTTGGAATAACATCACATTGAACTTACCAGAGCAGGGCGCTTAACACAAACATCACCAACACACTCAAAAACATAAGGACTATCGCTTGCTGAAAAGAGTTATTGACTAACGTTAACATTATTGCCTTGCCACGACATTAACAGTACACAGGAAGGATAGTATATGTCACTAGCTGGCGGACTGGCGGTAATTACGCTTTTGGCGCATAAAAAATGCGCGCGGCACCGTGATGCTGCGCGCTTGCAACTTATATATTAAAAATAGACTCGTCTAACAGTCAAATATCACATGTAATATGATATTCTTACAATGTTACAACAAGCAAAGTAGTTTTGAAGTATTTTGGTTTACTTACAAGTTGTCTCATGCTTGATACCACGTCGCTCGAGAGGGTAGCCATCTTGTGTAGATTTTTCAGGTAACGTCAGTTAGGACCGCACGTCATGACGTCATATCACGTGATAGATAGTACACTTAAAAATAGTGAGTGAACCAGCGGTGTTCACTCAGAAATACTGAGGCACACAAACATAAAAACACATATTTGTTCATAGACATTAATAGTTTAAAGGTGGATTAACTCAGCAAGAGATTTTAAGGGTGCTTTCACACCTGGATCGATTGGAGACGTTGCTCCGAAACAAAGGGGCGTTTCCCTTTTGGCCCGGTTCGTTTGGTCATATGTGAACACAACAAGCGCACTCTGAATCGGAATAAAACAACCGAGCCGAGACCGCCTAGAAGAGGTGGTCTCGGCTCGATTCCATACGAACCCTGGAGCGGTTCGTTTGTAGTGAGAACACAACCGACCCACGAACCGGAACAAATCAATGTGTTGCTTGGCAAACAGACGCCAATAGATCGCTTGTCAACATGGAGCTTCGGCAGCGTATTTTGCTGATTTGTTGCGGTATGTTGTTGTGGTTAAGGTGGTCTCGTACCTTATGTAGCTAACTTAACTTACTGCTGTCGGAGTTTTTCGCCTTTGCGCGTCACTGCTCGACGGACCGTTCATAACTACTCTCTTTCATTTTATAGCTGATCTTCTTGTACACTTTGGTGTTCTTGTGTGTAGTGTCCAACATCCGGGAGATGTGTTCTTCCGACCAAATATCTATGAGGCATTTCACCTCTTCGTAGCACCAAGTCAACCCGCGATTCATTTTGTGTTAGTTAGGCTACTGTTGTCATGGCGATGTCCCACAATGGAATATGCGCGACCTGCACGCATTAGGGAAGTGACGTAATGGCGTAAGGAAAGCCCTGGAAGGGCGTGCGATTTGGAGCGCTTTACAACAGTGTGGTGTGAACAGAGTGACGTATTAAATTGATTCGGAACAAAGTATTCTGTTTCGGATCTGTTCCGGAACAAAACAAATCGATCCAGGTGTGAAAGCACCCTAACTGTAGTGACCTCAGTCTTTATAAGCTAGTAGTACTGTTCGGGCTTACAGTGCAGAGTGACATTAAAGTTTTGCCGAGGATAAGTATTTCGTCACTAATGTGTGATGAGAATGAAGGGGAAGTTGCCGATTCAATTTTGAATTTCCAGACGCCACAACTGGAGTATCTGGATTGTGCTTCAAAGGCGCTTTCCCACACAGCAGTTAAGGTCATCCATCAGAAGTCACTGAAGAGACAGAAAGCTTAATGGCTAGGGTTGTTGGGGCCAGATTTCCTTGTAAGAGACAGGTGGAGGACCCTGTACAAACTCCCTGTAGAAAAATGAACTGGTGATCTGCAGTGGAGGATAATACACGGGGCGATAGCTACGGACAGGCATGTGGCGCACCTGAACCCAGCAGTGGGGGGGCTGTGTAGGTTTTGTGGTGAGGGTGAAGATTTAGAGCATGTGTTTTTAAAGTGCAATAGATTAAATCATTTGTTTGAATTACTTGCAACTTGGTTTCGGGGGTTTGCAGAAGAATTTTCAGACAAAATATTTATAGGGGGTTTGAAATATATTTTTTTATTAAGAAGGAGAGTATGTTTATTGAATTATCTAATAGGAACAGCAAAATTGTCCATATGGAAGACAAGAAAGAATAAGTTGGCAGCAACGAATTCAAAAGCAATCTATATGAGTCTGGTGGCAGCAAGATTGAGAACAGAATTGGTTTTTGTGAAATTTGGTGTATTAATGAGGTTTTATGTGTTGTACATGATGAACAATTGTTCCTCGGTTTTTAAAAGAATATGAATTATATATATATATATATACTTTTTTTTTTCAATATTGTTGAGGTATGATGTTTGAATTAGGGATGTAAAAATTTTGTCAAAATAAAGTGACAAAATTCTCTCTCTCTCTCTCTCTCTCTCTCTCTCTCTCTCTCTCTCTCTCTCTCTCTCTTTCTCTCTGAGTGTTGTATTGCGAGTGCGGTGAGTGAAGTTGATTTCTGTGTCTAAATATCTCAGTGTTTTCCGCCTTTTTGTCTTTGTTTGTTTTTAGTTTGTGGTAGTTTTTGGTGTGGTTTGGGCCCTGGCTGCACAGGGTTTGTCTACACTCGTACGACGAAATGCGGTGAAAGTGGCAAGAAGGAGTTGTTGAAAAAATTAAAGGACGTTTAGAGAAATGGAAGTGGCTGCTCCCTAAAATGTCTTACAGAGGACGCATTCTTGTTATCAACAACCTGGTCGCGTCTTCACTATGACCGATTTGTTTCCCTTTGAGAAGATTTGGTGTTGTACGGGAGTTTTTGTCCCATTTTTGAAGATGATTTATTTTTTTCCCCGTAACCTTTTTCCTGTTGTTAGCTTGTTAATTTGTGTGTAAGATGATTGTGAAATAAAGTTATTTTTCAAATTCAATTCTCTCTCTCTCTCAACTAAGGTGGGAATTCCTCTTGGTGCAAAAAGAGCATTAGTTAGTTTCTGGTTTTGCTTTGAGCTTCTCTACTTCCAGTTCAACACACACTCACACACACACACACACACACACACACACACGCACACACACACACACACACACACATACACACACACACACACACACACACCTCTATAGTTCTCAGTTCAACTCAGCTGTTATTGTTCAAATAAGACAGAAACACACATGAGAACTGAGAGCTCTTTAATTATATTAATGATAGAAGAGAGAGAATACAGGACAGTCTCTGACTCCATATGTGACACATGAAACACTTCTATAAACACACAACAATATTACTAATAACTCTCTTCTGATTTCCATTCAAGCTCTGGTTAATATTTAATATAAACTTAGATCTCTTCTGATATACTTTCTGCACTTTAAATCAAGTGTTTTTAGGGATAGTTCACCCGAAACTGTCCACTGACTTCTAATGTATGGACAATAAATCTCACAATATTGTCTTTTATGTTCCACAGAAGAAAGAAAGTTATTCAGCTTTTGATCGACATGAGAGCATATGTACATCTTCACATTTCATTTTCAATGCATGCAATACATTTACATTTAATCATTTAGCAGACGCTTTAATCCAAAGAGATTTACAAACGAGGAGAAACATAGAAGTTAAACTAACACTAATCCAGTGCTGTGAATAATAGTCACTAAGTCACCTTTATTTATATAGCGGTTTTACAATACAGATTGTTGACAAGCAGCTTTACAGAGATAACAGGAAAATAATGTTGTAATAATAGTGTTAAATATAAAATTAAATATCCCCAACTAAGCAAGCCAAAAGCCAATGGCGATAAAGGTGAAGAAAAGCTATGAATATAATAGCATTGAGTGGACTATCTTTGTAACAGTGTGAATAGTAGTTATTAGGTAAAAAGAGTATAATGTCCATGCATTAGGAACACAAGCAAGACTACGAGCTGAAACTACTTGATGTTGTTGATCTGTCAGTCTATCGGGGGAATGAAGTGAGAATAAACCGTGCTTTATACACCCCTCCTCTCCATCGTATGATAAAGTCCTGCTGATCCAGAACGCCAGCAGAAGCATCAACACTACATCAACACATCTTTAATAAAACTCTGTTCACCGCATGTGTTTATGGGCCGCAAACAGAGCAATTGAGTTTAGAGTTTGATGAAGCAAGAGTTGTCTCTAATAAAGCTAAACGCCACAGAAAGGAAGGGTGTGTGAGTGAACAGAATGGCATTGACTTCATGTATGGAGTGCAGATGTTTACACTGAAGTGCAGGAGGTCCGTGAATGAGACGCAGGCTTTAGCACTGAAACACAGCAGGCAAACGCTGCACTACTGTCTCGAGAGTGTTCGTCCCGGCTGTGTGTCGAATCCTGATGTGTGTCAGTTCTACAACAGCAGTGAACAGACTTCATTAACCCTCCGACATCAGGCCTGATGAACATGTACAGGACACAGTCAGCCAGCGGGTTCAGGAACAGGAGAAATTCAGACAAATAAAAAAATATATAGAGCAATACCCTGCTGTTGGACCAGTAAGTGAAAGCTCTATAATATCTATGAGCTCTAATAAAATTCAGGATTGTGTTGGGGAGAATTAGAAAAGTGTAAGTCAGAAGCACCAGGAACAAACTGCCTAAAATCTTTTTGCGCTTTACAGAAGTAAGAGATATTGCGCGTGAAAGACCGCGACAAGTGCCAATAAAACACAGAATGATTATCGGGTAGGGGATTAAACAGGCGATCGCTCGAGACAGAGGTGTAAACAGCCGATAGTAGTAAACGTCTGCAAAGATCAGAGGAATAAACCAGACGATCACAGAAATAACACAGCAGACTTTCAGTGAATGATGAGTTCTGTACCAGATAGGATGAGAAACCAGAAGATATCGTTCAAGAGCAACACATGCCATAAAATACAGACCCGCAATCAAACTATAATAATATGCATTAGACACCTCCACTGACCAGCCGAATGTGTTCGTTAATCTACTAATGATCTGAATGAGATCTGACAGAATCAAATGAATAACAAACACTGGAGTGGAGCGCTGAGATTTGATAAGAGCACACAACGCAAACAGAGTTACGATCATGATTACAATCTCAACGGCTGAAATGATCTTGATAATTATTGGGTGTGCAGAATAAAGTTTATCGTAAAATTCCCACATCTGACTCCTTTCATCTTCATAATCTCCTCCACTTGATCCGCTGATATCATAATCTCCTCCACTTGATCCGTTGATGCTGGCGTTTAGTTCTGCCATTGTTTCATGAAATCTTCACAGGCACTAAATAACAAACCAGTCATTAGTTTAAAGAACATGCATTCATTTACTATTGTAATCATATATTAAAAACATTAGAGATAAATATATGACGTGTTTTCTGTGTGATTGTTGAACTGCAGTTTGCTCAGTTTGCTTCACATGTTCTTTAGAGGAGTGTGTGTAATGTTAGAAAGCTTGAAATACGTGAAATGTAAGATTAAAGTCTGTAAATCCTCCATTTGAACAATATCACAGAAGCAAGAATGCTGTTGTTCTGCATATTCAGTCCAGCACAGCTGCAAGTGTACAATGGTTTATTAAAGTAGGAATAAATGTTGAAGAACTTACGTTACTGACAGGATTGTGTGTTTGGTCTGCAGGTCAAAGCAGAAGTGTGTGGAATAACACACAGACTGACAGATGTTTCACAAGTTTCCACTGCCGTGTTTAAAGAGCTCTTCATTCACTGCACACACTGGAGAAACACACATCTTAAAGCTTGTGGATCTAATGGAGGAAAGGCCGGAGATTACACACACACTATTTGATCCAACGTGTGAAACTGTAATTACCTTAAACACACAATTCACTAACAAATAAACTTATAAACTCAACTTTATATCTGATGCTTTCATTTTTAAAGTTCACTCAGAGTTTATAACTCTTTCCCCGCAAGTGTTTTAAAAAATTTAAAAATAAAAGCCAGCGTTTTTGATCATTTTCACAAAAGTTTCATGGTCCACAGAATATTTTGGTGTATGAATATCTGAACATGTAAAATATAAAAAGAAAGAACTGCAAAAAACAACAAATCCCTCAGGACAAACCTTCACAATATAGTTATGAACACGAGTGTACAGTTTGGTGTGTGTAGGAGCTTCAGAAGTGGAAAATCCTCACTCGAGTGTGAGAAAAAACTCATTTTGAGAAAAAGGCTTTTAAAGATTTTTATGGCAAAATTCCACTAATTTCTATTGAAAGCCATGAATTACAGACAAAATATGCTTTAGGTCCAAGTAAAATCCATGCATCACACTGTTTAACATCCAAAACTCCTCATTGCTTCATCCGTCACGGATCATCCTAAACAACACATCACCACATCACCAGTCCATCACAGGGGAAGATGACCTGAGCGACTCACACACTTCAGGATCCACTATTACACATGTGTGCAGGATTATACAGTTATTATATTATACAAAGACTGAAATGTGTTGTGTAATGTCATTGTTTTGTATATATAGTGTGTAAAGTATAGTATGTGATGTGTGTATATAATGTCAGAGCGAATCACGTTGTCAGAGATTGGAATCAGCCAATGAGAATGCGCATTTCGAGTTAAATCGCCCATTGTACTTGATGATTGGTTGCTGATAAACAGGAAATGCCCATATTTGGATGCAACAGCATTGCACAGGAGAGAGAGAGCTTTCTAGCGGTGTGTGTGATGACGGTGCAGACAGCGATCGCGGAGCAGCGGAGGATTTACAACGACAACTTTTGATGAATTAGGCGAAATCTGCACACGCAAACTGACAAAGTGTAGTAAAATAAAGACCTATATGTGTATTTTGGACTTTTTTCAGCACAAGTCTGAAAGAAGACATGTTACTGGAGACAAATATCCCAAAATCTCTAAATTGACCAGTGAAAAAAACACGATGTTTTTGCCTGCCGTGTCTCGCCTTAACATTGATCTGAAGCATATCTTGAAAAGTTGTTTTACAATAATACATTTAATACGCACTTAATACAGTATAATTTAAATATATTAAGTATGTCCAAAAAAAGCCCAATTTAAATGCATTTCCTCTTCACCTGGGAAGACAGATGATGAAGTTTATGATCATCATCAAATGAATATCAAGAACCTGAAATGGAAACTGGATCCGGCAGAACCTTAAAGAAAACTTTCAAACCTGCTTTAAACAATTCCACCTTAATTTCTTTAGTTTCTTCTCCACATAATCAAGCACACTAGCGAGTCAGCAAGCTGAACAACATGTGCTAACGTCTGAGTAAAGGCAGAAACACAAGGACACAATAATTCCCACATGAGACGACATGATCTTACCGGGACTCAGCCTGAAGACTGAAGACGCTGCTCATCAGGAGATGATGGTGTTTATGAGCTGCTCTGCAATCTTTTATCTTTTATAGCCTGAATTAACTCCAGAAACACCAAACAAAGATGCATTAAACATCATTAACAGTTAATGCACACGCAACCGCATCAGCAATCAGCAAACCACACTACACAATATACAACCATTTACAAAATCCACAAGTGTTATAGGCAGGAGAATGAGAATAGCCATTAATACAGTGATATGATACTAAGATTGTGTCATCCTATAAGTTTATCAAGTTATGATTATGCAGTAAGGGCTATATAAAGACAAAATCGTCCTGGTTGCGTATGCAACCCACCGTTCCCTGAAGGAGGGAACGGAGGACGTAGTCGACTGAAATGGGATCACGCTAGGGAGCCTATTGTCTTCGAGTATCTTAGAACGAGCCAATGCACATTGGCGTGCGAGATCTGCATCTCACACTCCGCCCCGCGGCGCGGGTATAAATACGGAAGTAGATGCACGCACCATTTGCCTTTCGCTGAGGAGCCGAGCGTAACTCGGAGTCAGCGGTGGTCCAGCGGTAGTGGCAAGGGGACTACGTCCTCCGTTCCCTCCTTCAGGGTACGGTGGGTTGCATACGCAACCAGGACGTTCCCTTTCAGCCGAGAACGTCAGATGTAGTCGACGTCGACTGAAATGGCCACCTGATCCTCTCGACATTTTTAGCGGAAGAGGATAGGGCTTAGGCCAGGAAGTCACTGCTGTTCCACAAGACCCACTCAGTTAGACTTGGATAACACTGGGAAAGCGTACCCTGAACATGGGAGGAAGGGACGCTGCGGAAGCCACGTCCTGCCCGAAGGGTGGTAACGTGTGGAAAATACACATATGAACTGGGCGGATGACCGGGCAGTACAACATATGGAATGTCACTGGGGTGGCTCCGGCCTAAGACAGGGGGAGACAACACCGAACAGTGACGGCAGAAGAACTCTGCCAAGGGTCAGCGAGGCACCCTGCGCCAACGCCCAGGAAGCGGCTACACTCCTTGTGGAGTGAGCTCGCAATCCGGGGGGACAGGGTTCACCTTGGGATTCATACGCCAAGATGATGGCATCCACTATCCAGTGGGCCAACCTTTGCTTGGAGACAGCCTTTCCCTTCTGCTGGGGGGAATCATATTTATATTTAAATATGATTATAGTATAGCGCGCTGTAAACACCGACACCAGGAGAGACTTCCAGAAGAAGCACAACACACTCGCTCGTTGTTTAACAACACTCTTCAGAAGACCTGAACATGAAGCTCGGCTCCGAAGCGAAAGGCAAATGGTGCGTGCATCTACTTCCATATTTATACCCGTGCCGCGGGGCGGAGTGTGAGATGGAGATCTCGCACGCCAATGTGCATTGGCTCGTTCTAAGATACTCGAAGACAATAGGCTCCCTAGCGTGATCCCATTTCAGTCGACTACGTCTGACGTTCTCGACTGAAAGGGAAGTTACAGCAACTTTTCATTCATTTTCTCATCATTTCGCAAACGGCTTTGAAATGCGACTGGTTTATTTTTTTTTTTTAAACATTTGTTTATTGATTTTTCCAGTGACATAACAAAATCAAGAGGTAACAATTCGGGAGTCAAAACAGTGTCAAATACAACTAACAAGAAATCAAAATAAAATAAAGAAATAAAATACAAAAAACAACCCCCAAAAACAAATAAACAGAACAAAACAAAAACACAAAAAAAAAAAAAAAAAAACAGTCACCCACTGCAAAATAAAAGCCCAATATGTTCACTTACAGAGAGATAAATAAAAAACATCCCAGCATGCTACAAATTTCCACAAGAAAAAAACTCACAATTAGAAGACAATCAGGGTGGCTACTCTGGAATAGCTGTAAAAGTCAATCCCTCAACATGTGCAAAAAATGGACCCCAGGTTTTATTAAACTTTGCAAGAGAACCATGTATCGAGCACCTAACTTTCTCCAACTTCACGAACTGAAGGATGTCCCTGATCCAAGACGAGTGAGAAGGCGGCGCAGGAGACTTCCACCTCAATAAAATCAAACGTCTAGCCAATAAGGAAATAAAGGCTACAAAGTCAGCTTTATATTTAGGAAGCTGCAAAGTAGGAGGCAAAACCCCAAACAAAGCGGTACATGCTGTTGGGTCAAATGGAACCCCTGTACAAACAGAAATAGAATTAAATATCTGCGTCCAAAAATTATGTAGTGAAGGGCAAGACCAGAACATATGGGCATGGGTAGCTGGAGCCTGACGACATCTAATGCACATGGGATCGACATCATTATAGATTTTAGAAAGCCTAACTCGAGTGAGATGGGTACGATGTAGAATTTTGCACTGGGTCAGACCATGTCTAGCACAAATTGAAGAGGAGTGAACCCGACGCAAAATGGCCTCCCACAGATCCTCCGAGATCCCTTCCCCTAGATCCTCCTCCCATTGGGTTTTAATTTTATGCTGCGGGGTAAGCTGCAAAGAATAGATAAGATTGTATAAACATGAAATAGCACCCTTAATGGTAGGCAATGGGGTTAAAAAGGAGTCAACTAGAGAGGCATCTGGGAGATTTGGGAAGTTGGGGCTAAGATTGCGAGTGAAACTTCGAACTTGAAGATATCTAAAAAAATGCTGCCTAGGCAAATGGAATTTCTCGGAGAGTTGCTGGAAGGATGCAATTGTACCAGCAATATACAAGTCCCTAAATGCCTTGATGCCGTAGTCAGACCACAACGAAAAAGCCCTATCAATTAAGGAAGGGTGAAAAACAGGGTTAGCTGATAAAGGTGCTAGAAAAGAGAAGGTCTGTAGACCAAAATAGCGTCTAAATTGCTTCCAAATTTTAAAAGTGGATTTAACTAAGATATTATTGCAAAAAGGGGAGGGAGAAAAGCTAAGAGGAGCGTGGATGAGAGCAGTCAACGAAGCAGGTTTAACAGAAAACATCTCCATACTCAGCCATGTAGGAGAAACTGGTGCCCCCTCCAGAGAAATCCAAAGCTGAATTATTCTAAGGATGGAAGCCCAGTAATAAAACCTCAAGTTAGGAAGGGCCAAGCCCCCAAGGGTCTTAGGTCTCTGCAACAGCTCCTTTCGCATACGAGGGACCTTCCTGTTCCAGATAAACTCAGTGATTGATTTGTCTAATTTGTGAAAAAAAGACTGAGGGAGAAAGATAGGTATGCACTGGAAGAGATAAGACAATTTGGGAAGAATATTCATCTTTACCGAATTGACCCTGGCCACAAGGGAAAGAGGCAACAGTGACCACCGTTGAAAGTCCATCCGTATCTGATCTAACAAAGGGGCAAAATTATAATCAAACAAATCTTCAAATCGGTCACAAATCCGGATACCAAGGTATTTAAAGCCAAATGGAACAATTTTGAATGGGAAACCCTGAGCAGCATTATGGGCACCTTGATTTAAAGGAAACAGCTCACTCTTGTCCAAATTTAGTTTATAGCCTGAAATCTGACCAAATGAATTAAGGATGTCAAGAGCAGCTGGAACTGAGATAGAGAGATTGGACACATATAGTAATAAGTCATCGGCATATAGGGAGACCTTCTGTTCAAGACCATATCTTGTAATTCCAGTGATGCGTGGCTCTAAACGAAGCGCAATAGCCAGAGGTTCAATAGCAACCGCAAATAAAAGAGGACTCAGAGGACAGCCTTGACGAGTGGAGCGATGCAAAGGGAAATACTCTGAATGGGTATCATTAGTTCTGACTGAAGCCATAGGGGATGAATAGAGCAACTTAATCCAAGAAATGAACTCTTGGCCAAAACCAAATTTCTCCAAAGCAAAGAAAAGGTAATTCCACTCCACTCTGTCAAAAGCCTTCTCCGCATCTAATGAGATTACGGCTTCCGGCCCCATTGACGTAGAAGGATTATAAACAACATTGAGAAGTCGTCTGAGATTATAGAACCCATGTCTGTTCTGGACAAAACCTGTCTGATCAGGCGAGATTATTAAAGGCAAAACTGATTCCAGTCGCATAGCTAATAATTTTGACAGAAGTTTTACATCTACAGATAAAAGACTAATTGGGCGATAACTTGAGCAGGACAGAGGGTCCTTATTCTTTTTTAAGAGTAATGATATAGATGCCTGATTTAGAGTCTGAGGTAATTTAGAAAGAGTAAGAGATTCATTGAACATTTCTATCAAAACTGGTGCTAATTTGTCAAAAAAGGTCTTGTAAAACTCCGATGGAAAACCATCCGGGCCTGGACATTTTCCAGACTGCATAGAAAATGTGGCCCGTTTTAGGTCATCTATGGTGATTGGGTCCTCTAACTGCTCAGCAATATCAGCATCTACCTTAACCAACTCCAGTGAGTCAAAAAAACTATCCAGGGCAGACAGATCAGACCCAACCTCTGAAGTATATAAAGAAGAGTAAAATTGTTTAAACTGATCATTAATTTTTTTAGGATCGGTAGTGACGCCAGAAGGAGTATTAATTTGTGAAATCTGCTGAGAGGAGGAAGCCTGTCGAAGCTGATGGGCCAAAAGTTTGGTCGCCTTATCCCCAGATTCATAATAACAATATTTAGCCTTAAATAAGAGCTCCTCAACCTCTTTAGTAGAGAGAACATCAAACTCAGCCTGAAGAGAGAGACGATCCTTATATATGTTAGGGGATGGGGAGGACGCATAGATATTATCAAGCTGGGAGATTCGTAACCTCAATTCCTTTAATTTTTTTTTCCTTTGTTTGTTCTCATAGCTGCTGTATGAAATAATTTCACCTCTAATGTATGCTTTAAAAGTCTCCCAAAGAAGGGAGGCTGATATCCCTGGAGTACTGTTGGTAGTAAGAAAAAAGTCAATTTGATTAGAAACAAACTTAACAAAATCCTCATTAGATAGCAGGCGCGTATTGAGACGCCAGGGGGGGCATGTACGTTCGCGCTCCTGTATGAATAACTCCAGTGTGGTCGGGGCATGATCTGATATTAGAATAGTATCATAAGAGCAAGACTGAACAGAATGGAGAAAGCGGTTGTCCAGGAGAAAATAATCAATACGAGAAAAGGAGTGATGTACATGAGAGAAAAAAGAATACATTTTACCAGACGGATTAAGAAAGCGCCATGGATCAGAGACCGAGAACTCATCCATAAAGGATAAAATGGTCTTAGAAGACTTTGAGGGCACTCCTGGTCTAGTAGAAGAACGATCTAATAACGGATTAAGCCAACAGTTGAAGTCACCCCCCATAATAAGAAGATGTGTGGACATGTCAGGTAATTTGGCGAACAATTGATGGAAAAAATTGTCATCATCCCAGTTTGGACCATACACATTAGCCAGAATCACAGAATTACTATATAGCTTACCCGTTACAAACACAAACCTTCCATTGGGGTCAGCTATTACATTAGAGCACACAAAAGGAACCGATTTGTGAATCAAAATGGCAACACCCCTAGATTTACAATTAAAACTAGAATGAAAAACTTGACTGACCCACCTCCCCTTTAATCTGATATGGCTGGAAGATTTTAAGTGAGTTTCTTGAAGGAAAACAATATGGGCTCCTAATTGTTGAAGATGGTGAAGAACTTTGCTACGTTTAATAGGCTGATTTAGACCATTACAATTCCAGCTAACAAATTTGAGTCCTGTCCCTGATTGTCGAGGCATCCTAGACTGCTGCATGCCAGTCAAGTATTAGTGTACACTGCAGCATAGAATGTATAACAGTCACAGAAATAAATTAAAACATGGGCGACCTGACTAAACAAAACACAAAACACACAATGAAAAAAAAAAGGAGAACTCCTCACACACCCACCCACCACCCCACGAGCTGAAGCGTCTTCCCAAATAAGACGCGCGCAAATCCCACAAACTACCAAAAACATCCTAACACGCTCCGTTAACAGCACAAACCCGTAGTGCTCATGCGAGTTTGTAATAAAGCATAAAATAAATATATAAACAAACACAGTAGCAAAATATGAAAAGTGACTCAAGTCCAAGTGACACAAACTTTTACAGGACAGCTTCAGAAACCGGGTTAAATTACCCCCAGTTTACCTAACGAACTGCCAGCCGCTTTCAAACTGTAGCCCCAGAAGAGACGCCAGACTTTAAGTTCACCTTGACAAAGTCCATCGCAGTGGCTGGGTCCTCAAATGTGTGTGTAACTCCACCGGGAAGAGTGATCTTTAAAATCGCGGGAAACCTCAATCCAAACTTCACTCCAGAACACGAATGTAACAGACGTTTAACGTCCGTGAATGCAGCGCGTTTCTTCGCAACTGACGAAGTGTAGTCAGGAAACAGAAACAGTTTCTTGCCTTGATGGAGAAGATGAGCCTCGCTAGCCCGGCGTAAAATGTCATTCCTCACGTGAAAAAAGTGCACACGAATCACAAAGGGTCGGGGTGGTTTACCATCACTGGGCTTGGATCGGAGAGTGCGATGCGCACGATCGAGTAGGGGTAACTCCACCAGACCGAGGGAGTCCATCAGCAGCTGGGCAATAAATTCTGTCGGGCGCCCACCTTCGGCCCCCTCCGGCACACCTACCAGCCGAATGTTGTTCCTCCTCGCTCTACCCTCCAAGTCCTCACATTTGTCGGCCAGCAGTTTAACCTCGGCTTTCAGCGTGGAAACTGTTGAATCCAGTGAAGTTATGAGGTCACTATGGTCAGTGCATGCGCGCTGCAACTCCGTGATAGCTTGATCATGAGAGCTAAGTTTTTGTTGCATCGGTTCAATTGCGTGTCTAAGCTCCTCTCTTACCGAAGAAATGTCCGCTCGAAGCTCGCAAGACAGCGAGTCTATTTTTCCGCAAATGTCCCCTTTCAACTGGTCTAACATAGCCCGGAGGTGATCCAAATTGGGCGCACACTCGGGTTCCGTGATCACCTTCGGCGGAGATGCGGGCTCATTCGAGGGAGAGGCCTTAGCACGGCCTGTGCGAGCCGCGTTTCCACGTGAAGTTGACATTGTCGATTGAAATTCCCCCAAAACACACCAAAACTGACCAAGTACTTGTCACAAATGTACACCAGCCAAATTAATGAAAAGAAACTGTGTTAAAGTGTTAAAATAAACACAAACTCGTGGAGCAAAAGGGAGACACGTCCTACATGCTCGGTGTCCAACAGCGCCCCCCGCGACTGGTTTATTACCACAAAATATTTGAACAACTTGCCTAGATGCATTGTCGAATGACGATCGCTTCAACTGCAGTGGAGAAGGTGACGTTAGCTAGAAGGAGCGAGTGAGCTTCTGTAAGCAACCAAACTAGCCTAGTTAGCTCCTGAGTCATGTGTTGCTGATGAAATATAGCCATTATAACACTACCGACACAAGGGATTGACACAGATGTATCTACAGTTGTATTTTGTAGATTAATATGACTGTGGCGAGGGGGGCAGGGTTTTGCGGAGTCTGTAGCGGGAGAGAGAGGACGGAACAGAGCGGTGAGTAATGCCGAGTTCAGACTGCACGATTTTCAAAATAATCGGGTCACTGTTGTTTTCACACTGCATGACTATCTTGGCCAGCATTCAGTCGCTGCTGTGTTCACACTGCACGATGGATCGGCGACAGAAGGTTTCACACTGCATGACTTTACAATAGGAAGAATTGCCGACAACTCTATCTAGCACGCTGCGCGCAAACTACGTACGTTTCACAACAAACACACGCGAGATGTGACAAGTAAACAACGCGACATCACACGTGCAAGACGGGAGTTCTCGAGTTCTCACGTGAGACTGGTATTATTATTAAAAATGGTAGCCCACAAGAAGCTTGCGATACGAATTGCCTGTGCGCTGATTTGCAGCGAAAAACAAGAAAAGAAAAGAAGAATATGGAGGAGGAAATGGTTGGGGAGACGCGAGGAACAAGGATTGTGTGTTCTGCAACGAGAGTTGGAGGTAAAAATAAATAACTTTTCAATGTGCTGCTGTTGCGGATGGTCAAGCAAATGTTTGTGCTTTTTTCTGTTTGATAGACTTGTAATGTTTATGTGTACGCTAATTCATTCTGTTTGAATTTTTTTCTGATTAAAAAGCTAGAAATTCAATTCAAATTTATTTCTATAGCGCTTTTCACAATACATATTGTTTCAAAGCAGCTTTACAGAAAGTGCATTTCAGAAATGTACATAGAAAAATACAGTTAGTTAATCATGTATTAATTTAGGGCAAAACTATAACTATTCAACTATATTATTGTGCTCGCCATACAAATAGATGGATGATCAGACTGGGTTCAGGAAGCTGCTGCGGATGACAGCAGAGGAGTTCAATATCCTGCTGGGGATGGTCAGGCCTCTCATAACCAAGCAGCACACGCAAATGAGACGGGCAATATCCCCAAGAGAGCGCCTAGCTGTGACCATGCGGTTTTTGGCAACAGGTGGGTCTGCCAGAGCAATAATTGATTCAGCAATTGTTATTTTGTGTATATTGCTCTATATTCTGTAGTTACTTTATTTCTTGTGCAGGTGAAACGTTCAGTTCCCTCAGTTTCCAGTACAGGGTTGGGGTCAGCACTATTTCTGAGATTGTTATGGAAACCTGTGCTGCTCTGTACAAGGTCATGAAAAAAGACTTCCTCAAGGTACTCTCTGATTACCAACATTTACTAAAATGATGTGCTTAAAAGACACATTTAGTACATTAGTAATTAATAACTTTTAGTAAAAATAGCTTAAAAGTGAAGATCTAGGTAATTAAAATGCAACATACAAATAAATGCATCAGTTATATGTGACTGTCAAGTCCAGGCTAGTGTCATAATGTAAATATGAGGTTAGGAACATCAAAGTTTGATTTCAATCATTAATTTCACTATGATTTTAATCTTTGACTCAATTAGACCATGAATTCACAGAATGTTCTTTACATTATGTAAGATTATTTTCTGTAGAACACAGTTAATCACCAATAAAATGACTTTTTATTACAGGCAGGGTTTTCACAGGCAGGGTCACATATTACTCATAACTACAACGTAATGTTACTTTGTAAATGATCTTAATGCATCTTCCACCACTGATTACCAGTTATGTACACAAAACGAGAGTATGCTAAGCAATATTGTTATAATTTCCACAGTATTTGCATTTTAAAAGCTCAGTTTTTTTTATTTTAATATATTTATTTGGTAGTAGTCAGTGATGCCTTAAGTAATGAATTCATATTTACAGTGCTTCAGAACTGTTTTATTTGTATGCTGTGTGACAAATGTAAGTGTAATAAATGTTCAAATTTAACCGCTGTTCTTTTCTTTTGCTAGACACCATCCACAGAGGCAGAATGGCGGGGAATAGCCCATGAGTTTCAATCTAAATGGCAATTCCCACATTGCCTAGGTGCGCTTGATGGTAAACACATCCGTATACAGCCTCCAGCAAAAAGTGGCAGTCTCTACCATAATTACAAGTCCAGCTTCTCTGTGATAATGATGGCTGTTGTGGATGCCAATTACAAGTTCATATATGCCAGTGTGGGTACCCAAGGTAGAGTTTCTGATGCTGGACTATTCGCTCAGTCAGACTTGCGCCAAGCGATGGATCAGGGCCGGCTCAACTTTCCTCCACCCGAACCATTGCCCAGCAGTGACATAGTGATGCCATACCTGTTTGTGGGTGATGAGGCATATCCTTTAAGGCCAGATCTCATGAAGCCATATCCTTTCAGGCAAATGGACCACAGTCAACGGGTACTGAACTACCGTCTGTCCAGAGCACGGCGAGTGGTAGAAAATGCATTCGGCATTCTTGCCAACAGGTTACGAGTTTTTAGGAGCACCATATGCCTGGAGCCAGACAAGGTAGTTACAATAACTATGGCCTCCCTATGCATCCATAACTTCCTCCGTGAGCGCAGGTCTGAGGCGTACACACCTCCAGCCTTTGCAGACTGGGAGAACAATGACCACAGCATAGTTGAAGGAAACTGGAGGAGTCAAGGAACAGGGTCTCTCCAACCAGTGGATCATAGAAGGGAACGCAATGCATCTGTTGTGGCAAAAATGCAACGAAACCTTCTGTGTGACTATTTTGTCTCACCTTCGGGTTGTGTTCCTTGGCAGGAGAAACACATTTAGTATTAAAGATGTCAGAGTATACTATTTGTAGTGGAGAAACTGTTCTTTATCCTGTCAAATGTCATACTTTAGCACCTTGTAATGTTCTTTATTTGGAAGAAAATCTTTTTTTTTTTATCTTTATCGTAAAAAAAAACCATGGTGCTTCTATTATTGATCTGCGGCATGAATGCTTTGTATATACTGTATTCAGATCATAAAACCCGTGTATAGTTTGACATCAAGGTTTCAAATAGCATGTACACACTTTTCTGTTTTTTTTCCTGTCAAAATTTATTGATAAAGTGTAAACCATAACAGTGCTATGCTTTTCAATAAAGTCCTGAGCATTACTGAACAAATTCAGACTTTTTTTTATAACACTGCAAATGTAACATAACTTTTATAACACTAAAATAAATTTGTGCTAAAACAAAGCAGCAGCAGAGTAACCCATTTACTATTAAGGAAAAGTAGAACAATCTGAATAAAAGTAAATCAAAAGAGAACAGCTTTTCACAGAGTTTCACTGACATCATAGGGTGGTAATGTTTGCAAAAAACTTAGAGGTCGAGGACCCTGAAGTGGCATGTGTTGCGTGTAGGACTGTACTGGTGGCAAAGGTGTAACAATGGGGTGGAATGTGTATGGTGCCGATTGGGAATGTGAGGAAGAGGATCTATTTATTTCACCATCTTGAGCATCATATATCATGTTCATAATGTTCCTTTTCAGTCTGGTTACAATAGCTGTGTCTTGAAGTAGCCTTAATTCAGCCGCTACCTGGTTTCCAAAAGTGCTGAATGCATCCGGTGTTGGGTCGACCTCAACTTTTGCTGCCATTTCCTTCAAAACAGCTAGCTTCTGCAGCTCAACATCAGATACTGCTCTGGCTTTGCGTTTTATTCCCCTTGTGCTCGACTCCACCCCTGCATTTCTGCTAGAAGTTGATGGGGAATCTAAACATTCAACAGGAGAGGAGCTATGTGATGTAGGTGTTGGTGTATTAGCTCTAGAGACAGTGGTGTCTGCAAGTCATTGAGGGAATCTGTACTATAATCTAGATCATAGTCGTCCGGGTCTTCTGTGTTAACCTGGTCACTGGGTCGCAAATCAACAAAGGTAAAACAAAACAGTGGTGTCAGTGAATATTACAATTGTAAACGGCAAATAATTATCATTCTCTATTTTCAAATTCATTGGTTATTACAACATACATTTGTATTGAATAATTAATGTAATAGTTTTTGAACATGTAATACTTGTTGAACTTTCACAGCTCATAGCATAACTTTTGTAATAATTTCATTAAAAATGCATGCAGAGTATGCAATATATACATAACATTGCATTTTTAGCACATTGAGGTTAATTTATGTAGGTTTTTGCACACAATAAAACTGGTGGTATTTAATGTATTAAAGGTGCAGATCAAGATGTAAATAAAAAATATATTGCCTGAAATAGGACTGTTTCCAATCTGTACCTGTTGTGTAGACACAAATGTATTTGTAAACTTACAGTGGTCTCACATGGACGTTGAACAATATGTTTTTTTATAAAATCCATAACCCGGAGAAGCCACCTCTGTCTAGGTGTCAGGGGTTTGTTCCCAGTCCCACTAGGTTTGGGTTTAATTAATCTTGAGAACTGTGTTCTCAAGGATAAAGCCTTGGTCCTAACCTCCTCAACTGAAAGAAAAGAAGGAAAAAAAAAAAAAACGCTTTATTTAAACGTTCCAGAATATGATGTGCATACATATTTGTAAAGGCATGAAAAAATACCATAGTTTTTACTACACTTTGTTCATTTATATTACAGCATAATATATATAATATATATACTCTAACCCTATAGTAAATATTGAGGGGAATATTGAAAAACACTATAATATACTATAGTATTTTTTCATCACGTAGTATCCTTTGTTATTATTATGAGAACGAATGTCCTACTGGGATAGAAAATCTACTTATTTTGCTCACCTGGCTGTTGAAGGGAAGTAGCAATTTCTCTCCAACTTTTTTCTTTTTCGACCCGGTTGTGGTACAGCTCAGATGAAACGTCAAACAGACACGGGTGCTCCTGCCAAACTTCGACTAGATTTTCTTCCATTTCTTGGGTCCAAATAGACAGAGAAGAAGCCTTTTTCTGAAACGATGCCATGCTTGTTGATATGTGGTCTATAACTCCTCCCCGAACTCCCCGCTGCTCTGTATCTTGCTCTCTCATTGGCTGTCGGTCATCGCCGATGTAGTTTTCAGTCAGAACACTTTTCACACAGCAGGATTTTGAATCGCCGACAGGTCCTGATATTTAGCATGCCAAATATCTCACGGGCGTCGGCGACTCGTCGGCGATTCTCTCAGATCGCGTCTTTGCTCATTCACACTGCGTGATTGTCACTCGCGTGAACGAGCACAGATTTGCCTGTGATTTCGGGCATTTGTCGGCGATTTCTCAAAACCTGTCGGCGAGCCAAAATCGGGGCTAAAATCGTGCAGTCTGAACACGGCATAAGTAGGTCAAGTGCAGATGATGAACACCTGTGTCTGATTTCAGTAATTGGCGTGGAGAGACCGGATATAAGCCGGTGTGAGAGAGAGAGTGAGAGAGAGAGAAGGACTGGGACCTCGTGGGCTGTTGCTGCTACATCACGAGAATCACTCATTCTGAATTGACTTTATGCACAGCTGCACTACTTTCTGAACTTAAGCCAGCTCCTTTATTTCCTGTCTGCCATTATTGGACACACTGATTAATCCAGGTGTGCCTGACCTCAGTAGTCATAGCAACAATAATCAGACACACCTGGATTAATCAGTGTGTCCAATAATGTAAGACAGGAAATAAAGGAGCTGGCTAAAGTTCAGAAACTTAACTCCTGCAGAACTGGTTATGATCCGGCTGTCAGGTCCACGCTAACACCGCTGGCCAGAACATGGGCTGCTATATGCACATTGTGGGGTGTGAATATTAATGATGCCGACTGCAACGTCACAGTCGGTGTTATGCTGGGATTCGCCCGTTCTTCAGCGGTCTTCTGCAAACACCAGATTTACACATGAAGGAGGAAACAAGTGCAGCTGTGCAGAAAGTCGATTGTTGTTTGTTTTGTGGCTGTGCTTGTGCACGGTGAATGCGCTGTGTGCGCACCTTTTCTTTTGTTTGTTTACTTTGTAAATGTGAATAAAACGAACGTCCCAGTTCAGCCGACCCCCTGTCTTCTTCCTTCCTTATTATTTAACAACTGAACCTCATGTAGTGATAATCAGATAGGTAATCGAGCCTGCTCTGGTATGTGGAGTAAATTAACTAGATTCTAATTTACTAAAGTCTCTTCCATTCGTGAAACAAAGGGGACAGTGTTTTGAATTGATTAAATCATTGACTCCATTCGCACATGCAGCGTCTTCTCTGATGAATGAACAACGAAGTGCTTTGCTTACTAATCGAGCCAGCTCGGGACATGTGACTCGAGATGACATCTCGTGAGTCCGGCCGAAGACCACGCGACCCCTTAGGGTCTCCTCTGTTTTAATCACCTCACACACAGAGCATAAGTGTAATAACGTGATCACCACCACTCAAATGATTAAACTCATCAACTCAGAGGAGTACGCACACACACGAAACTCCCCGGAGGGGGAGTGAGCGAGAGTCCACAACCCCGGCAAACTCTAACTGAACTCTGCTACACACACACACGCAGAAACACTCATTCATGAACTTTTAAATGCCTACCTCTTTAAACGTATGAAGTGTTTCTCTTGTTGTGTTTTACAATCCCCATGTGACCAAATTGATGTAACTATAAGCTTTTATGGTATGTAATCAGTTTGACATTCGTTTAATCACGAAAATCATGTATCTGCATTTTACTAGCCCTAGGAATGTCGCGCTTGGTATGATTGGAATCAGAGGAATCGAATAAGATCGAATCACTGACCCAAAGTGCAACATGAGGCATACTTTTATCAATACCAGTTTAGAAGTGTATTTTTACTAAATGTTATCTTCCATGCACATGACCCGGAGGGCGTGTGTTTTCGCAAACACAGAAGTTTGACAACACGCCCCCTCCCAAACGATTGGATAGGACACGCAAGAAGGGCGTGCCTCTAGCTCCTTCAAAACTCGAACGCCACAATCTGTTCGAGGCAGTTTCTACGCCACACACGAGAACTTTTTCCTGTGAGAGGATCCATGGCTCCTTCGGGGAGCTTTCTCCGTTTTCTTTAATCTTTCTTTATTTTCGTCTTCGGACTTTTCTTACGTTTAGTTTCAGTGAAATGAACGTAATCGGCAACTTCAACCTGAAGGAGACTCTTCGAATCTGCAGCGACCACGCTCGCCCAGAAGAGCTGAGAAAGCACGCACCCGCTCCTAAGGACACGCACGCAAGACGCGGTTTTCCTCAGCAACACCAGGAGAACCAAAGACCTTTAAGCCTTCATTCAAACTAACGCGCTTTGCCCGCGCTGAAATAACCACGTGAACGCATGACGCGAGGACAGAGACACGCACCCTTATTCACATCAACCACAAAGAGCTTTACCTGTGCAAGTAACCGTTTACCATTCTTTCGAGGTTTAAGATCTGTTGATTCTTGGTGTCTAAAAAGGTTCTGTGTCTATGATGAATTTTGCCAAACCAGCTGGATCTCTCATCTTCTCACTCTCTCTCTCTCTCTCTCTCTCTCACTCCCAATCTTGCGCTCTCGCAATCTCTCTCTCTCACTCCTGTTTGTTATTCGTCTGTATCATTAGTTTTACTGTTTACTGTACATACATGTATCCCGTGTTTAAATGTAGAATTCTGTATCCGTAGTTTCATTTTATTAAAACCATTATATTCTTGATTGTTTTTGAATGCTCATACTTTACAAGTCAATGAAATGCGATCCTATAGCGACAAAAGCTTTACAAGTTGTTACTATATCAGTAACGTAAATTTTATAAACACGAGAAAATTAATGTTCACGGCCGGAACATTGAGATTTCTTGGAGTTTATAAAAAGGGACAACCTTGTTGAGAAGGTGGTAAGTTAACCTTACGGCTGTTTGCTGGACAAACTGATTGTTTGATAAACTAAATTAATTCCCTTAAAGTTGTCTCATATAATCGATCTGTAATGAGACCATTGATATATGAATGAGGAATCATAATTCGTTATGATTTACCATTCATATATACAATCGACCTATTTTCAATTTCGATAATTTAACTGTAATATGCAATATATTAATCATATTCATGATTAATTATTAAAATTCCCTATGCATAATTTGAGCTAATTAAGGCACATCTCGATGTGGCTACACTCATCACAGTGACGTTAGCTAGAAGGAGCGAGAGAGCTTCAAATATCTATATTTGTATTTTGTAGATTTATAACGTTAACGTTACTGTACTAGCATCTTGCGTTCGATCTCGACAACACAGGGTAAATTAGCGTTAATGTTGTTAGCTCACTAAGAAGCTTTAAACAGAAATGGCTTCAACAGTGGACGAGTGGATAAATCACTAGTGTTGCGCACTGCTTGCGGTTGGGGTTGTAGTGTAAATATAACGCTAGTTGGAATCGCCCCCTTCTTCAGTATCAAACGCTGAGCAAAACCTGCTTGATATCGTCCCAGGTTAGAGAAACTGTCAGTGGTGAAATGGCAGAGCAAACTAACAGC
The DNA here is from genome assembly GCA_029959095.1 of Rhinichthys osculus. Lineage (NCBI taxonomy): Eukaryota > Metazoa > Chordata > Actinopteri > Cypriniformes > Leuciscidae > Rhinichthys > Rhinichthys osculus. The sequence continues at coordinate 48,274,959 of JARWKJ010000007.1, forward strand.
TCTGCATTAAAATGGTGAGGTATCAGTAAACATCAGCCGTGCCTGTGGACAGCTCTGTTCTGTGGGAAGGGAATGTAAAGTGCTCACATCCGCAGCCTGGAACATCACATTTATATCCATGATCTGACATTTGTACTAGTGTCCTCCCTCGCTTCTTCCCAACTCCTGCAGAACTGGTGATGATCCGGCTGTCAGGTCCACGCTAACACCGCTGGCCAGAACATGGGCTGCTATATGCACATTGTGGGGTGTGAATATTAATGATGCCGACTGCAATGTCACAGTCGGTGTTATGCTGGGATTCGCCCGTTCTTCAGCGGTCTTCTGCAAACACCAGATTTACACATGAAGGAGGAAACAATGGTGTTTGAGCTCACGGTATGTCCGTTCCACGCACGGGGGTAATTTCCTATGGGGACAGGGGGGACATGTCCCCCCCCACTTTTCAAAATCCTGTTAGTGTCCCCCCACTTTCAAATTCGTTTTGTTATGATTTTTAACTCAAATTAATTAAGTCACTGTTGTTTCTGTCGTTTCATCGCCGACTGTGCCGCAACCGCGATACTCATTAGAACTTTCCGTGAGCTATTTTTAGAGTGTGCGTGTGCACGCGGCATTCCTGGACGTGGACGCGCGCATCGACACAGGCTCGGTCCTGCTCCTCTGTGGTTGCGGCACAGTCAGCGATGAAATGCCAGAAACAACAACAGGTGACTTAAGCTAGCGTCATATGATCCTGCTCTTATTCATGCAAATGCTTTTAAACCATTTATGCGCTACAAGACAAAAGAGAACGCGCTGCCAGTGAATGTCCTCCTGACATACCTGTCAAGTATCCCGTTTTGGCCGGGAAAGTCCCGTATTTTACCCTTCTTTCCCGTCGTCCTCCCGTATTAGGATTTTCCCGTAAATCTCCCGTATTTTAACCTGCGTTATTGAAAAATAATAATACCCCGGGCGGAAAAAAACAACAAAAAACATTCCCAATCTGAGCTCTGTCACTAGCCTCGCGATAACTACAGGTACTGTAGGTGGCAGTTGTCGCGGGGTTAGTGTGTGAGGTCAGACGATGAGTGACAACGCGGGGAAAACAAAAAACAAATGGATGATGGACGCTATGACAGAGCAAGGCACTCCTCCCAAAAAACCAAAACCCTCACGCGATCAATGGGATAGCGAATTTTCTTTTCTGAAGAGGAGCAGGGTGGGGGACAGTCACGCGTTTTGTACGTTTTGTAACTGCAACTTTAGCATCTCACACGGTGAAGGAATGATGTATGTCAGCACTCAGCACGAGAAAGGGTGTTTACTAGCATGGTACGAAATATTGTTACAGAGAATAGGATGACGTTAGACAACAGAACAGTTTGCTCTACTCTCATGTAAAATTAACCACTCTGGCCCAGCCCACAAATACACTCCTTCCAAAACAGTTAATACAAAGTCTGCAACAAATGTGTTCAATAACTCACTAAAAGAGTAAAGAAAAGTTATGTGAAATGAAAAGAAAAACTGGAAATGAAAAGAAAAACTGTAAAAGAAAAGCAATATGAAATGAAAATAATGGGTGGAATGAAAATAAAATGTAAAGACAAGCAATGTTAAATGAACAGAAAATATGCAAATAAGCCTTTAAATAAATGCTCTTAATATATACCCTATATATACCATACATATATATATATATATGTGTGTGTGTGTGTCTTTTCATTTAGGCTATAACACCTGCCTTAAAATGTAAGGGATACTGGAGCTTGGTTGGGGTGGTGGGACTGCTCGCAGTGGGCGCTGGAAAATTTCCCTTATTTTCAAATCCAAAACTTGACAGGTACGACTCCTGATACACATGCACACACACGACGCACAGAAAGACGAGCGCCAGTATCGCACAGACAGCGCGCCAGTATCGAGTTCTATTTCGCCGCTTGAACGAACAAAAACACACATGTATGCCAAAATGTCCGTTTTCTCAAGTATCCTCACAAGAACAGTCTTAAATGAGTTAAATAGAATTTTAAATGAAAGTAAAGAGTAGTGAGAGAATGAGATGCATGAGATCCTGTCAGCAGCGGCAGATCTTAAAGTGACAGCAGCCACAAATTCTCTCTGTCAGTAAAGTTCACCAAGAACAGAGGGAACAGAAAAAAATACTAACTGCTCTTGACTAAATAATGCATGTAGCTTTAATAAGGATTAATCTATATTTAATTTATATGTATGCAGTGCGGACTGTTTGATAACTTTATTCAATTTCTGTATATTTCATTAAGGTGACATATTATGCCACTTTTCACAAGACTTTCACAAGAAATATACACAACTGTCCCTGTAACCCAACCACAAGCAAAACATCCCGATATAAGCTACCACACCTCCTAAACAACTGTGTAAAAGACAGGACTTAGTCTGTCTTTCACACTTTTAAAGACTTAGACAGGAAGGCACAGGTAAATATGACGTTTATTATGGGTTTATGTAAGGTTTGTTATATTTTTTGAAGCCTAATAAATGTTTAAAATTTGTGAATAAATTTTATCGAGACATCAGTAGCTATATTAATATCAGTGATACTGGCCTTCATTCATAAACAGATGCCATTGAACAATTATTTTAAATATAGGCCTACTGTCTTTATGTTGTTTATACATTACAGTGGAAATTGAGGCTCACATTATTTACATTTTTATTTACACACAAAACATTAATGGCTAACATTTTGACTTAATAAAATGATTCCCTAAAGTCTTGGTGATCGGCCCCTATAAACAATAAAGAAAGTAAGACATATTTTTCTTATACATATAGCCATTCTTTTTGGCAGAATTTATCATTATAATCAAATTATTTCCTGGTTTTTGTATCACCATAGTCCCTAAATGTATCTACATCCAGGAAATGGGATTCAAATCGAGAACATTTCCCCCCATTGTGTGTCCCCCCCACTTCTCAAACCAAAGTTACGCAATTGGTTCCACGTACAGAACTCTCATTATTCAACTATGCCAAGATAAACACAGTTTTCCATTCTATGGCACCTTTAATATTGGTGAAAAGCTGATTCATGTTCAGATATTGTGAACACTAGACCAGGGTTTCTCAACCTTTTGCCTACTGCGACCCACTTTTCTTTTGTATGCCAGTCATATGACCCACTAAATAAATCAAGAATAACTGAAATGCCTCTTTAGATCTATAGGCTACAACGCAGGCATATCCCAGATAGCATGGTGACATTGATACAATGTTGAGTTTTGATCTAAACCATCATTTTGGTTGAGATTGACATTTCAATGTTTAAAGTGTGCTGGATCAGCATTGAAATTTTGATGAAAGCCAACAACACACACGGGTGGAGACAGTGACATTGAACTAACAGTGATTTGTAGTTGATGAGCACAAGATCATTCAGGCGTATCTCTGCAGAACACTAGTGGGTGTTTCTCAATCAGTGGGGCGTTTTCAAACCACAATGGGCATTTTTAACCGCTTTACCCGATTTGCTGTAATCCACTGTGGGCTTGGTTTAGGGGTGGGCCTTCATGATTTTAGCAAGTCTGTTGAAAAATGGTTGAAAAACATTTACCTGTATTGTAGTTTGAAATTGGCCACTGATTGGTAAACGCCCATTTTGTCTTTGCATGTGCACTTCTCAGTAGTCTAATGCTTCCTCATTAGAGAGAAAACAGGTGCATCCTATACAGAAGTCTTGTTTGTTGAATCACCTGACATACATGACTTCTCTAGCACAGTTTCAAACAATGGTGCATCTACCTTATTTCTCTGTTCCTTTGTTTTGCATGCTTATTTGAATTTGATTTGTGTTGTTACTCACTGTAATTGGATTACAAAGTTATTAAAGTGTTTGAATAAAGCATCTATTTTTCTACATTCTTAAAAAATGCATCTTGCTTTAGTAAAGTTTATTAGGAATTTCCTGAATAAAGTTATGTCATTTAACAGATTTCTTAAGGTGCAAGAGACATGAACATGAGCAAGAATGTTAACATAGCCCATGTCTTGTCTCGGTCAGTGCTTGCATGCAGAACACATTGCTCCTTTAGTAGGAGTGAAGGCAGATGAAGATGGACAATTAAAAAAGCACCCTCCTGATAATGCTGACATTGATCATACATTGAGTTGTTGTCGACAGCATAATCACCTGACCTGGGACTTGATGATATCCTGTATCTTATCACTGCTTAATCAGGTAATCATTCATATTCCTGAATCTGTATTAAATTTGAGAAATAACTGATTCAGTTTAGCTTGTTTCCACTGAAACACAATAACAAAAAACATCTAGTGTTTATTAAGAAAGTGACTGACATGGCTATTTTGTGATATTTAAAGAGATTAGGGTCTACATAAGGTGAATCTGCAGCTTTAAAGGGATAGGATAGTAACTTGAGGGTGAGTAAATGATGACAGAATTTTCTTTTCGGGCTGAACTATCTCTTTAAAGAAATTTTCATTGGAAAAAACCAAGATCTTTTTTTATTCTACAAGATAAAAGTGTTATTTGAATGCTGTAGTTTCACAGAGAATGAACTGAGATGTAGTTAATGGCTATAGCTCAGAGGTGTTTGTTCCTCTTCTGAAGAGTTTAGCTCCAGCACCTGAAGTGTTCATTGATCTGATGACCTCGATTATCTGCCTCAGGTGTTTAATTAGGGCTGGAGATAAAATCCGACACCCCTGCTAGTGCTTTCTTTTGATATTAAAGCATTCATAGAAATAAATAAACAGAATTTTACGATACTATAATCGTAGTTAGAATATTTTGTTTTCAGTGACTTAAATAAAAAAGTGAATCATATTGTGCTTAGTATATTAACATTATTGAATGTGACTGTATGTATGACAACTGAATTGATTCGTTCTTGAGTAACATGCTTTCTTTTTCAGATTTCAGAGAACCCAAAGGAAAAGAGGCAGAATCTGATGATGCAAGACAGATTTTTAAAAAGCTGAACCGTTGGACCACCTGTAGTTATGATGACATCAGACTTCTGAAGCCAATTTTATTTTTAAAGGTTGAAATGCTTTTGTCTTATTTCTCCCCTTTTCTTTAAAAAAAAGAAGATATTTTAAATATATTTGTTGTCATTGATTGATTGAATAAAATAAATTGACTCAACTGCTGGAAAGGTGTCATTTATATTTTAAAAGGTTTTCGACAAATTTTGAAATGGTCAGGAATTTGTTGACGCACCATTGAAGTGTGATTGAAATATTAATGTTGTTTCAACATTAATTGGTACATCAGATGGCAACATTGTTTGACATTCCTTTTCAGTCTTTCAACAAAATGTATAGTATCAACATCACATTGTAACATTGATCAAACCATATTACCAAAGATTATTTTTTGTTAATTTCAGTGTTAATTCAACAGCAGTGATGTAGATTCAACATCATAGTAACGATAGTAACAATATTACCATTGGTTATTTTTGTTAATTTCAATATTGATTCAGCATCAGTGATATAGAATCAATCATAGTGTAACGTTGATTCAACAATATTACCATTGGTTAATTTCAGAGCTGATTCAACAGCAGTGATGTAGATTCAACATCATAGTGTAACGTTGATTCAGCAATATTACCATTGAGTATTTTTGTTAATTTCAATATTGATTCAACAGCAGTGATGTATAATCAATCATAGTGTAATGTTGATTCAATAGCATTACCATTGATTTTTTGTTCAACATAGTTTCAACATTAACTGAGGGTGCAAAAGTGATGTTGATAAAATATCACTTTGTAATGTTGAATCAATACTATTACCATTGATTTTTGGTTGAATTCCAAACATTATTTCAACATTAACTGAGGGTGCAAGAGTGATACTAAAGCAACATTACTTTGTAACGTTAATTCAATGCAATTAGCGTTGACGCATCAACACTGAGTCAACATTGTTTCAATGATTGCATGCTATCTGGGATGCTTATTATAATTAATGATAATCACGAAAACACACAAACATTTTCAATAATTAGGCAGACTATGAGGCAAACTGATTTTTTTACTCACGTTAATGTGATAGCCTTGAGACTGCCGCTCTGATCAGGCCAGACTTGGTGGAATTTGGAAAAGTGTGACTCGTAGTGTCGCACACAAACTGTTGTCAGCCTATTCCTGCTTTTTGTTTTCGTTGCAGTCACTGTTGAAAATCCCGACTCACAAAGATACCATAAAACTTTAAATAATAGCCCGGGCTTTTATTTTCCCAAATCGTCGAACTGCACCGGCTTGTAGGCCTATTTGAGACAGGCGTCTATATGAGACAGGCCTTTATAATTTAGTGTTGAGATGTTGTTCATTGAGATGTTGTTCCTAGAGTCTCTAATCTCTACAAATCTCCAAATGCTCCACGTGAAACTGCGGTCTTCCAACCTTTTACTATCGTGTCAATTGATTTTGATTAATATGCGCGAGGGAGAGAGCAAGACAGCGCTCGTGTTGTTTGAAGACGTGAGTGAGTGCGGGCGGGGCGCTCTCTCTCTCTCTCTCTCTCTCTCTCTCTCTCTCTCTCTCTCTCTCTCTCTCTCTCTCTCTCTCTCTCTCTCTCTCTCTCTCTCTCTCTCTCTCTCTCTCTCTGCTCGTTATGCATGGTCAAGCGCAGCAAGCGGACGCTCTGACGGGTTTTAGAAGATTAAATACAACCCGAAACTAAAAAAACAGACCCGGCTTCTATTTGAGACCGGCCTTTATTTACCCAAACCTGTCGCCACACCAGGCGTGTAAAAGAGACAGGCGTCTATTCGGGACTCGGCTATTATTTGAAGTTTTACGGTAGTAGTGCTAAATGGGAAGAGAAACTTCGTTGCACAATCTGCGAGTTGTGGATATTCATTTCTGGTTTGAATCCATGCAATGAAAATAGCCTATGATTCGTCGGAGGATCGGCTACGTTTACATGCACAACTTTTGTTTCAATCGGACTGAATTAATTTTGATTGATGAATCTGAATGTAGTGTTTACATGAATGCTAGGGTTAATGTGCGCGTTTATATGTCACAAGATTCAAATCGAATTATATGTTTTTGACATGCGCACACTGCACGAATATACAGAGTTTCCCGCTGTTTGCGCATACTAACTATTCTCTTACATTGGTTCTTTATTTGTTTTAAACAGCAGACTTAATATTTATCCATTGCTGGTCATAATTTGGAGACAATGAGCATATGAACCGTTGTGCCGTGCTGCTTATTTATCACGCAGTAAAAATGCCCAGCACCCAAAACCAGTCTGTGAATGAGAGTCTGAAACAAGGACTGGTGGGATGTTGTCCTGCTCCACTTCACAGACGCTGAGTGAAAGGAGAATTTTAGAATGATGGTAGGCTACGCTCATTTATACGACCCTTTACTCAAAAGGAAGAACAGCTCGTTCAGCGCGTCATACACCATTATGCTATACGCAGTCCTTTAGTTTCGGTTTTCAATCCGATCAAGCGTTTATGTCCTCCCAGTTGGATTAGAAAAGGAATAAACCACCCCTTTCAATCGAATTGAAATTTTATTCGGATCGAGCTCTATCGGATATCGATTAAGGTGTTTACATGAAGGCTTTTTAGTCCGATTGAACCGTCAATGCGTTTACTAACGGATTATTTGGATTTGGTTGCATGTAAACGTAGCCTGTTGCAATGAGCCTTTTGTGAAGCCCACTTATTGGCTGTGCCGGTTAACACAGAGAAAGTCTCGCGACCCCCTATAGAACGAACAACGACCCGCGACCCACTGGTTGAGAAACACTGCACTAGACTTTTTCACAGTACGGTACACTAGAAGAACAATCAAACAGCATCTTAGCTTAATGGTAATAATGACAGTAATGAACACTTTCATCCACATGTTGATAGTGAACACAAAAGTGATGTGATGCATATATTTCACATATGATGATTTAGAAGATTATAATATCTTAAATGATAAACAATACAGTTTTTATGCATCTTTAAAGTGTCTGTCATGAAGGATTTAACCTGAAGCTCTTCTACTGAGTATCATAATTGATTTGGTTTCTGCCATTAGAAAACACTTCCCTATTGAGTGGATGTGGGAGATTTTTCCCTCAATGTTCAAAAGCTTTATTCCTGAAAGCTTGTTACTAAGAGACACAGTATGATTGCACATTTCCTCATTTCCCATCAGCATTAATTCATTATGAATGATGTCACAAACCACCTCAAATATAACACGAATGTTAGCTGTTTCCTACTGAAAGTGTCTGCACAATATCTGAGAGTATCTGTGAGTTGTGCTTTCGTGGACTTCACTCCTGACTGACTTCCGAGTTTAGTGTGTGATGTTGACACAGATTGAGCCAGACACTACAGGTGCACTGAGTATAAAAGAGCGCCTGTAATGCACGTCATCCACTTCTCTGTCCTGTAAAAGGCTCAGGCCTGTTCTTTGGTACTGAGTGCACTACTACTACACACCACCAGAGGCACTATGGTGCTCTAGTGGATGGTATATGCCCAGGTGTGTAGTAGAGCAAGGCAGATTTGTTGGGCAGAGGAAGCATTGCTTACCTGCTGTGTTACCACAAGGTTTTCAGCTCAATCAACGACTCTTTATTGCTACTAGTAGTGATCATAGATATACATAATAAAGACTAGATGTCTCATCCGCGCTGCTGGCCAATGGAGGTCAACGTCCGCACCTGGCGGCCATCTTGCCACAGTCAGGGTTAGGGTCTAGCCTTTATCATGTATATCTATGGTAGTGATGGCCTGATCACTCCTGAACCACTGAGACCTCGCAGCCCATTGCTCCACCCAAAGGTTCATTCCTCGAAGCTTCATTCCGCATTGCTCACTAGTGACACCTAGCTACTGTGCAAAGAAATAGCAGACAAATGAATTAATCCTGAGCCAATGACCTGAGCAGACATTTGTCCATTGCCTGGGTATAAAATAAAATATGCATCTTTCTTTGTCTGACAATACTTGAGCAGAGAAAACTGCACCCAGCTAATTTATTATTCATACATTGTTTGGATAGTGACAAAATGAATATGAAGACAATATTATGAATGCAGTGCTTATGGTGGAGCTCTCTCTCTCTCTCTCTCTCTCTCTGTGCGCATGCGTGAGCGTTTGTTGGGCGAGTGATTGAGAAGCGTGGTGAGTGTTTGGACTTTTTTTTCGGCCGTGGTGCCCAAAACTGAGTTGTCTTTTCTTTCTATCTTTAACTTTTTTTTCTTGTGGTATACCGGTTTAAAAGTATCAGGATAGTGTGTTGTTGTCTGTCTGCCAGTTTTTGATAACTGGCAGAATGACTTCGGGTGTGAGGACATTAGATTTCCTCACACGGCATCACGCTGTGAAAAAAGTCTAAACGCTAGTGTGGAAGAGTGCAGTTTAGCTGTAGGAGAGGTGGTTGGCTATGAAAATGTTCTGTCGGCATCGAGGATGAACAACGCGGTTGTATTTTTTTTTTAAAAACGTTGAATTGGCAGACATGTTGGTTGAAAGTGGAGTTGTCACTGACAGTCCTTTTGTTCCAGTGTTACCGCTGTCTACTCTGTCCAAAAAAGTGATTTTATCAAACGTGCCGCCTGGTTAAATTGTTGGAAAGACATGGCAGACTGGTTTCCCCAATTAAGATCAGTCCCTCCAGGATTTCACGATTTTTTGTGTGATTTTTGCGATCAAAATGACTGATTTTGTGGTGGTAATTTCCAGAAATTTATGAAAAAATGCGTGATTTTTTAAATTTTATAATTAGGAAATCACATTTATCATAATATATGCAAAATAGTCATACATGACACAAATCACAAACAAAATGCATAAAGCTTGCTTATTTTGGTCTAATCAAATTCTCAATAAATTAACTTTTAAAACAACCTATGGGCAATTTTTCTACCTGACCTATGTAAATATTAATAGCAGGTGTAGTAATTTATACTGTAGAACTGTGTGTAAATCAAATTCATACATTTGCAAAAAAATAGGTTACATTAAAATCGATCAGTAATTCACTGACCAAAACCAAAACTGTATCATAAACTCATACTACAAACAAATAGAATGCAAACATTTGCCATTCTAATATATCTACAAACATTTTGTGCTGCCACATTTGGCAGAGGCAATTACATTTAAATTTCAAACAATATCATCCATTTCAAGAAGACCACTTTCCACTTTCTGATTTGATGTAAATAAGTTGTCATTGAATTTAGAAAAGACAAAATTGATGGTCTTTGGAAATAGGAAAATAAACGAATCTGTAGCTTTATCCATAGATGTAGTTGATATTGAGAGAGTGTTTGAGTTTCGTTTTCTGGGTGTAATTATGGATGATAAACTATTATGGAAACGTCTCAGGTTACGTATGTAACCCTGGTTCCCTGAGAGGGAACGAGACGCTGCGCTTGAGACGCGGTGGGAACGCTCTGCGTGATTGCATCATGAAGCACGTGTAAAATCAGTCCAATGGAAGCCCGATACGTCATAGGTGACGTCATAGACCAGGAAACTATAAAGCACCCTTGAAAACAGACCGCGCCAGCTTCTGAAAAGTCTGAAGCAAGTCGATCAGGGTATGCAGGAAGTATGGCAGGCAAACGCAGCATCTCGTTCCCTCTCAGGGAACCAGGGTTACATACGTAACCTGAGACGTTCCCTTTCAAGGGAACTTCGAGCTGCGTTTGAGACGCGGTGGGAACCCCATACCCACTACGCCATAGTGACAAATGCCCGTTCTGTGTGAAGTCCTGCGCACACTAAGAAGCAAGCAACCTCGCCCCTGGAGTGGAGAGGTCAAGGTCATAAAACCTGACAAATGTATGCGGAGAGGACCATCCTGCCGCATTACAAATATCCGGAAGGGAAACCCCCGAAATTAAGGCCGTAGAGGCCGCCATACTCCTAGTAGAATGGGCCCGTACAGCCATAGGTGAAGGCTGACCGGCCGCTTCATAAGCCAATGAAATAGCCTCGACTATCCATTTGCTCATCACCTGTTTAGATGCAGGGCACCCTCTTCTGAGTGACCCAAAACATACAAATAATTGTTCAGACTTACGCCACAGGGCAGCTCTGTGAACGTAGGCATCTAATGCCCGAACTGGACATAACAGGTTCAGTTGTTCCTGATCTGGGGTATTAAAAGGTGGAGGATAAAAGGCCTGCAGCACTATTGGGCCCCCAACATTAACTGGGACCTTAGGAATATAACCCGGTCTAGGGTATAGAAATGCTTTCACCATACCAGGTGCAAATTCCAAACATGACGGAGCAACCGACAGGGCATGCAAATCTCCAATTCTCTTGATAGATGAAATAGCAAGGAGAAATAAAGCTTTCAAAGTGAGGAATTTTTCTGAAACCTCTTCAATAGGCTCGAAGTGAGCCAGAGCCAGACCCTCAAGTACAATGGCTAAATCCCAAGCCGGTGCTCTAGAGGGCAGGTCTCAACCTCAATGTACCACGGAGAAAACGAGTAATCAGAGGATCTCTCCCAACAGAAGTACCCCCCAGAGGGGTATGGTAGGCCGATATAGCCGCCACATAAACTTTTAAGGTGGAAGTAGATAATCCAGCAGAGAAACGGTCTTGCAGAAAATCGAGAACTGAACCAACAGGGCAGTTAACAGGATCTAACTGACGCTCACCACACCAGGTGGAGAATAATTTCCATTTCAGTGCATACAGTCTCCTCGTGGAAGGGGCTCTGGAATGGAGAATGGTCTCAACGACCTCAGTCGAGAGACCGGATTCTATGAGCCTGGTCCCCTCAGAGGCCAGGCCCACAGTTTCCACAACTCCGGCCGAGGGTGAAAAATCATGCTCTCTACCCGGGACAGCAGGTCCCTCCTGATTGGAATCTCCATGGGAGAGCCGTTCAGAAGAGACACCAAGTCCGAGAACCAAACTCGAGTCGGCCAGTAAGGGGCTATTATTAGTAGCAGACGGGCCCCTTCCCGGCGAACCCTCTCCAGAACCCCCGGGAGCAACGATATCGGGGGAAATGCATACAGATGCAGCCTCGGCCACACCTGTACCATCGCATCCAGTCCGAGAGGAGCTGGGTGCGTGAGAGAGAACCACATGGGACAATGGGTTGTATCTGAGGAGGCGAAAAGGTCTATCTGAGCACGACCAAATTTCTCCCACAGGAGCTCCACCACCTCGGGGTGAAGTCTCCACTCCCCGGGCCTCAGCCCCTGCCTTGACAGTATATCTGCTCCCACATTCTGATGCCCCGGAATGTAAACTGCTCTGAGAGATAGCAACTTCCCCTGGGCCCATAGGAGGATCTGATGGGCCTGCTTGCAAATGTGACGTGACCTCAGACCCCCCTGATGGTTGATATATGAAACCACCGACGTGTTGTCCGTACAAACCAACACATGATGGCCTCTCAGGTCTGGCAGGAAATATTTGAGAGCTCGAAATACCGCCATCATCTCCAAACGATTTATGTGCCATGACAGTTGATGGTCCTGCCAAAGACCTTGCGCCGAGCGGCCACTCATGACCGCCCCCCATCCCGTGAGGGAAGCATCCGTCGAAAGCGTGACGCGTCGACAAGAAGCCCCCAGCACTGGGCCCTGGGCGAGGAACCAAGGTTTCTTCCACATGACCAAGGCACGAAGGCATAGCCGCGTGACCTTGATCTTGCGGAACGGATTTCCCCTCGGAGAAAACCCCTTGGTTCTGAGCCACCACTGCAGGGGTCTCATGTACAGCAGGCCAAAAGTAATCACATTGGACGCTGCTGCCATGAGCCCCAACAGTCTCTGAAAGTGTTTCACAGTGAGTGACTGGCCTAGTTTTACATTTTTTTATGGCTGTGAGAATCGCAGAAATCCGAGCAGAAGATAGACGTGCCTGCATTGTGGTCGAATCCCAAATTACACCTAAAAAAGTGGTCCTCTGAGCAGGGAGGAGAACACTCTTCTTGATATTGAGCCGCAACCCCAACTCCTTTATGTGAGACAGAACGACATCTCGATGCCGAACTGCCAACTGCTCTGACTGAGCTAAAATCAACCAATCGTCGATATAATTTAATACGCGAATGCCCTGGAGTCTCAAGGGAGCCAGAGCTGCATCCACGCATTTTGTAAAGGTGCGGGGTGATAAACCTAGGCCAAACGGGAGAACCCGATACTGGTAAGCTTCGCCCCCGAAAGCGAACCTCAGGAACTTCCTGTGATGAGGATGGATAGATACATGGAAGTAAGGGTCTTTCAGGTCTATTGTGACAAACCAGTCCTCGGACTGAATCTGTGATACAATTTGCTTGAGTGTGAGCATCCTGAACTTGAGTTTCTGAACTCTGCTGTTTAACTGGCGCAGATCTAGAATAGGACGCAACCCTCCATCCTTTTTTCGGAACAATGAAGTAACGGCTGTAAAACCCTGACTCTCTGCTGGGAGGAGGCACCCCCTCTATCGCTCCTTTTTGAAGAAGTGTCAGAACTTCCTGCTCCATAACCAGAGCCTGCTGTGAGTCCACCACTGTGGGAAGGACCCCTTGAAATCTGGGCGGACGAGAACCGAACTGAATTCTGTAACCCTTTTCTATTATGTGCAGGACCCATAAAGAAATATTTGGCAGAAGTTTCCACGCTGCCAGAAATTCTGATAAGGGAACCAGTCTCTCGAGACAGGCCTCTGGATTTGATTGAACAATCATTTCGGCGCCCTGAAGCGGCGAACCGGCAGGGAACAACCGAACTGACCGTTCTACAACCCTCCTCAGAGGATTGCACGGGGACGCTGACACATCGGTGCCCTGAAACGGCGAACCGGTAGGGAACAACCGATGTGGCAACGCTGCGACTCTCCTCGGAGAATCGCCCCCCGGAGGGCGCCAAAGAGAAACGGTTCCTCGGAATCGTTCCTCCCTGGAGGGGACCACCCTCAGAAGCCTGGCACACTCGGCGTCAGGACTTCTTCTTAGTCCAGGCTCTCTTGGAGATGACAGTCCTCAGATCCTGTCTGCCCCCAACAGGCCTGGACTGCGAACGCCACTCGGGAACCCCGGATTGTGGAGGAGCCCGAGCAGCGACGCTCTGTTTCTGCTGGAATCTGTGTGCGGAGCTCGTAGACGGACGAGGCTGCTCAATCTTTATATTACGTGCAGCCTCGGGGACACTGGACCGGCGAGGAAGAAACCTCTGAAACGCAGCCGCTTGTTTTTTATTTTCTTGAAACCTATCGACAACACAATTTATAGCATCGCCGAACAGACTTGTAGGAGAAAGCGGTGCGTCCAGGAGAACAGATCTATCTTTATCCTTGATTTCAGAAAGATTCAACCATAAATGACGTTCCGTGGCCACCAGGGCTGCCATAGAACGGCCCACAGATTTGGCCGTCTCCTTGGTGGCCCGGAGAGATAAATCTGTTGTGCGACGTAATTCTCGAATTGTATCAGCACTAACTTCCTCACATTCATCCATGTCCCTCAGCAGGTCAGCCTTATAAGCTTGTAATATCGACCTTGTATGTAAGCATGCCGCAGCCTGACCTGCTGCCGAATACGCTTTACCCACCAGCACTGATGTATTTTTTAATGGTCTGGTGGGTAACGTTGGGGCTTTCAGTGATGACGCTGACTCGGGGGAGAGATAGCTCGCAGGCGTCTCTTCCGCACGAGGCATCGTCAAATAACCATAATCATCAATACCTCTTACTTTACTGTAATTGCTAGTTTGAGGATTATGAACTCTGAAAGATGCCGGTTTATTCCATGATCTGGACACCTCAGTCTGGAGATCAGGAAAAAACGAGAGTTCCCGACGAGGAGGTCGTGATCTAGATGGTAAATAACGTTCATCTAGAAGACTCTTTCTTGATTCAACATCAATATCATCAGCTGGCCACTCAATTTTTAATTTAGTGAAAGCACGAGATAAAACCTCCATAAGCTCCTCATCAGCTGGCGAAAACTCAAATTCCCCCATATCAACGACATCCAGTTCCTCAGAACTGGATAGCCGCAACAGTGGTGCCTCAGCCTGGGGAGGAGAAACTGCAGAGCGGGCTCCTTCCTGGCCTGGGACACCGGAACCAGCAGGTAAGGGTTGAGAAAGGGCTGGGCCCGTCTGAAACCCCGCTACTAGATCCATCTGTGAACCCCAAGATGCACGCCGCCGCTGTGCCTCGGCAGCCGCGGGACCCGCACCTCGGGGAACACGAACCGAACCATCCTCCTCAAAGAATGCCCGGCGAGAGCGGAGAGTTTTCATGGACAAACTCATGCAATGCTCACAGTCCGCCCCCTCAAGGACCGACTGGGCATGCTCCACTCCCAAACAAGCAACACACATCTGATGTGTGTCCCCACCCGTGATGAAACGAGGGCAGGGAACAACACAACGTTTGAAATCTTGCTTGCTCGCCATCATGAGATATATATAGATAATATGATCGGACAAACAACAATAAATAGACAAGGACAGAATCACAGAGAGCGCTTACTGAAGACAACAGAAGCTGGCGCGGTCTGTTTTCAAGGGTGCTTTATAGTTTCCTGGTCTATGACGTCACCTATGACGTATCGGGCTTCCATTGGACTGATTTTACACGTGCTTCATGACGCAATCACGCAGAGCGTTCAGACCGCGTCTCAAACGCAGTTCGAAGTTCCCTTGAAAGGGAACCTCACATAGCACACATTAAAAGAAAAATTTCCGAAAATATTTTTGTTTTAAACAGAGGTATTAAATAAGGAAACAATGAAAATACTTTATAGTTCACTCATCATACCATATTTGATTTATTGCATAGAAGTCTGGGGGAACACATATCAGACAAATATAAAACCTTTATCTATTCTACAGAAGAGAGCTATAAGAATTATTCATAAATTATCGAGAACATACAAGCAAATTATTTGCTAAATCCAGAATATTAAAGCTAGAAGAATTGGCTAAGTTTTAAACACTAATAATATTGTTTAAAGTAAGACTGAAAATCTTACCAGAGAAAATACAACATTATTATCAGTTAGAAAAAGAGTACAGTAGGAGAAGATATAATTTTAAACATCAATTTGCACGTACAACAACAAAACAAATGTGCCCCTCAGTTATGGGAGTAAAATTGTGGAACTCATTGCATGATAATCTTAAAAGTTGTAGCAACATTGGTCAGTTTAAGTATAAGTATAAACCGAGTATATTCAGTCAGTATTAATATGGTGAGGTTTATGTTGCTTTTGGATTTGTTTGGTTTGTTTTTGTCTTTAGTCTTTTTTTTAGTTTTTTCTATATATATTGGGTCTAATAATATCCGTTAGTATAAGTAGAGATATAAACAGAGTAAATTCGGTTAGTATTAATATGGTGAGATCCATGTTGTTGTTTTGTTTTGTTTTTCTCTATATGTATTGGATTACTTGTTGTTTTGCTGTCTGGGCATTGCCTGTTTATTATACTGTATGAATGCTGTTATTTAAACCAACATTGTTTTTTGTCAGTGTAATTTTGGCTGTAAGCTGCATAAGAAAGGTTATTTTGTTTTTTGGAATAGGGGACAGATATTATAAGATTTTATCTTCTTTCTGCTCCCTTTTTCACATGGGAATTTAAATTATCTAAAGAAGAAAATGAAATGTTTTGTGTTTTACCATGGAGCAATAAAAATAATAAATGAAATTAAATGAAATGATTGTAATAGAGAAAGACCAGAGCCCTCAAGTTACTGGTTGTAGAGGAACGCCTTCGGTTGGAGAGGATAAGTTTGTATATGCTGTTGCAGCGTTCTGCATCTGCAGAGTTGGAAACTGCATCTTTGTAGCGCAGGGCCAGTTTGCTCAGTACAGGAAGCCTATCCTGCAGACCTAGCCAAAAGGGTGTCAAGGTCTACAATCCCACTCACAGATGCTCGAAGTGCTTCTGGACCCAGCTTAGTCATGTACCTTGTCATCTCATCCTCAGGCACTGAGGAAAAGCCAGGCTTTGTAGCTGTTGGGGCTGTCATCCATGAATGCCAGGCATCGTGGCCAGGTTGTCCATGCTGCATGCACTTACTTTTCATCAGCATAACTGAATGCTGCTCACTCCTGATTTAAGACTTTTGTCTTGAGCTCAAGAGGCAAAAGAATTTGTGAGAAGTACTGGCTACACACCTCATCACAGAGCTCTTTGTTTGCCATAAAGTTCATCTGTAGATTCTCAAGATAATCAAATACCTTTGTTGTGACAGGACGTCTGCTCTGAAAGAGGTCCACCATTTGCCGGATCACCTTGCACTTGTCAGACACAATGTTCAGTTGGACCTGTAGGGTCTCTGCACACTCATGGTCTTCCAGCATTTTGTTCAGATTTTCCACGGAAGCTGGAGCACTGCGCCCACACACCTGAGAGAGGAAAGAGAGAATAGAGCGAGGGTGGGGGGTGGAGTTGGGTTCAGGGTTATTTTTTTTATTATGTGCCCACAACAATAAATAATTAACTTATGGATTTTAGGATTCTAAACGTACCTGCATTTCTGCCTGTAGAAATTTCCTGTAAAAAGTGAAATGCTCAGTATGATATTGCGCTGCAGAGAACCAGGAGTTCCAACGAGTATCACAGGGATTTGGGGCCATTGTTGGTTTACTGCCATTCAGTTTGCCAGACAAGTAGGACAGGTATCTTCTCTTGCGACCCCCTGCCATGTAAAACATCTGACTGAAGTACATCATAAAAGGTGTTCAAGTCTGTGAAGGGTTTGCGGAAGGCACCTCCAATCAAATTCATAATGTGTGCCATGCAGGTAATTGTCAGAGTTCAACAAAGGGATCCAAACGCAAAGGTAACTCAAATGAAAGCTCTTTAAATGTTCAACACAGGTGGTCAGTAGAAGATGCACAGAACAGGAACTCAAAATAGGCTCTCCGGAAAGTCAGCAAAAACAGAAGATATTTGTAAGAAGAGATAACATGGAGCAGAGATTTCTCAAAGTCAGTAGGAAACTCGTCCTAGTAGATTGCAGCTCGAGCAGAGCAGTGTAGTCGAGGCTCATAACAGCTGATGACAGGATACAGGTAACACAAAGACGAACGCTGCTTCACAAGACGAGACGCGACACGGTGAGAATCTGCTGATAAGACTGGAGAGCATAACGCGGAGCGTAACACACACAATAATCCGACACAGAACAGAGAAAGCAAACACCAGAAGTATAGTTTCTGTTCTGGAAATTATCTTAGCGCTTTATTTTTTTTATTTTTTTATTTATGATCTAGTTTAAGTTCTCTTTTGTTGTAGAATTTAAATTTTTGTTATTTTTGGAAGACTTGCTTTTCTTTTGCAATTCCAGTTTTGATCTTAGATCTTCTTTTTGTTTGACTTCTCTCATTAGTTTGCTTTTGTTATATTTATTTCTCTACTTTAGTTTTTCTAGTCCTTGATCTTATCAGTTTAGTTAAGGCTATCTTTATTGTTGCTTTATCTTGTCTGTCTTGTGTGTTCTTCTGTGTGTTCCTGGCCTGTATCCGAGTCCCCTGGCCACTGCCTCTTCACTGCTGGCTCCTGACTGGTGCTGCTATCTCGCTCCTGTTTCAAGCCTCTGCTTCAGTGAGCCTCTACCTGAGGCAAGACTGGTGCAACATCTGAGATCTACATCGAGTTCCTTGTGTTCCTGTCTGGTCTTTGCTTTGGAGCGGCCTCTATTGCACTCACGTCATCACTCTCTTACTGACGTCTCAGTGGTCACCCGCCCTGCTCTACTGTCTGATCTGTGTTCACGCTTCACTCTCCCTGTTGTATCAAGTCTTCAGTCTGGTTAATACAAACCCTTATTGGTTATCAGCTCATTTGAGCCTGGATCATATCTCTTGCGCAATTGTGACAGAATTGTGTGGTAGGCAAAGCTGCGACGGATCCTTCTGATGAATCCTGTCTGGTCTTTGCTTCATCGCGCCGCAGTGACGCTATCGGCTACACTTTCCCCTTTAAACAAGTCTCGGTGCGTCCTCCGAAGGCCGTGTCGGCTGCGCACGTCGAAGGACGCGGCCTTTAACGGTCCCCTGACATGGGGTTATTTTATTATTTTATAATGTTTCCTGGGTTGCCCTTATAATGTTAGTATGTTTTTTAGATCAAAAATAGTCATAATTTAGAAATAAAAGGCAATTTTCCTAGCCTGATTTTAGCCTCTGATTTGAACGCTCTGTTTGAAGGGACGTGTCTAATGTGGGATTCAGTGTAACCGCCCACTGCTGTGATTGGCTGTGGGATTCAGTGTAACCGCCCACTGCTGTGATTGGCTGACATGCTTGCATATGAAATAGCTATGTATTACATGTGAAACTCTCTCAAATACTTTTACTACAGCTATTATACGTGTTTACTATTACAGATATCGAGATTAACGAATCGTGAGAAGTTTTGAAAGTATTTAGATCTATTCCCATCACATAAAAGGTTGCCGTGATGAGCATTGAGCAGCAGATGACAGTCTGTTGATCGCGAGACTGAAGATCTTATCATTGCAACGCAGTTTCTGCACTCTCTCTAATGCTTTCCCCAATGCAAACACGATGATATAAATACATAATACAGTAAGAGCTTCGTTGTGCAGTGTAACGTGCATCATTGATTTCATAACGAGTTGTCCAGATAAACTCGCGCTGTGTGGAAATGTTTTTCTTTGATCGCTTTCTGTATAATTTGTTCACAATTTAAATAAGATTATTTTCATCCTACTAAAAGAAACGATGTGAAGCTGATATTTTAGTCACTGGCTTGACTTACTGATGCATAAACAGTATTGAACGATTTTGAGAGAAAGATTACCTGCCTGAACTTGAACAATTAGGCTACACATCAGAAAGTGTTGCTTGGTAGCTCGATGATTTATGTTCAGACGTTCATCGAGGCCAGCTCTGTATTGGCCCAAGTTGAGTAAACAGTCGTCTGTGAAATGTTTGGACCATATTAAACTTCCAGAGAAAATTAAATGAACCCATTGTTTCTTCAGAGGCTCGGGTGAAGGAACTAAAGAATACTTTTGTGTTCATTTGTACATCCGAACACTGATCAACTGCCATGCTTCGTTCGTTTGCAAGCCATGATATCTCTCGAGGAAAAACTCAAATCGCGCCGGCGCTTTCGTACTTCCTAGCTCATTTTCTCATGGGCGAGCCAAATTCTCTAGGTGGGCAAAGCAGTGAAAGGGGAGGTAACCTTTCCTCCTTATGACGTCATACGGAGGAGATTCAAGATCAGCCCGTCTGAGCTTTCATTTTCTCAAAGGCAGAGAGAGATAGCCCAAGCTCGGTTTACACCGATTTAAATTTCTAGCCTCTGGGGGATCATATACAGGATAGGAACTCATATTAATGTTAAAAAACCTCAGAAAGTGAAAATTTAATGTCATGGGACCTTTAAAAGCAGAGGATCTGTTCTTTCTTTTGATATATTGCATGTTAAGATATCCATTCAACTAAATATTCGGGGGGCCTTGACGCTTTTGTGAAAAGGTTTGAACCAAAGCATAACTGTAACGAGAGAAAGCTGCGTGTGCTGACCGGTGTGTTTGGGCAGGAGCCCCTGCGTGTGGCTGTGGAAGCGCTGCTCGCCGGCGTCCTCCTCTGGCAGGTACAGGTACTGCTGTGCCGTGACCAGCTGCTGTTGATGGACCCAGGTCTGCGTGGAGTATCCCCCGTGCGGGAACGTGTGCCTGGGACCCGGAGAGCCGGCGGGGAGGGACGCGCCTCTGTGAGCGGCTCTCCGCTCGTACTCGTCCACAGCCGCCGTGTGCGTCTCCTCCGTACGCCCGGGGCTGCCGAAGCCGTCCGACAGCAGAGAGTTCTGTATTGGCCCAAGTTGAGGAAACAGTCGTCGGTGAAATGTTTGGACCATATTAAACTTTGGGAAGTTGTGTCGGCGCATTTCCAGAGAAAATAAAATTAACCCATTGTTTCTTCAGAGGCTTGGATGAAGGAACTAAAAAATACTTTTGTGTTCATTTGAACATCCGAACACTGATCAACTGCCATGCTTCGCTCGTTTGCAAGCCATGATATCTCTCGAGGAAAAACTAAAATCGCGCCGGCGCGTTCGTACTTCCTGTTCCTAGCTCGTTTTCTCCAGTCTATGGTTTTCTCATGGGCGAGCCAAATTCTCCGCGCGGGCAAAGCAGAGAAAGGGGAGGTAACCTCCTGACGTCATAAGGAGGAGATTCAAGTTCAGCGCGTCTGAGCTGCAGAGAAGAGAAAAATAGCCAAAGATCGGTTTACACCGATTGAAATTTCTAGACACGAGGGGACCAAATACAGGCTAGGGGAACTCATATTAATGTTAAAAAACCTCAGAAAGTGAAAATTTCATGTCAGGGACCTTTAAAGGATGCAGACCCTGAATTGAGAGACAGCTTATATCGAGTCCAACCTTTAGTTTGAACTGATAATGGTTTGTTTTACTGGTGTTTTCTCAGTTTCCCTGTCACACTCAGCTCTTCTGACACTCAGTCCGCTGTTGAAAGTGATGTCAATGCAAACCCTCTATAGTCAAGTCACCTTTATTTATAAAGCACTTTTTACAATACAGATTGTATCAAAGCAGCTTCACAGTGATAACATGAAAATAATACAACAAAGTTTGTTTCTATACCATGACATGTAAATAAGTGTGTGTGGTTAACTCACGTTAGAGGTCTGCACCCCGAGCCGAGCCCGACGGGTCCCGACAAACTCAATGTTTAACCCTCAGGTGCTCTTTTAAATTTTTTAAAAATCACAGCTTCATCTGAATGTTACGAAACTTGGTGTATAAAACAATGTATAAAAGAGAAAAGAAGAAATAAATAACCACATCCACCCATACTAATCACACACACACACACACACACACACACACACACACACACACACACACACACACACATGCCACTAATTAAACAGAGCATTAGTGGCAGATGTGCGTGTGATACTAGTATGGGTGGATGTGGTTATTGAAGTGGTTTCAATTGTTCTGTAAAATAACTTCGCATAGATCTTTGATGCCAGAAATATTAGACTTTTTTAACAAACAAAGCCGAGCATCTCCTGCAGGGGATCACTCCCTCCAGCAGGAGATCCCTTCCTCCTGCAGGCGATCACTCCTGATCAGTGCCCAGCTTCTTACATATATCCATACATCCTTTTCCAAAGATGGTCATACACTTATAGATAGTTTTGGGTGAAGGTCTTGTACCATGTGACTTCTCAGAATAGAATTGACATTCAGGGTCTTTTTACAGAAGGTCTTGCAGCTTTCAAAGTCACCTAGACATAGTCCTTTCAGAGGACTCATACAAGAAATAATTGTGTATTCTTATAAGGCTAAATTTCTTGTTTTCTGAATAATAAAATCTTCAACATTCCCTCCTCTGGGGCTTATCTAAGCCCCACATTCACTATCCTTTTCCAGAGTGTAGTTTCAAAATCCAGCCCCCTCAGTTATGCTACCTAGTGACTAAATTAAGTCACGCAGTCTCCTTTCCAATGACTGGATCATGCCCCCACACTCCGGAGGAGCATTCGAGCCAAACATCTCTCTCCATACATTTTTCTTTCTTTCAGTTGTTTTTTCTTTTTCTTTCAATGGAGAGAGTAAAAGATTCGGAATTCTCCCTACTCAAAATTAAACCAAGAATAAGACAGTGTTATAAGTGTGTGTATAGATTTGGTTCAGCATTGCCTGTCACTGTCACAGTTATGTAAAATATGTCAAACATAAAAATACATAATACTATTAAAAGTTTTCTTGCGGTGTAGACTTTTTCTGCTGTGTAGACTTTTTCTTCGACCCAGACACTTTGTGCATTGTAGAAGGTCTCCTCTGGCTCATCAATCATCTTCGTCGTCCTCGTTTGAGGTACTTGAATCAACATCCAGGGGTTGTAAATATTAATTTGGTTGCCCTCACAAATTAGTTTTCATTTAGTTTCCATTCGTTAGTTTCCATTCGTTTAACCGTGGTTTTCCAACTAGTGATCTTAATATGCAAAGTACACAACAGAATAATAACCCACTTTCAATATTGCAAATCCAAAAATATTCCTGATTTAGCAAAACATGCTCATAATTCTCCAAAGTTTAAATCACGTTTTCCTTAACTCCTGCTCTTAAGTTTTTATTTATTTTTTTACTTGATGTATTCGCTAAATTTTCCCTGCGCAGTATTATTTAGTAAAAGTGCAACACTGATCTCCAAACATAAGTCATTCTACTTTTTTTTTTAAATATAATTGTTTTCCTGCTAATGCAGACACAAAGCATTATATTACATCTCTGCTTATTATAGTAGTCTAATTGATTTATTCTGCATTTTTGTTTCACATGATCCATATTAATATGAGATCAAAATATGGCTGGGTAAAAATACCTCTTTCCTATTTTTAATCACTTCTTATTTTTATGAAGGAATATCAATTCTTAAATTCGAATAATCAATCTTTTTAGTCAGTCATTTTTAGTTGATGAACGAACAGAACACTTTAGTGAATCTTCTATTTAATTAACCGCAATATGCTTTAATAGTTGTTATAAAGTTTTACATTTCACATTCTGTCGATTTTATTTCCAAATTAAACAATAAATACCCTTTGACTTTTTTAATCTCCCGTGTTGCTCCCTTTTCTCATTGTAGCTCTTCAGTTCAAGACTACCTTAACTGAATACCTTTTCTTCTTTACTAATTTCTAAATAAACCATCATGAATAAACTATTTATGTCTCTCGTAATCACTCTAACTAAGAAAGCTTCAGAGCAATATTACAATTACATTATAAAAGTCATTCAATAAACTCATTAGACCATTAGAAAAATAACTTTAGAGAACAACTTTTTGCACTCTTACATATTCCTTATATGTACATTTCTTTTTCTGTATATCGAACAATCTAAAAGTTTTTATATCAACCATTTAAACCATTAGCATCATAACTTCCTTATTAAAACTTCCTTGTGTTCGTATGCAACTTATTTTTAATCTTCAATACTTCTGTTTAGCTGACCCATTATCTGACCTTATTTCTGATAGACTTCTAATCTAAGGATTACTTCTCTATTAGAGACTTCATTTCTGTTCCTGCCCCTCTTCTGTTGATTTCATTGCTTTTACCCATCTATATCATGTCTACATATTCCTTACCAAATGTTTTAATAGTCATTCTAATACTGACATATGGCCTATTTTTGCCACAAATTTCACAAAACTTTGCAAAAATTCCTTTTAATTTAAATGCCTTTAATTTTAACTTCATTTTAATTTAATTTCCTTATTCTTAATTAATTTTTCCTTAATTTTCATTTCCTTACCTTTACTCCCCCCTATGCGCACTGGTTTAATACCATTGCGCATTTGGATTGAGAATATTCAAAAGTATTGTTGGTTCAATAATCTATGCTTCATGTGAATGCCAAATATCTATTTTTGACCCCCCTCTGGTGCCATATAGATTGTTCAGAAGGGCTTGTTTGTTATTGTTTCAATAACTTCCTGTAAGTCTATAAACTTTCTATAAACACTACTTGATATAACTTTTATAATTAGCCAATAGCATATTGAATCAGTTCATAATCTTATTAATTAAAATCTTATATTTGTTAATACCCAATGTTAATACTTGCTTCCATTTCAACTGTAGCCTTAAATTAATTTTGTATACCCTTGTATTGCCCAATTGCATCTGAGTACCCATTAAGATTTATATTAAAAGTTCTTTTTAGTTCTAATTTAATTTTCCTTCATGACTTGTCTTAATTCTCACTATGCTATATCAATTTCTTAAATTAATCGTTATCATTATTTTAGTTTCTTTTCTTAATTTGTCATTATCATATATTTTTCTCTTCAATAATTTTTTGTTCTTTGGGGTTATTATTAAGTTGCTACTGAGTCTATTCAAGGGCTTTTAGGAAATTTGGTTGATGTTGACTGTTGTTTGAGCTTGTCCTCATCTCTGTTGAGTCTCTCTTCTTTGCACAGCTCTTTGTGAGCTTCCCATATTCTGCAACTTCTCATTCTTGTGTTTCTGGTCAAGTTTGTCTCCTTTTTTTCCATTCATGATTTGATCACTCTGTTAGCTCTCTTGTCATCTTTACATCTTTCACCAGTGTGACTTTTGAGTCGTTGCAATGGACTTTGTTCTGTCATTGTCAGCGTCCTTGATCTCTCACTCCCTGTTGTGGGGGGTTGCTGAAGTCTGTTGGTGTATTTTAAGTTGAGAGGACTCAAATGTCACTCTGTTGATCATTTCTTCTGAAATTACAAAGCATAGTCAATGGCTCTTTTTGTTATACTCGTCCCAGAACCCTTCCTGGAATTGAGCTGCTTTCATCTGTGAATTAAAGCTTCATTATTTCTGTTAGTGACAGCAACATGTAATTTCAATCATTTGCTCATCTGGCCCATTGTTCTTCTCGATGTTACCTGTAAAATGCGGTGGACTGAGTGGTGTCCTGGCCCCTTTCTGGGCTTTCTGCTGTCATTATCAGTGGGGCTTGAACTCATATATTCCCATTTGTTTTTCATAAATTTGACTTTTCATCATCATATTTGCAATTTCTTAAAATTTTTCTCGTATTAAATTTCCAATGTACTCTTATAATTAGTCAATTCCAACTCAGTTATCTGTTTGTCTTGAGTTCCACTATAAGCCCACTATTTATTAGGCATCTTGGACAACACTCAACCCACTTTGTTACAAGACAAAAGTTACCAGACAACATTTCATACTTTTGACAAATATCAGCTCCTCTTGATATGCTGCAAAGAAAGTCAGATGTGTTATGCGCTGCGCAATTGTGGCACTGTTTTTCTATTTTTATTTTTCTCTTTTCATTCTTTGTTTTTTCCTATTGCCACTATAGTTCCAACCAGGAAATTTAACCAAATCCATCCATGGTCATTATTTTATTGGGCAGATTTTGCCCTGTGGGCCCACATATTAAATTTAGATACAGCTGTATTGGCAAAATAATTGATTTGCCTCAGTGCTTCTTCAAACACCATCTCTCACTCCATTCACACTCAGTCACTCTCACACACACACTGGCCAGCAAGCATACATTCTTGCAAGTTGTGCTCTAAATGTGGCATCTTATAATTTTAGCCACAAGGTCTGATCAGGTCAACACAACTATGTCAAACACTATTGAGAAGTGTCAATGGTCATAAGGTTTAGTCTAAGTCCGCTGTTGTAAACCCTTTTTTCTTTTTACAAATTCTAATAGATTAAATATTTCAGAATAATAGGCCTGCCATTTAATTTTTCAAATGCATTTTGTCATTTGTTTGTCTAATTTTTATATTCTTTTTGTTTTTGCTCATGAGCTGCTTTAAGAATAATTTTGGAGATCTCTGCATAATCTTGGATCCATGGCCAACAACATTTCCATCTCATTATCCCAGTTCTGACATCATTTGCGTTTTCATCATTTTGGACTTTTGGAGTAATTTTTTCCTCCAATCTATCTTTAGAAAATTACCAAAACAAAATGGAGTGACCAGTATCATTGTTTTGTCATTTGTGTCAATCTTTTTTCTTTGCCAGAGAACAATTCTATCATGCTTTTAGCCCTATGAACTTTTTGAATATAATAGCCCTCACTATACCAAATCCAGCCTCAGTCTTAACTATTTGGTGAGTTAAGGACTCACTTCTCTTTGTCAATAGACTTTCTTTTTCTTATAGAGCTGGACTTGTACCTACTGATAAAGCAGAGAGGTTTAGTTTAGCAGAGAATATAAAGAATTGCTTATGAGACCAGTGAATAATCAAGAAGAATAAAGTTAATATAATAATTAACTAAATTTGAAGCAGTCTCTCTAGAGTGATCATTGGAGTTGTCACACCTGTGGTGCCCGTAATGGAAGGATGTCAGTCAGTTCTTCTGTTCTCAGATCATCCGTCTTTTGAAGCTTTTCGACTGTCACTCTGCATGTGTCGTCAGCCTGTCACTCAAAGGCCTGGTGTCGTAGACTGGAATAGGCTCTGTTGTTTCTCTGCCTTTTCTCAGTTTGGGCTTTTGAAAGATTCTGCGACAGTTTTGCATCTCAGGATTGTCTCTTTGTCCTCAGGAAAAGTCTCAAGTGAAAGTTTCACCTTTTCCAGCATTAAATCAGTCTTTCTCCATGCTGAGTTTCCAGAAAGTGGTCATCTTCAGGAGGGAGCTGAACGCCCCTCACCCACTCCTTCTCTCTGCAGTCATGTTTTCTCTCTTTCATGTCTTTGCCCTTTGCCCTCTTCCATTCGACACTGAAGCCATCTGAAATTTGAACACTCAGAGAATTGCATGAATCAAATTAACTTTATAAATATTTGTTCCTGAGCAATTAGCTCTTTATCTAAATTCCATTTTTAACCATCTTTACCCTAGTTCTTTTATACTATATAATAATCACTGGTTGACAACAGCAGTTCTCCCATTCTGTTTTTAGTAAAGCAAGTTCTTCATTGCAGAAAAGAGCAAGCTATTTCTTCATTACAATATGCAGTAATAATCTAACTTTGACTATCTGAATATAATCCAATCAAATAGTTTTCCCTATCATAAAATCAGACTTCAATCTTTCTCCTATATTTGCATGCTGTGTTCAAAATTATCTAACGTGGTGAATAAACTTTTCTTCAGCCATTCCCAACAATTCCCATTTACTACAGTTCTAAGATTGCTGTAAATTATTTTTGACTGCTGAAACTTTGTCACTCAATCTTGTTCACTTTTAGCACACTGCATTTTTTTTTTTTTCTTAACTCAAACTCTGCAATGGAATCATTTTTCTCACTTTGTCTTCAGGGATAATGAGATACAAATTTTAGACGTCTTCAGATATTATATATAATATTTTAAGCACGTGCAATCTTATTTCTATTTATCTATTAATATCTTTCATTATATTTATTAATTAAATATATATTTTATAACTTTAACTTATTGCATACTACAATAATCTTCTAGGTTAATATCTTGAAACAATTGTTTTGTTTTACTATTTCTTTTATTTTACTCCACATCATTTATACTTGTCCCTCACGCTCATTCACACATTCCTTGTCCCTTACAAGTGACCAGGGTCAGAGGTCACTATTTTTAACCACAGGCACAGTCAAGCAGACACAGAGGATCCCACATACACACACAAAAAAGCTATATTCTACTTACAGTGTTACTCACTGTTTTTACAAACAATACTTCACTGATATACTTCCCCAACACAGTGAAAAATAACTATATAAAACAGCCTACCCGAGCAGACCTGTTCACCATGAACAGCGGTAACCGTAGGTTAAAAACTTCTAACTCCCCTATTCCATAGGATTTAGCTTAACCCGAGCAGTCCCTCGCTAGTCGAGGCGGTAACTGTTAAGCTAAACATAACTTCCCCGAGCAGTCCCTTGTTAAATCTAACAAGACGGTAACCGGAAGTTAACCATCTGTGCGCATGCTATACCTAAAGTAAACACAGATAAACCACTGATGTCCTATTTTAGCAAATCCTTGCGTACGTACGACAAAACCTTCGCGCTAAATCATCAGTACCAGTAGTTCAAACAATCCACACAGGATTATTTAAGCACTGGCAAAGACTAGTGGGAGCTCCCCCACGCTATTACTCGATATCGTCAACAACAATGCATGCACTTATTTCTAGAATCAAAGATCCCCTTTTTCAATTTTATTTTTAGTAGGGCTGGGAATTTATTAGAAAAAATTAACTAATTAATCGCACAACTTGCTGTGATTAATCGCAATTAATCGCATTTTTTTCCCAAAGCTTGTAATCAATACTTATAAGTTAAAAAAATGATACATTTACACAATAAAGTATATTTTAAAGAGAACATTTTATTACAATGATCTTATGAACTGTAGACAGTCTCTCCTGGGAACTAGTATGGGTAATTCCCATAAAGTACAACATTATAAAACAAAGTGTATAAGTGTAAGTTGAATTTGATCAAAACTCCTGAATCATCATATAAAGTAAGGCAATAAGCCAAAAGCAATTTCTTCATATGCACCAACAATATATTTAAACAAAATGTTATAGTGTAAGTTTAAACTAACAAGATCATCAAAATGGTTAGAACTTAATCCAAGCAAAAACATTTTTTTTATGCACCAAATATGTTAACAGCCTTTGCAGTACGAATAACACATGGAGAATGTTACATATTTTACCACAACATTTTGCCTACTCTTTTGCATTGAGCCAGCAACTAAGACAGACCAGTTTGTTTACATTATCAGGAGACAAGGAAGCTCTCTTCTTTTGGACGATGTGGCCTGAGAGTGAGAACAACCTCTCACAAGGCACTGTGGTTGCAGGTGTGGACAGGTACTTGCGTGCTATGCGCACCATCAGAACATGTGCTCTTTCTCTTGATGACCACCACTGCAGTGGACACTGGTCCATGTTGATTTTAGGCTCTGATTTGTAGCGTTTCAGACATTTGTCTATAGACTCTTCATCATCTGAATCTGAATCAGATGAACAAAGCAAGAACTCAGACATCCTGGTCTTCTTTGGTGGCTGTGTTCCTGTTGTCTCTGTTGACGGTTGTTGTGCCAGCCTCTCCTCCTTTACCAGGCTGCTGCTTATTGAGGTCCACACCTCATGCCTTTCGTCTTTGGGAAGACACTTCAGGTCTTTAAATCTGGGTCCAGAGCAGTAGCGATCTTCAGCCATGTGAGGTTTGAGCTTTCCTTCCTTTTAGCTAGGTCTGTGGTAAACACCTTCTTGAACCTCACTACATAGACTGGATCATCGTCTGATGGCTCCATAACCCGGAACAAGTGGCAAAATGCTGGTAACACCACTGAACAAGAAATGTAGTGCTCGCCCCCTAGGAGTTCGGTCACATTTCTGCAGAGGAAAGCACAAAATGTTATTATGTCAGTAAATTGTTATTAATTATACAGTGGCACACACAAAAAGTCAGAACACACAGAGACAATTAGAGGGGTATGAAACACACTAGGGCTGTCACTTTTGAGAAAAATCTAATTGAACGGATATCAAATATCAAGCAATGTATTCGAATATCTACGAAAAAAAAAAAACGTAACGGAGATTCAATCACAAATGCATTAACAGTCTGACTGTCATAAAAAGGACTCAGGCCATAGCCTGTCTGAAAAACAAATGTTTGACTTAATGTTTCAAACAGCAGACTATCAACTTAATCTATTGATTCCATTTTCAAAACAGGGAGACTATTGCTATTATTCGCTTGATTTGGTCATGGGCAGACGCTACAATACGTTTAGAGCGCCCGCTCCTGAATGAGATGGCAAACAATAAAAAAAATAAAAAAAACGTCTAATCATAGACTGTAAAAAAACGCGCTACACATGGCACTTTAAAAACCGGATAGTTTATTTATAGTTCGATTACGGATATTTCACGTCATGTTCGAACACACACACACACACACACACGCACGCACGCACGCACACACACACACACACACACACACACACAAAACAGAACAAAAAGCACCACTTACCTCTACACGCATGCACACATACAGAAAACGCATGACAAACACAGGAAGAGAGGAAACACAGGTATAGAGAGACAAACACTATAGAGAAATATACTAACCTGCAAGGTTCAAGTAGTTCTTCAACCTTTTGCAGTTTAGCAAGCTCCTGCGATGTCAACATGGCAATTTTGCTGTTCTGCTGAGACAGAGTAGTGGACAGTGGCAATCTGTTTCGCAGGATCTGCCTGACCATCTCTAAGGTAGAATTCCACCTGGTTGGGACGTCCTGTACAAGCGGTTCTTGCTTCTGTCCATGTGCAACTTGCTGTTCTCCTAATTCCTGAGCATTTGATGGACTGTGCTTAAAGTGCCCAACAATTTTACGACATTTGGCCAAGATACTATCTAATCCACAGTCGTGAAGAGAAACAGTTACAGTTCTTTGCACACAGTGGGCTGTACAGGGCAGGTGTTCAAATGGTAGTAGTCTCGCAGCTGCTGTCATGTTCCGAGCACTGTCAGTCCCAAGTGTTGTTAACTTACTCTCCACATTCCAACATTTGGCGACTTCCAAAAAATGTTCAGCGCATGCCTCCGCAAAGTGGCGCTCTGTGGTTTGACTCACAGTCAGGGCAAATGAACGGAAACTCCACTCCTCATCTATAAAGTGTGCTGTGACGCCCAAGTAGTTGTCATTGCTCACAGACGTCCAGTGATCTCCTGTGAGCGCGACATTCGTTGCTTTCTCCAGCATGTCCATTCTCTGCGCCCTCTCGCTGTCATACAAACGGTGTATTCTCGACACAATCGTTCTTCTAGAGGGTAGATTGTAAGAAGTGTCTCCCGATGCAATTTGAATTACTTCTCGTAGTCCCTCGTCATCTACTGTGTTAACTGGCCGGCAGTTTCTAGCTATCCATCTAGCTAAAGAATCGGTTAACGTTTCAGTTACAGATTTTTTCATCGGCCTTCCTTGATTAGGCCTACAGTACTCCAGTAAGGTGGATTGGCGAGACCCTCCTGTAGCCTCGCTAGTTGCGGCAATAACACCTGGGTGTTTCGCGTTTAAATGGTATAGTAAAGACGAATTGCTTCGGTGGTATTTAAATTCGGCTTTGCAAATTGTACATACCACCACTTTTCTGTCTAAA
The DNA here is from genome assembly GCA_029959095.1 of Rhinichthys osculus. NCBI lineage: Eukaryota > Metazoa > Chordata > Actinopteri > Cypriniformes > Leuciscidae > Rhinichthys > Rhinichthys osculus. The sequence continues at coordinate 48,306,564 of JARWKJ010000007.1, forward strand.
GCACCATTAGGACATTTTTTAAATGTAAACTTTCCATCTAAAACTCCACCGTTATCGCTCTCCATCGTGCAGTGTGATTTGGCTCAGTTAGCACACTCTTCATCTGTCGCAACAGGAAGTTATTAAAATGGACGCGATTGGCTTGTGTCAATTGCGTTAATTTATTTTAATGCGTTAAACATGTGAAATTAATCGCAGAGATTAACGCGTTAACTTTCCCAGCCCTAATTTTTAGTTCTTTAAATTTGGAGAAGCATTTTAAAGGGTCTTACCACTCTGGCTCACTGGTGACAACACACACTTTTTCAAAAGCAAAAAATTGCTCACCTTAAATTACAGTGGCCACTGTTGTCTGTGAGTCACCAGTGTCGCCTTTCGTGGCTCCTTCAGCTCCTAAGCCAGTCCTGCCGACTACGCCATTTGAAGTGGTTTCAATTGTTCTGTAAAATAACTTCGCATAGATCTTTGATGCCAGAAATATTAGACTTTATTAACAAACAAAGCCGAGCATCTCCTGCAGGGGATCACTCCCTCCAGCAGGAGATCCCTTCCTCCTGCAGGCGATCACTCCTGATCAGTGCCCAGCTTGTCACATATATCCATACATCCTTTTCCAAAGATGGTCATACACTTATAGATAGTTTTGGGTGAAGGTCTTGTACCATGTGACTTCTCAGAATAGAATTGACATTCAGGGTCTTTTTACAGAAGGTCTTGCAGCTTTCAAAGTCACCTAGACATAGTCCTTTCAGAGGACTCATACAAGAAATAATTGTGTATTCTAATAAGGCTAAATTTCTTGTTTTCTGAATAATAAAATCTTCAACATTATTTATTTCTTCTTTTCTCTTTTATACATTGTGTGTTAATGCATTTAACTATTATGTTTGGGTTGGCTGTAAAACTGAATTGCCCCTTGGGGACTAATAAAGGAATCTGAAACTGAAAGAGCAAAAAAAGCTTATGTAGTTTCAAAACCATCCTCAGTTTTTTTTAAATTACTGTTTGTATCATATCTTTTGATATTATACTTTTTAATTTTTTCTTAAACCTGAACACTTCTGGACAGTGAAATGCTCCTCGCTGTCAGCCCTCATCATTGTTACTCAATCGATGAACACTTTGCGATCAGGGAAATGATCAATCTCTGCTTAATCAGATCCACAAACATATTGACTTTTCAAAGAGACACCATACCCACATGTGAGGACAACTCTTTAACATTGTTAAAATCAACTTGTGATGAGGGGGGCGTGGTTTCGCGGACTTTGCAGTGGGAGAGCGAGGGAGTAGGTCAAGTGCAAAATGACGAACACCTGTGTCTGATTGCAGTAATTGACGTGGGGAGACCGCATATAAACCGGCTGATGCAAGAGAGTGGGAGAGAGAAGGACTGGGGACTCGTACGAACACTCCTGACCTGCTGGCTGACAAATGGACTGAGTTTACACATCGGAAAGAGTTTGATAAAAGTGGACTGAGAGCTGAGCCCAGCAGGAAAGAGTGTCTTTATATTGTGCTGTAGTTTTACCTATTACCTATTACCTTTTATCAAACTCTTTCCGATGTGTAAACTCAGTCCATTTGTCAGCCAGCAGGTCGTGAGTGTTCGTACGAGTCCCCAGTCCTTCTCTCTCCCACTCTCTTGCATCAGCCGGTTTATATGCGGTCTCCCCACGCCAATTACTGCAATCAGACACAGGTGTTCGTCATTTTGCACTTGACCTACTTACTTACCGCTCGGCTCCTCCCTCGCTCTCCCACTGCAAAGTCCGCGAAACCACGCCCCCCTCATCACACAACTCCACTAATATCAACAAGTTGTCTTAACTTTATCATTTTTTTGCCCCTCAACATGTAACTTATTCCAGGTATGGATTCTCAAGACACATCAAAACGAGCTCCGCCTATTAAAGGCTCTTCTAATAACCAAAAGAGTGTATCATTTGATTTCAACCATTGCTTTGTAAAAAAAAAACCTCCAGACTTTAAAAAGTCCTTTATAAAAACGAGGTAGTCAATTTACTGGCACTTTGTTACAGTCCATTAAAAACAACGTAGAATCCAGTGCTAATCCTCCAGCCTGCTTTAGGAGTGTGCTGGTTACCTCTCTCCAGACAAGGTTTTTGGGTCCAGTTAAATTCTTTGGATATATTGAAGACGAAACATTGCTCCTCTACTTGGCAGATGAACTAGTCCTTGTCCTCCTTCTTCCGCTCGGAGGAACAGCACACTTTGTGGAACCAAGTGCAGTTTGTCCCAAAAGAAGTTCACCAGAATTGACTGCAGTTTTCCAAAAGACCAGCAGGGGGATCAACACAAGCCAGACGATGCCACAAAGCAGAAGCTACTAGGTTGTTCATTATTAAAGTTCTTCCTCTGTAAGACAATTCTGGAAGGAGCCACTTCCATTTTTCAAGTCGACCTTGCACTTTCTCCAAAAAACCTTCCCAGTTTTCCTGCAACATTTCATTGTTACCTAAATAAACTCCAAGGTATTTCAAACCTTTTTTATTCCATGATAACTCTGCTTTAGGTAATGTGGGTACCTTTTTCCCAATCTCCAAACGCAGTTGCATCACTTTTTGTCCAATTTACTTTAGCAGATGATATCAAACTAAAGTCTTTAATAATTGACTGTAAAACTTCTAAATCTTTTTGACCCATTATTAATCACAAGAGATCAATCCAGTATCTATGATTTGTTTAGATGCAGTGAAGTCGTCGTCATCACAGGCGTAATTTGCGGGTGGGACATGTCCCCACCAGTTTTTCTCAGGATTGATTTCTTCCCCCACCACTTTTTGAAACATTGAGGCACGGATAGGCTACGTAATACAAATAAATAAAACATCTCCAGTTAACTAGCAGAGTATTCATTTTGCTATTAAATAAGAGATGTAGTGCTAAAATGTGTTGTTTTTAACTCAAGCTTAGCGCTCGTGTCCGCTGCTATCAGTGTCATGGATACAGTGTTCTCTTGTAGCGCGCGCAGTCTTCACTCGGACACACTCTTCAATCTAACGCTGTTGCGGACTCTCTATTCGTTCCGGTGAAATCACAAAATAAACTGCACACAAACGTGTCCCTGCTTGATATAGACTGTAACCAATGATGAACATGTTCGGTTTTGATGAGAGGAAAAAGAACTATACGAGTGCGGATTAGATCCCATAACCTCTGACACGCTTGGCAGAAGATCTAGCACTAGACCATTGAAGAACTCGAACAAACCTGCGGATCGATGCATTTATGTACGGGTTTAGCAGAGAGGCTGCACAGTTTGACCAGCGGGCCGCGGCCGCACACCAGGCCGCCAGATGCTGTTGCTAAGAACTTGCACTGTATAACTATCAGACCGGCCCTCGCGGCCTCGAAACACTACCGGCCCACCGGGAAAAGTCCCGACTCTCCCGACTGCCACTCCGTTACTGACTCATGTTATATTAGAGGTGGTTTGTGGCATTATTCATAATGAATTCATGCTGATGGGAAATGAAGAAATGTGCAATCATACTGTATCTCTTAGTAACAAGCTTTCAGGAATAAAGCTTTTGAAAATTGAGGAAAAAATCCCCCACATCCACTCAATAGGGAAGTGTTTTCTATTGGCAGAAACCAAATAAATTATGATACTCAGTAGAAGAGCTTCAGGTTAAATCCTTCATGACTGACACTTTAAAGAATGCATAAAAACTGTATTGTTTATCATTTGAGCTATTATAATCTTCTAAATCATCACATGTGAAATACATGCATCACATCTCTTTTGTGTTCACTATCAACATGTGGATGAAAGTGTTCATTACTGTCATTATTACCATTAAGCTAAGATGCTGCTTGATTATTCTTCTAGTGTACCGTACTGTGAAAAAGTCTAATGTTCCCAATATCTGAACATGAATTAGCTAACCCTAATATTAATGGTGCCATAGAATGGAAAACTGTATATGCCTTATACGCCCCCAAAATGTGCATATATCAGCCCATGTTCTGGCCAGTCAGTGTTAACGTGGACCTGCACAGCCGGGTCATCACCAGTTCTGCAGGTGTTGGGAAGAAGCAAGCAAGGACAATAACGGAAATGCCCGAGCAGCTGCATCCAGGCCTTACATCACCAAGTGCAATGCAAAGCGTGGGATGCAGTGGTAAAGCAGCCGCCACTGGACTCTACAGCAGTGGAGAAGTGTTCTCTGGAGAGATGAATCACGCTTCTCTGCCTGGCAATCCGATGGACGAGTCTGGGTTTGGTGGTTGCCCTGAGAACGGTACTTGCCTTAATGCATTGTGCCAAGTGTAAAGTTTGGTGGAGGGGGGGTTATGGTGTGGGGTTGTTTGGTGGAGGGGGGTTATGGTGTGGGGTTGTAAGGTGGATGGGGGATTATGGTGTGGGGTTGTAAGGTGGATGGGGGATTATGGTGTGGGGGGGATTATGGTGTGGGGTTGTAAGGTGGATTATGGTGTGGGGTTGTTTTTCAGGGGTTGGGCTTGAGCCCTTAGTTCCAGTGAAAGAAACTCTTAATGCCTCAGCATGCCAAGACATTTTGGACAATTTCATGCTCCCAACTTTCTGGGAACAGTTTGGGGATGTTCCTGTTCCAACATGACTGCGCTCCAGTACACAAAGCAGGTCCATAAACACATGGATGAGGAGTTTGGTGTGGAGGAACTGGACTGGCTGCAGAGTCCTGACCTGAACCCGATAGAACAGCTTTGGGATGAATTAGAGACTGTGAGCAAAGCCTTCTCGACCAACATCAGTGCCGGACTTCACAAATGCGCTTCTAGAAGAATGGTCAAAAATTCCCATAAACGCACATTCTGTACTTAAAGTTATTTTTACTAATGTACTAAATGTGTAATTTTAGTCAAATTAGCTTAAAAGTAAAATGCAACATAACCATGATTGCATCAGTTATATGTGACCCTGTCTGTGAAATCCAAGCTACATTTAAACGCATAAAGTTCAACTTATGATGTCGGAAGTAGCGTAGTGCGTCATGGCGTAGTGTAAATATCAGCAGTACGTCGCATTACTCGCATAAGTTTCGCTTTACACTTAAGTCAAATCCATATCCATATGTTTGTACTTTATAAAGTTTTAAATATTAATACTTTTCTTACACAAATTAATCTCTTTGATTCAGAAGGCCTTTATTAACCCCCCGGTGCCATGTGGAGTTCATTTATGATGAATGGAGGCACTTCTAACCTTTGAGATCCACTGCCATTATAAAGCTCAGAAGCGTCAGGGTGTTTACTAATAAAACTCTGATTGTATTTGTCACCGATGTTAAGGCCAAGGGTTATTTACCACACTCCGGAGGAGCAGACACCAGAGGCAGACAACCAAGGTAAGTTAAAAAAGTAAGTATTTATTAAATTTATAAAAAAATAAAAGCAGGAACAGGCATGGGCTTTTCTCGTCGTCAGACTCGTTGAATCAGCTCGTGGGACAGACAGTGGCTTTTCTCGTCGTCAGACTCGTTGAATCAGCTCGTGGGACAGACAGTGGTTTTTCTCGTCGTCAGACTCGTTGAATCAGCTCGTGGGACAGACAGTGGCTTTTCTCGTCGTCAGACTCGTTGAATCAGCTCGTGGGACAGACAGTGGCTTTTCTCGTCGTCAGACTCGTTGAATCAGCTCGTGGGACAGACAGTGGCTTTTCTCGTCGTCAGACTCGTTGAATCAGCTCGTCGGACAGACAGTGGCTTTTCTCGTCGTCAGACTCGTTGAATCAGCTCGTGGGACAGACAGTGGCTTTTCTCGTCGTCAGACTCGTTGAATCAGCTCGTGGGACAGACAGTGGCTTTTCTCGTCGTCAGACTCGTTGAATCAGCTCGTGGGACAGACAGTGGCTTTTCTCGTCGTCAGACTCGTTGAATCAGCTCGTGGGACAGACAGTGGCTTTTCTCGTCGTCAGACTCGTTGAATCAGCTCGTGGGACAGACAGTGGCTTTTCTCGTCGTCAGACTCGTGGAATCAGCTCGTGGGACAGACAGTGGCTTTAAAGGTGTGTTGAGCTTTTCTCCCCTGCACCCTGCACACGATCTCAGGGACCTGGACACAGCTGAGGGGACAGATCAATTCGAAAGAATCTTCAAAGTTATGGGTCAATTTCATCCGTCAGAAACTCAGAGAAGACAGTTGTTTGATCTCACCACACTCGTGCATAAATCACTCTTGTAAATCTCCACACGTGTTTAATTCACTCTTTTAGACACTGCAAACTCACTCTATCTTCACAGCGATTAATCAACTCATTTCTCTTTTCTTCATAGGATGTATGAACCACAGAATATTGGACTCAGAAGATAAACATGGATTCAGCGATCTTCCCAGCCGCTACTGTTACTGTCAACAGGATAACACCCTCTGCCCACAAACACAGGTTAGTCGTACACTGGTGATGGCAATCTTCACATGTGTTTTTCTCCAAGAGGTGAATCATAAAGGGGTGCACTTAACTTTTCCTCGGTGGATCACGTGAATCCTGCAGCGGGTTTCCACTCTCTTTTCTACCAGTCACTCTCCTTCTTCCTCTGTATGACTTTCTTACTTACTTCGTTGCGTTGCTGTTCGTGGTTTCTAAAAGGACTCACTTAATGAGCATGCCTCGGGGGACCCAACATGGAACACCGATCAGGCATTAAACCTCAGCTTTCCGGACTTGCCGCCGCTCACGGTCACTGCCGCCATCCACTCGAGCACTCCTGTGGAGCTTTCCTATTGCCAGAGCATTTTCCCTCCTTACTGTGCTTCAAGCCCCTCTCTTTATACTGCTTTCTTCCCGGCACATGCTTCAATGAAGCGCTACTCACGGGCTTCAGCTGGCGCTTGTTATGATCGGCGGCCATGACAGGTAAACACAGAGCCGGCCCGGTGTTACACCGGCATTTCTTCCCCCTGGAAACGAGTCAACCATTTTTTTGGTTCCCAGTTTGTTCACCCGGTGACATATTCATCTGAAAAAAAAAAGTTACAGGCACCTAGGATGGCTTGAGGGTGAGAAAATCATGGGCTATTTTTAATTTTAAAGTGAACTACTCCTTTAATACTAGGAATTCCATATGCAAACATGTCAGCCAATCACAGCAGTGGGCGTTTACACTGAAGCCTCACAACCAATCACAGCAGTAGGCGTTTACACTGAAGTCTCACTTTTAGAAAAAGTCTAATGTTCACAATATCTGAACATGAATTAGCTAACCCTAATATTAATGGTGCCATAGAATGGAAAACTGTATATGCCTAATACGCCCCCAAAATGTGCATATATCACCCCATGTTCTGGCCAGGCAGTGTTAACGTGGACCTGCACACCCGGGTCATCACCAGTTCTGCAGGTGTCGGGAAGCAGCAAGCAAGGACAATAACGGAAATGTCAGATCATGGATATAAATGCTAGTACAGTAACGTTAACCTTAGCTAACTAGCGAGCTCCAAGTAACGAGCATATGTGACCGTGGCCCGGTGTGGCCCAGCATATGTCTAAAACGATCAAATTAAGGAGTAATGCCTGACTACGCCACCTTGGGATTTTCACCCAAAGAATCGGACCATACAGCTTTACACAGGTTCCCTACCCAGTGGCAAGCAAAACATGGAGACACAGGTATCAGTCAAATACAAAAAGTTTTATTATATAGGCATAAAAACCATAAAAGTTTAGATTAGACAAAACCTCACACATCAACTTTAATACAAACCTACATAAATCAAGTCACTCAAATGTGATGAAGCTGCGGCCAAATTACCGGGAGAATGCTCCAATAATAAGGGATCTCCAAATCTGCACAGCACACTCACATACCAATGAAAGAACCCCAGTGCACGTCACAGACCACAGCACACAATGAAGAAACACCACCACCATCTACAGAGGAGTGGAATGGCCACCCCGGTCAATAAGGCCTGCAGCTCCTAGACGAAAAATAACTCAACTCACACATTAATCCAATATATTTTAACTCAATGGAAAGGTATGTTGTGATCGAATGAAACAATGCAAAAGATTTACAAAATCACGATCAACCAAAAAGAATTCAAAATAACTGATACACAAAATAATAAGCTGATTTGAATTAAATGAATGGGGAGAAATGAATAGGAAGTCCCAAAAAAATTTAACAAGACTAAATACAACACAAAATAAGGACAGTCAACGCTGTTTTAGAGACAAAACATGTAGGCTACACAAAAGACGATGTTCGTTGGCACGGGTCCAACACAACCTTGGCCGAAAACACACACGGACTCAATACAAGTCGACCTAGGACGAGACAGCGGTGCTGACACTATAAGGATGTTATCCACCCAAACGACAGCTGCGGGAACCGGGATGTAACCGGAAGTTTAACTACTCAGCCTTTGCAACAGTCGTCACCCGTACACAAAGCATTAACTGGAGGAGGACGGATGCACACTCATATCCATCAGCCGATTTAAAGCAGCTGTGACAAAACGGCGAACACGAAAGAGACCATAAACACAGCCGCTCTCCTTTACAGACCAACAGTCGCGTTCAATCGCGACAGCGGAAACCACACAACACCCGGGAAATGACGATCTGCCCCTGGACAAGGGCTTTTATAGCCCGCACAATTGATGACATTAAAATGCCCGCCCCAACCATTTAACTCGGGAAGTCATGCCACACATAGATAACTAAATAGTATGACAACCTATTTACACGGAGGTTAATATTATTTCCGGCCTGGTTTGTCATGTAAATCAACAAAATACAACTGTAGATACATCTATGTCAATCCCTTGTGTCGGGTAGTGTTATAATGGCTATATATCATCAACAACACATGACTCAGGAGCTAACTAGGCTAGTTTGGTTGCTTACAGAAGCTCACTCGCTCCTACTAGCTAACGGCAGCTTCTCCACTGCAGTTGAAACCATCGTCATTCGACAATGCATCTAGGCAATTTGTTAAAATATTTTGTGATAATAAACCAGTCGCATTTCAAAGCCGTTCGCGAAATGTTGGGCTGGGCATTGTTCAAAATCTTTCGATCCGGTGCCAATTTCGATACCTCAGTTTCGATACCGGTTCCTAACGATACTTTGTTCGATACCAATTTTAGGAAATCCGTTTTAACAATATTACATTACCTAATTTTTTTTTCAGTTTGTTGACTTTTTTGCACTCATATTTTGAGTCTGTAAAAAAGCACCAATGCTAAAGTTTTCTATGTTTCCTAATCATTTAACAACATGTATTCTTTACTTCAATGAGCTCATTGTTTCTGCCTTAACTTAATGCATTGCATTAACAATGGAACTAATGAAAATTAATTGAAATGCATTACACACAGTCACCTCTGATAACAGATCACTCTAGATTGTAATTTAGACACATGCATTTTCTGTAATGCTGCTTTGAAACGATATGTTTTGTGAAAAATGCTATAGGCTACAAATAAATGTGAATTGAATTACATATAGGCTACTGAGGTGCGGGATATATGCCTCACACTCAGCACACATAAAGCTTGCAGAAAAGCACTGGCGAAAGAAGCCTAATGATTATGGATGTGTCGGGAAAAATAGCAAGGAGATATTAATTTTATTTTTTTTAATAAACAAGTGTTTACTAAGAGTGTGTTTGGCTGCAAAGATGAATATAGCGATGTTGACTCGTCATTTCTCCAGTAGTGAACACGCACGCGCGCCTATATGGATTGCATAATCAAACTATTAATTTCTAATTGTTTCGTTTAAAAGTAATCATATTTTAATTGTCTATATGCCTATTTCTCATGTCTGTGAGTCAAGTATCCTATACGCTGAGTTTCGGTTCATTTGTGACGCGCTCCAGTTCTTGCAGTCGAAGACGGATAAACTTTCTAAGTTGCTCTCAAGTGTCTTCGGTGCGCTTTTAAGCGCCTTATCAGATTTATCGTGTTGCCGGTCTTGGCAGGAATTACCTTGTCGCAAATATTGCAGGGTTGTGACGCTCACAGCCTCATGTGCGACGAACCACGTCTCTCTGGGCAACCAAATTGTCATCCCAAGATGACGTTATCCCAAGATCCCTTGTCGGAAATCCATGATGACAGGTGAAATTCCCAAACTGTACGAGCAAGCACAAAAAACAGTAAAGGACTCCATGTGAATCAGCAAGCAGTCTGGTTTTAACAACCGACATATGGACTGCAAGAACCACCGAAGCTTATTTGACTTTCAGGACATTTTATTGACAAGGACTGGCAGATGCAGTCTTGCATTGCAGTCTCGGTTGGAGCTAAACTGTGCAGAGCTGTGGCCCTCCAGGAATTGAGTTTGAGACCACTGGCGTAAACTAACGTTACTGTGCGTTCACACCAGACGCGAATAGCGTGATCATGCGCGTCGGAGGCAAATCTTTTGGCGGCCATCTTTTTACCAGATGGCTCATGTTGATCGAGCTTTCATCGAGAGAGTCACCGCTCTGTATTTGCTCTGGAGAGCAGAACAGCGGCGTAGGGGATCATCGTCGCCGTATTTGGGTCCACCAGACCCTTCGGAGGCGAACCCAGTTCAGCGAGTTTCACCGAGTTTCAGCTCCAGGAGCTGCGCCTGGATGACGGCCGCTGTCAGCGGTACTTCCGCCTGTCCCGCGCCCAGTTTGATGACCTATTCTCCCACATCGGAGCGAGGATCAGCCTCGCCCTCACCCACCTAATCTGTCATTTATTTTTGTTTTGATGATAAATGGAGCCAGTCTCCAAAAGTGATAAACCTGTCCTGTGATTTTTTTCTCTCTCACAAAGCTGTCCAGACACAAACTATATGTTATATGCACTAAAGTAGCATGTTGGTTGTCTTTACATTTGAATAATGTTTCATATAATCTAGATTAGATACAGAAAAAATGTCTCATATATTGAAATCACGTTTTTATGTGATAAAATATTTGCTTTGTTGTGCATTAGAACCACACCAGGCAGTGTCATAATACAAAATAATTTATTGAGGCCAAACATATTAAATAAGTTATTGAGGCCAAACATATAAACATTATAAACTGAAAAGAGCAAACCTGACCCCGTTTATCCCGTCACTTCACCATGTGACAGCAACAGCAGGCTCCTGATTGGTTAACGCGCCGCGAACTGATGCAGAAGTTCAGATTATTCAACTCGGGCGGCAGACGCGAACTCGCATCAAACAGCTGAATGCACGCTCTACGCCTCATTCGCGCCACAGGAATTTTTTACACGCGTAACGCATCTTTGCATTGACTTAAGGCCGATTTATACTTCTGCGTCGGACCTACGCCGCAGCCTCTACGCTGTAGACTACGCGTTGGTCTTAATTTATACTTATGCGTCGTTGTCCGTGTTGATGCACACAGAGGGAACATGTGAAACCCAAGGGAGCGGTTCAAGCAGACCAATCACAGCGCTTGCGTCCGCGTAGAATTGACACGTTGTTACATTTTTGGAGAGGTGCACGTCAGGGTACGCCGAAGGGTACGCGCGCTACACACAGCCTACGGCGTAGCTACGGCGTAAATTTAGCTTCAAACTCTTGTTTTTTACGCGCTTAAATTTCGCTTCAAACTTTTGTTTTTTATGAAATTGCAGCGAAATTGGCGCGCGTAAAAAACAAAAGTTTGAAGCGTCAATTTCGCTCTTGACACACGAATCGATTCAAAGTGTTCAACAGTATAACTAGACTCGGTAGGCGCGAATTTAACGGTTTATTCGTGTCTGGTGTGAACGCACCAGTGTTTTTCCACCACAGCCAATCATGCTGCATGCTTATTGTTTCACTGACGTTGACTAGATTAACCCCTTAGATACCGAAATTTGGTACCGAGAAACAAGACATGTTTCGATACTCGGTAGTATCGAGGCAATTCGGACGGTATCTAAAAAGTATTGAACTCGATACCCAGCCCTAGCGAAATGATGAGAAAATGAATGAAAAGTTGCTTTGAGGGAGCACTTCACCCATTTCAACATTAATCTTTATTGAAAGTGGGTCATATATGTAGTCGAAATGTAAAAGAATTTTTGAATTTGTGCCCTCTTCACCGAGAAAAGACAGAAAATAACTTTAGGGCGCATTTGTATGCAAGACCACAACTCTCACAATGCACCACATTGCACAGCTCCGCAAGCCACTCCCACTAATCCAGAACAGGGCAAACATCCCAAATCACTCTTCCGTCTACAAGGCTAACGTTAGCTGCCACCAGAGTTAGAAATCCATCTCACACAAAATGTCTAGTTAGTTGGCTGTGACGAGCAGGACGAGGGCGAGGGACGAGGGCGAGGGACGTGAGAGGACGGCGCGAGGATTGGCGTGAGTGATAATGAACGACACCTGTGAGACGCACTGGTCTCTCTCGTATCTCTCACCGAGGAGCGGACGCATAAAGGAGGAGCGACAGGGCAGATCGAGAGAGGAACAGGCCCGATTTATGTTGTGTTTTGTTTCTGTTGTGTGTGGCCAGCAGTCGTCCGTGTGTGGCTGCTGGCTTATACTTTTGTTTTGTATTTGTTTATTTTACTATTAAAATGTTTAAATGTTCGCCGGTTCCCGCCTCATTCTTCCCACAACAACGAACCTCGTTACATTGGCAAACTCATTAGTGAATTACTCCTCGTTTGTATTTCTTTCTATATGGTGAATTATTGCATGATACCTGGATGTTCAGTCAGAACATGCGGTGCGACACGAGGATGGTTCACATCACAACACAAACGTCCGTGTGCTCGTCTGATTCAGGGATTTCGTCCAGGAGAAATTGCCATCGTTGAAATTCTCTGCAGCAGACGGACTTTATCTGTGTCCGTACAGCGAGAGCACAGGCACCAGCAGTCCGCCCAGCTCGAGCCAGTCCGGGCTCCTCGTCCCCCTCCTGTTCCTCCATCAGCCTCAGCTGCTCTTCACTATATTGCGGCTTGTAAAGATAGCCACGAACACCGGATTCGAGCCGCAGAATTTCAAAATCCTCTTCGTCCATATCATGTTTAGTTTCTTCCGTCATTGTCGTAGCTTCCTATCTCCACAGTGCTTGTTAGCTTAGCTTCCAAACAAGATCGCTGATATTGCTGTCCGTATCTGCAAGTGAAGTCCCACCCACTGATCTGTAATAGGTCTGTAGCGTGAGTGGGTCCCACACCCTGAATAAATGATGAGCTTGTGTTTGTAGTCTCAACCCTTATACAAAGAAATGGGACTTCCTGCTTTTTATGACGCAAAATGACGATTTTTACGTCATAAAAAGCAGGAAGTGGAACACTTAAATCATTATTTCTCCCATCTCAGGGGAAAATAAGGGAATAAACCATGACCATTCAAAAATATGACTGGGTTTCTAAAGATACAAAGCTTAATGCAAATGGGTGAAGTGTCCCTTTAAGATTTTGTCTTTATATAGCCCTTACTATATAATCATATTTTTTTTTTATTTTTTTTTATCTGAGTATTATATCACTGTATTAATGGCTATTCTCATTCTCCTCTGTATAACACTTGTGCTTTTGTAAATGGTTGTATATTGTGTAGTGTGGTTTGCTGATTGCTGATGCGGTTGCGTGTGCATTAACTGTTAATGATGTTTAATGCATCTTTGTTTGGTGTTTCTGGAGTTAATTCAGGCTATAAAAGATAAAAGATTGCAGAGCAGCTCATAAACACCATCATCTCCTGATGAGCAGCGTCTTCAGTCTTCAGGCTGAGTCCCGGTAAGATCATGTCGTCTCATGTGGGAATTATTGTGTCCTTGTGTTTCAGCCTTTACTCAGACTTTAGCACATGTTGTTCAGCTTGCTGACTCGCTAGTGTGCTTGATTATGTGGAGAAGAAACTAAAGAAATTAAGGTGGAATTGTTTAAAGCAGGTTTGAAAGTTTTCTTTAAGGTTCTGCCGGATCCAGTTTCCATTTCAGGTTCTTAATATTCATTTGATGATGATCATAAACTTCATCATCTGTCTTCCCAGGTGAAGAGGAAATGTATTTAAATTGGGCTTTTTTTGGACATACTTAATATATTTAAATTATACTGTATTAAGTGCGTATTAAATGTATTATTGTAAAACAACTTTTCAAGATATGCTTCAGATCAATGTTAAGGCGAGACACGGCAGGCAAAAACATCGTGTTATTTTCACTGGTCAATTTTGAGATTTTGGGATATTTGTCTTCAGTAACATGTCTTCTTTTAGGTCTTTATTTTACTACACTTTGTCTGTTTGCGTGTGCAGATTTCGCCTAATTCATCAAAAGTTGTCGTTGTAAATCCTCCGCTGCTCCGCGATCGCTGTCTGCACCGTCATCACACACACCGCTAGAAAGCTCTCTCTCTCCTGTGCAATGCTGTCGCATCCAAATATGGTCATTTCCTGTTTATCAGCAACCAATTATCAAGTAAAATGGGCGATTTAACTCGAAATGCGCATTCTCATTGGCTGATTCCAATCTCTGACAACGTGATTCGTTCAGAATCGTCACGTGACGCGCTCTGACATTATATACATACATCACATATACTATACTCTACACACTATACATACCAAACAATGACATTACACAACACATTTCAGTTTTTGTATAATATAATTACTGTATAATCCTGCACAAATGTGTAATAGTGGATCCTGAAGTGTGTGTGACCGCCTTACACTATTTGCAATATATTTTAATATATTAAATAGTGCTAAAATGGAACAACTTCAAGTACATTTAGTGCATTTAAGTGTATTTCTTTACAGTTCATTTAAAATATACTTTCATATTTCTTAAACTACAGTTAGAATATATTTGAAGCTTCATTTTAATGTACTTGAAGAACATTTCAATAGCTTTTCAGCTCATTATAAATATATTAGCATTACAGTAATAGTTTATTATAAAGCTGTTTTAATCAGTATTCAAAATGGAATATTAAAAGTGCAAAAATAATGAACTATAAATGTTAAGACACGCACTTTGAAATGAAGAACACTTTAATATACTATCTTGTGTTGAACATTGCAGAATAAAGACCTAGAGTTCATTAAAAAGCACAGCAGCAAATATAATCTCTTGAACACAATACATAATAATACATGAAGGATCAGTGAAATGCTGTGGCAGTGACGGAGTCCGTTTACCTTTCAAAGCTTTGGCTATATCCTCATCAAGCTGGACACGAGTGTTATAGTTGTTTAAGACAGACGAATGTGTGCAAACAGCAACTAAACCTCAGCAGTGACTTCTGGGCCGAATCTGCATCTCTGCGTCTGCTCCACTTCCACTCGAGAAGCTCGGCTCTGATTGGTCAGACTGAGTGTAACTGAACTGAAAAACACCAGCTGTTACACTTAAAAAACTGGGGTTTTGTTGTTGTTTAAAAGCAGATTGTCAGTTCTATCTTTTGATATATTACATGTTCAGATATTCATACAACAGAATATCCTGTGATGAAACTTTTGTGAAATTGATGAAAACGCTGGCACAGACACAAATAACGTTAATGTAATAGAAATCTTCCAAATCCCTCTAAACTCTGTCATCACTCGCCCTTCAGTTGCTCCTGCTCCACTTACACTTGAAACTTTTGTGAAAATTATCAAAAACGCTGGCTTTTATTTATAATTTTGTAAAAACACTTTCGGGGAAAGAGTTGTAAACTCTGAGTGAACTTTAAAAATGAAAGCATCAGATATAAAGTTGAGTTTATAAGTTTATTTGTTAGTGAATTGTGTGTTTAAGGTAATTACAGTTTCACACGTTGGATCAAATAGTGTGTGTGTAATCTCCGGCCTTTCCTCCATTAGATCCACAAGCTTTAAGATGTGTGTTTCTCCAGTGTGTGCAGTGAATGAAGAGCTCTTTAAACACGGCAGTGGAAACTTGTGAAACATCTGTCAGTCTGTGTGTTATTCCACACACTTCTGCTTTGACCTGCAGACCAAACACACAATCCTGTCAGTAACGTAAGTTCTTCAACATTTATTCCTACTTTAATAAACCATTGTACACTTGCAGCTGTGCTGGACTGAATATGCAGAACAACAGCATTCTTGCTTCTGTGATATTGTTCAAATGGAGGATTTACAGACTTTAATCTTACATTTCACGTATTTCAAGCTTTCTAACATTACACACACTCCTCTAAAGAACATGTAAAGCAAACTGAGGAAACTGCATTTCAACAATCACAGAAAACACGTCATATATTTATCACTAATGTTTTTAATATATGATTACAATAGTAAATGAATGCATGTTCTTTAAACTAATGACTGGTTTGTTATTTAGTGCCTGTGAAGATTTCATGAAACAATGGCAGAACTAAACGCCAGCATCAACGGATCAAGTGGAGGAGATTATGAAGCTGAAAGGAGTCAGATGTGGGAATTTTACAGTAAACTTGCTTCTGCAGACCCAATAATTATCAAGATCATTTCAGCCGTTGAGATTCCAGTCATGATCGTAACTCTGTTTGCGTTGTGTGCTCTTATCAAATCTCAGCGCTCCACTCCAGTGTTTGTTATTCATTTGATTCTGTCAGATCTCATTCAGATCATTAGTAAATTAACATGGACAATCACATGGTCATGGGAGGTGTATGAGGCATATAATTATAGTTTGATTGCGGGTCTGTATTTTATGGCATGTGTTGCTCTTGAACGATATCTTCTGGTTTCTCATCCTATCTGGTACAGAACTCATCATTCACTGAAAGTCTGCTGTGTTATTTCTGTGATCGTCTGGTTTGTTCCTCTGATCTTTGCAGACTTTAACTCCTATTATCTGTTTACAGATCTGTCTCGAGCGATCGCCTGTTTAATCCCCTACCCGATAATCATTCTGTGTTTTATTGGCACTTGTCGCGGTCTTTCACGCGCAATATCTCTTACTTCTGTAAAGCGCAAAAAGATTTTGGGCAGTTTGTTCCTGGTGCTTCTGACTTACACTTTTCTAATTCTCCCCAACACAATCCTGAATTTTATTAGAGCTCATAGATATTATAGAGCTTTCACTTACTGGTCCAACAGCAGGGCATTGCTCTCTATATTATGGTATTTGTCTGACTATCTCCTGTTCCTGAACCCGCTGGCTGACTGTGTCCTGTACATGTTCATCAGGCCTGATGTCGGAGGGTTAATGAAGTCTGTTCACTGCTGTTGTAGAACTGACACACATCAGGATTCGACACACAGCCGGGACGAACACTCTCGAGACAGTAGTGCAGCGTTTGCCTGCTGTGTTTCAGTGCTAAAGCCTGCGTCTCATTCACGGACCCCCTGCACTTCAGTGTAAACATCTGCACTCCATACATGAAGTCAATGCCATTCTGTTCACTCACACACCCTTCCTTTCTGTGGCGTTTAGCTTTATTAGAGACAACTCTTGCTTCATCAAACTCTAAACTCAATTGCTCTGTTTGCGGCCCATAAACACATGCGGTGAACAGAGTTTTATTAAAGATGTGTTGATGTAGTGTTGATGCTTCTGCTGGCGTTCTGGATCAGCAGGACTTTATCATACGATGGAGAGGAGGGGTGTATAAAGCACGGTTTATTCTCACTTCATTCCCCCGATAGACTGACAGATCAACAACATCAAGTAGTTTCAGCTCGTAGTCTTGCTTGTGTTCCTAATGCATGGACATTATACTCTTTTTACCTAATAACTACTATTCACGCTGTTACAAAGATAGTCCACTCAATGCTATTATATTCTTAGCTTTTCTTCACCTTTATCGCCATTGGCTTTTGGCTTGCTTAGTTGGGGATATTTCATTTTATATTTAACACTATTATTACATTATTTTCCTGTTATCTCTGTAAAGCTGCTTGTCAACAATCTGTATTGTAAAACCGCTATATAAATAAAGGTGACTTAGTGACTATTATTCACAGCACTGGAATAGTGTTAGTTTAACTTCTATGTTTCTCCTCGTTTGTAAATCTCTTTGGATTAAAGCGTCTGCTAAATGATTAAATGTAAATGTATTGCATGCATTGAAAATGAAATGTGAAGATGTACATATGCTCTCATGTCGATCAAAAGCTGAATAACTTTCTTTCTTCTGTGGAACATAAAAGACAATATTGTGAGATTTATTGTCCATACATTAGAAGTCAGTGGACAGTTTCGGGTGAACTATCCCTAAAAACACTTGATTTAAAGTGCAGAAAGTATATCAGAAGAGATCTAAGTTTATATTAAATATTAACCAGAGCTTGAATGGAAATCAGAAGAGAGTTATTAGTAATATTGTTGTGTGTTTATAGAAGTGTTTCATGTGTCACATATGGAGTCAGAGACTGTCCTGTATTCTCTCTCTTCTATCATTAATATAATTAAAGAGCTCTCAGTTCTCCTGTGTGTGTTTCTGTGTGTGTGTGTGTGTTTCTGTCTCTGCTTATTTGACTAATAACAGCTGAGTTGAACTGGAAGTGGAGAAAAGAGGGGAATCCACTTGCTCACATGACTTTAATGAAAAGATTCCACATGGAAAGAGGCTCGTCTGAGAGGAGATACTGAAGAGTAGGCGAGAGTGTGTGTGCAGTGAAGACAGTTCTCTCTTCTCGTATGGATCACACTGTCATGATCCGGCCTTCTTGTCCTTGATTTCCTCTAGTCTTGAGGCTGGATCATGACAGACCCGTGTTTTGTGTACAAGCGCATGGCCAATTGCTTGTGTTGTCTCGTTACGTTACCCCGCCCCCTTGTTACCCTCGTCTTGACATTATTGTCTAGTCAGTTTTACCTGTCCTTGTCTAGTCAGCTTCACCTGTCTTTGTCATTAGTGTTCCCTTTATAATCCCCTTGTGTTTGCTGTCCTGTGCTGGTTCATTGTGATTCTTATCTGCGTGTAAAACTTTGTGAGAGTCCCTGTGAGTATTTGTCAAGAGTATTGTCCAGAGAGAAATCCTGATTCTATGTTTGCTGTTTTGTTTATCGTCTAGTTATTTGTCAAGTCTCAGTCTAGTTTAGTCATTCCTGTTCCAGTCTTGTTTTCCCCCCTCGTGGGTTTTATTATCCCTGTTTTTGTCAATAAATTAATGTTGAGTGTTACATACTGTCTGCCAGAGGTGGAAAGTAACAAATTACATTTACTCGCGTTACGTAATTGAGTAGTTTTTTTTTGTGTACTTCTACTTTTTTAAGTAGTTTTTAAAATCTGAATACTTTTACTTTTACTTAAGTACGTTTTCTTTGAAGTATTGTACTTCGCTACATTTGAAATCATATCCGTTACTGAGTAAAAAATAATAATACAAGAAAAGAGAAAAAAACACACTCCGGAAACTACTGCATTGGTTGAAGGGCGGGAGAACAAACGCGGAAAAGAGGTGACGCAGACCCAGCTGAAGCTGAAACCGAAGCGCCAAGCGAATTATGGCCAGTATGAAAATACTTTGTTGAAAAAAAGCGTGGTTGTCCTCAAGTAGATATCCAATTTGCAAAAAATGTGGACGCAAAATGGCTGCAAAAGGAGGATATAGGACACCATCCCTCCTGCAGATAAAGGTATGTCCCGATTTACGTGATGCAGAGGGAACCCCGGAATCCAGTCATGAAAATGAAATTTACATAACGCAGACGTCACGTAAAACACGCAAAATAATGGATGGACATTCAGAGTCTCACAAACAATTTGAGGATATGAATACATGAACATTTCCAGAGCTGCTCTGAGAGAACGCCTAATGAGCATTTTCATAATTTTATTTGAGATAAACCATTGTCAAATACACTTTGAAGCACTTTTTTACACTTTTGGTCTTCACTACAACCCGTCAAAATAAAAGTTTGGTTTTACTAGGAGAAATTAGGACAGAAATATATTACTATTATAGGCATACAATAGAACGTAGCCTACTTCTACGGGGGGCGCCTACACTTCAGTATCTCCAGTTTTAATTTAACTGTCATTTTAACTGATGATAATAATAATAATACCCATCATTTAATAATACAGTTTATTTATTTAATAATTGATTAATACTGTAAACCGTGATATTTTCTGAGACGTTATCATACTGTGAAAATCTCATACCATTACAAGCCTACACGGGAGAGTCCCCCACCCCCGCTGTTAAAAAAGTTACTCAGTAACTTTTACTTTGAGTAAATTTTAAATGAGCTACTTTTTACTTTTACTTGAGTAGATTTTTAGACCGGTACTTTTACTTGTACTTAAGTAAAATTTAATTGAAGTAGTAGTACTTTTACTTGAGTACAATATTTTATTACTCTTTCCACCTCTGCTGTCTGCGCTTGGGTTCATCCATTACCTTCAAAACACACACACCTGTGAGATCAGAGGAGGATCTCATGGGATTCACACTCATGCGGTGTTGATGATAAACTGGCTGTAATTTAGGTTCTGTTGCTTTTATATGAAAATAAATATGATGAACAAGACACCCAACGTACTTGTTATTTAATTCCATTCAAAGACGTGTTTATCAATTCATTTACTTTAAAGGGGTCATGAACTGGATTACTTTATTGTTTTATAATGTTTCCTGGGGTGCCCTTATATGTTAGTATGATTTTTACATCAAAAATGGTCATAATTTAGAAATTAAAAAGACATTCTTCCTAGCCTGATTTTAGCTTCTGCTTTGAACGCTCTGTGTAAACGCCCACTGCTCTGATTGGTCGTGAAACGTCAGAGTAAACGCCCACTGCTCTGATTGGTCGTGAGACGTCAGAGTAAACGCCCACTGCTCTGATTGGTCGTGAGACGTCAGAGTAAACGCCCACTGCTCTGATTGGTCGTGAGACTTTAGTGTAAACGCCCACTGCTCTGATTGGTCGTGAGACTTCAGTGTAAACGCCCACTGCTCTGGTTGGTCGTGAGACTTCAGTGTAAATGCCCATTGCTCTGATTGGTCGTGAGACTTCAGTGTAAAAGCCCACTGCTCTGATTGGTCGTGAGGCTTCAGTGGAAACACCCACTGCTGTGATTGGCTGACATGTTTGCATATGGAATTGCTAGGAGTAGTTCACTTTAAAATTAAAAATAGCCCATGATTTTCTCACCCTCAAGCCATCCTAGGTGCCTGTAACTTTCTTTTTTCAGATAAATACAAGCAGAGTTTTATTAGTAAACACCCTGACGCTTCTGAGCTTTATAATGGCAGTGGATTTCAAAGGTTAGAAGTGCCTCCATTCATCATAAATGAACTCCACATGGCACCGGGGGGTTAATAAAGGCGTTCTGAATCAAAGAGATTAATTTGTGTAAGAAAAGTATTAATATTTAAAACTTAATAAAGTACAAACATATGGATATGGATTTGACTTAAATGTAAAGCGAAACTTATGTGAGTAATGCGGCGTACTGCTGATATTTACACTACGCCATGACGCACTACGCTACTTCCGACGTCATAAGTTGCACTTCATACGTTTAAATGTAGCTTGGATTTCACAGACAGGGTCGCATATAACTGATGCAATCATGGTTATGTGGCATTTTACTTTTAAGCTAATTTGACTAAAATTACACATTTAGTACATTAGTAAAAATAACTTTAAGTACAGAATGTGTGTTTATGGGAATTTTTTACCATTCTTCCAGAAGCGCATTTGTGAAGTCCGGCACTGATGTTGGTCGAGAAGGCTTTGCTCACAGTCTCTAATTCATCCCAAAGCTGCTCTATCGGGTTCAGGTCAAGACTCTGCAGCCAGTCCAGTTCCTCCACACCAAACTCCTCATCCATGTGTTTATGGACCTGCTTTGTGCACTGGAGTGCAGTCATGTTGGAACAGGAACATCCCCAAACTTTTCCCAGAAAGTTGGGAGCATGAAATTGTCCAAAATGTCTTGGTATGCTGAAGCATTAAGAGTTTCTTTCACTGGAACTAAGAGGCCAAACCTGAAAAACAACCCGTCACCATAATCCCCCATCCACCTTACAACCCCACACCATAATCCCCCATCCACCTTACAACCCCACACCATAATCCCCCCTCCACCAAACAACCCCACACCATAATCCCCCATCCACCTTACAACCCCACACCATAATCCCCCATCCACCTTACAACCCCACACCATAATCCCCCATCCACCTTACAACCCCACACCATAATACGCCCTCCACCTTACAACCCCACACCATAATACGCCCTCCACCTTACAACCCCACACCATAATACCCCCTCCACCTTACAACCCCACACCATAATCCCCCCTCCACCAAACAACCCCACACCATAATACCCCCTCCACCTTACAACCCCACACCATAATACCCCCTCCACCTTACAACCCCACACCATAATCCCCCCTCCACCTTACAACCCCACACCATAATACACCCTCCACCTTGCAACCCCACACCATAATACCCCCCTCCACCAAACAACCCCACACCATAACCCCCCCTCCACCAAACAACCCCACACCATAACCTCCCCTCCACCAAACAACCCCACACCATAATCCCCCCTCCACCAAACAACCCCACACCATAATCCCCCCTCCACCAAACAACCCCACACCATAATCCCCCCTCCACCAAACTTTACACTTGGCACAATGCAGTAAGGCAAGTACCGTTCTCAGGGCAACCGCCAAACCCAGACTCGTCCATCGGATTGCCAGGCAGAGAAGCGTGATTCGTCTCTCCAGAGAACACTTCTCCACTGCTGTAGAGTCCAGTGGCGGCTGCTTTACCACTGCATCCCACGCTTTGCATTGCACTTGGTGATGTAAGGCCTGGATGCAGCTGCTCGGCCATGGAAACCCATTCTATGAAGCTCTACGCACTGTTCTTGAGCTAATCTGAAGGCCCCAGACTTTTGGAGGTCTGTAGCTATTGACTCTGGAGAAAGTTGGCGACTTCTGTGTGCCTCAGCATGAGCTGTCCCGCTCTTTGATTTTACGTGGGCTACCACTTTGTGGCTGAGTTGCTATTGTTCCAAATTGCTTCACTTTGTTATAATACCACAAACAGTTGAGCGTGGAAATTTCACGAAAGGACTTATTGCACAGGTGGCAACCTATCTCGGTACCAGGCTTGAGTTCACTGAGCTCCTGAGAGCGACCCGTTCTTTTAAAGATGTGTGTAGAAGCGTCTGCATGCTAGGGCTTGATTTTATACACCTGTGGCCATGGAAGTGATTGAACACCTGAACTCAACGATTTGGAGGGGTGTCCCAAAACTTTTGGTAATATAGTTCAATTCAATTCAAATTTATTTGTATAGCGCTTTTCATAATACATATTGTTTCAAAGCAGCTTTACAAAAAGTGCATTTCAGAAGTGTACATAGAAAAATACAGTTAGTTAATCATGTATTAATTTAGGGCATAACATATCGCCGGCATTGAGTCGTCTCTTCACAGGCGTCAAGTCGTCTCTTCACAGGCGTTTAGTCATCTCATCGCAGGTGTTGGGGCATCTGAAGTCTCCGTGAGAGGCTGGATACAAACTGGTGTATACATAGTGTATACTTACTGTATGTGGATGTAGGAGCCATACACTGGGTTTGTTTGGGCTTTTATTATGTTTTCTCTTTTCTTTGCACTACTTGTGTACATGCACGCGCTTCATGACGTCATCGGTTACTGTGGGCGTGACCGGGGGTGTGGTGTCTGTATTAATGTGTGTGTGTGCTCACCTGTGGGCAAGCTTGGGTTTGGATTATGGCTGCAGGGTGAGCATGGGGAGAAACTTTCTGTTGACCGTTACCACTGTTGTTCCCATCGATACTAACATCTATCACTGATGTCTCTGAGGTACCGTTGCACTGCTTACAACATGCATCACTCAAAGTAAGTGATTGGTTTTCTATGTATGTGAAATCGTGTAATAAAGAGACTTAATACGTACAATGGTTCAGCGTGACGCGTCTTCAGTGTAAATCCTCATGTTTCAGCCTGCTGCGGCGTTCGAGTTGTTTTGGTTGGTTTTGTTTTTGTTTTAGTAATATACGCCGCAATAGTGGATATATATTTACATTATATATATGTAAAATGTTATAGTATGAATACAATGTCGCTAGTGCGATCAGAGAGTATAAAAGGGCACCTAGAGAACATGTTATCCACTTCTTCGTCTGAAGGAACTGTTTTGCTGTTACTGTGAAGGTAAAATCATGAAACGCTAGAAACTATCTGGTGTGAGTATGGCAGGCCTCATCTTCTTTAAGAGTCATCCTGCTGAGGCCTCCCCTTCTCATCGCCCTGTGGAGGAGCTATCTATCTCTGGTTAGAGACTGTGGTCAGGTTCATTTAAAAAAAAAAAAAAAAAAACACTGGTTCTGCTGATAAAATATGACAGCCTCCTGGAACAAGGGTTGACACTGGTCCCCTTGAAAGTAGCAGGCTATGGCCGTACTCTCTGAAAGAAACCCCCTATGAGTTGGGCTGTGGTGTCCAGGCCTTGAGCCGGCTCTGGGGTAAGTCCTTCGTGTAAAACCGCAAAGTTGCTTCCTCATTAACCATGAAGCTCGGGCAGTGGCCGTAGGGGGTAAAGCTACTGACAGCCTGATGCGTACCACTAGGGGGATTTAACTCTGAGTTACATGTGTTTGTGCTTGTAGCACAGGCATGATTGGCAAACCTCCCCTCAGCATGACAGCATGGGTATTTCATTCCCCAAAAGTGTCTCAGGACGCAGTGCAAGTTCCCTTTCGAATGGGAGCGTCTCGGGTTACGACTGTAACTCTTGTTTCCTGAAAACAGGGAAAACTCTGGCAGGAACCATTCGTCGAGGCGGCTTTTAGTGGGCTCTTTCGGGGAAGACCAGTCGAGGCCGAGCTCTTCCGATGGCCGGGTGAGAACACGGAGAAGCTCGGCATCTGTGCTCGCCCTGGTGCTGGTCTGAGATGGGGGGCGAGGTCAATGATAGAGCCAGACCAATCCTCGCCTTCAGATGCCGCCAATGACAGTCTGTCATCGTCCAGGTCTTCCTCCAATCCACCAAACGAGACGAGGCCGGCTGTTTCAAAGGAAGGGCGCGGGTCTGCCTTGGTGAAGAGCGGCGAAATCTCTCTCTGTGGAGAGTGAGGCACACCGGGTCTGGGCCGGCGTGAGCTCACTCGTCTGTCCTCTGATTACTCTCTGAAAGGAAAGCTAGCCGCGAGCGCAGAGAGGGGAACGGCATGTTCTCGCAATGAGAACAGCCACCCTGTGCGAGTGCAGTTTCAGCATGGTCTTTGCCCAGGCAGGAAAAGCACTCACGGTGCTCGTCTGTGCGATGCAGAGGGGCTCTGCATGTGACTCAGTGGGGGCGTGGCCTTTGAAACAACGCCGCACTGCTCTTTTAGTGAGAAATTAGCTTTTTTATCAGAAATGCTTTTAAAAGGATACTCTCGCCGGATGGCCGCAGGGAAACAGCGAAACAGGAGGCCGCCGTCCGCTGAACTGATGCAGCAGAATTCGCTGTGATCCGCTGCTGGGCTCTTTCGATGGCTAGAAGGCTGTCAAGCAGGAGAAGATCAGCGAAACGTGAGTTGTTGTTGAAGGAAATTAAATCTGATGTCTATGGCGAAATGGGCCGCTTACAGTGTTGGGAAAGTTCACTTTCTACAAGAACTAGTTCAAAGTTCAGTTCACAAATTTTAAAATGAACAAGTTCAGTTCATAGTTCATGCTTCAAAATTTTCAACTAAGTTCACAGTTCCAAAACATGAACTAGTTCATAGTCCTTTTTTTCCATAGTTGCAGCGAGTTATTATTTTTCAAAATTCTTGCCACAGCCAGTGGTGTAACTTCGCTTTAAAAAGTATGTGGGACAGGTGGGGGTTGCTAATACAATGCTAAATCCTAAATCAGATGTAGCTATGAACAATAACATACCGATGTCCAGCAATCGATTTAAATAGTACATTGTGTTTAATTTTTCATTTAATAAGATCTAATATGTGTTGGTGCCGAGAATTTTCACGTGAAGAAACACCTAGATCCCAATGCTCTTTGTATTTTAATGGTCCAATGGCAGAACTTTTGCCAAGCGTGTCACAGGTTCTGGGTTCTAATCCGCACTCGTATAGTTGTTTTTTTCCTCATTAAAACCGATTATGTTTATCAGTGGTTCTATAAGCAGGGACACGTTTGTGTGCATTTTACTTTGTGATTTCATGGGAACGAATAGAGAGTCTCCACAACAGATTAAAGTGCGCGTCCTTGTGAAGACTGTGCGCGAGCCACAAGAGAACACTGTATCCGCGCCACTGATCGCAGAGTCAACGAGCACTTTGATCACTTGATTTCAAAAACACATTTCAGTGTGCTAGATCGCCTCTTATTTAAGAAACGAACGAAATGAATGCTCTACTAGTTAACTGGAGATGTTTTATTTATTTGTATTACTTACATCCGTGCCGCGAGATGTTTCAAAAGTGGTGGGGACAATCAGGCCAGCTGACAATCTTGCCTGGGCCCGGGACAAGATAATCTTAGATGCCCCCCCACGCCCAGATCTCTCCTTTTCCCTTGCTCTTCCTCCCCTGTTTCTCTCATCTGCTCTTCCTCTCCTGTTACCCTCCTCTGCTCTTCCTCTCCTGTTCCTCTCCCCTCCTCTGCTCTTCCTCTCCTGTTACCCTCCCCTCCTCTGCTCTTCCTCTCCTGTTACCCTCCTCTGCTCTTCCTCTCCTGTTCCTCTCCCCTCCTCTGCTCTTCCTCTCCTGTTCCCCTCCTCTGCTCTTCCTCTCCTGTTCCTCTCCCCTCCTCTGCCCTTCCTCTCCTGTTACCCTCCCCTCCTCTGCTCTTCCTCTTCTGTTCCCCTCCTCTGCTCTTCCTCTCCTGTTACCCTCCCCTGCTCTTCCTCTCCTGTTCCTCTCCCCTCCTCTGCTCTTCCTCTCCTGTTACCCTCCTCTGCTCTTCCTCTCCTGTTCCTCTCCCCTCCTCTGCTCTTCCTCTCCTGTTCCTCTCCCCTCCTCTGCTCTTCCTCTCCTGTTACCCTCCCCTCCTCTGCTCTTCCTCTCCTGTTCCCCTGCTCTGCTCTTCCTCTCCTGTTACCCTCCTCTGCTCTTCCTCTCCTGTTCCTCTCCCCTCCTCTGCTCTTCCTCTCCTGTTACCCTCCTCTGCTCTTCCTCTCCTGTTCCTCTCCCCTCCTCTGCTCTTCCTCTCCTGTTCCCCTCCTCTGCTTTTCCTCTCCTGTTCCTCTCCCCTCCTCTGCTCTTCCTCTCCTGTTACCCTCCCCTCCTCTGCTCTTCCTCTCCTGTTCCCCTCCTCTGCTCTTCCTCTCCTGTTCCCCTCCTCTGCTCTTCCTCTCCCCTCCTCTGCTCTTCCTCTCCTGTTACCCTCCTCTGCTCTTCCTCTCCTGTTCCTCTCCCCTCCTCTGCTCTTCCTCTCCTGTTCCCCTCCTCTGCTTTTCCTCTCCTGTTCCTCTCCCCTCCTCTGCTCTTCCTCTCCTGTTACCCTCCCCTCCTCTGCTCTTCCTCTCCTGTTCCCCTCCTCTGCTCTTCCTCTCCTGTTACCCTCCGCTGCTCTTCCTCTCCCCTCCTCTGCTCTTTCTCTCCTGTTACCCTCCTCTGCTCTTCCTCTCCTGTTCCTCTCCCCTCCTCTGCTCTTCCTCTCCTGTTCCTCTCCCCTCCTCTGCTCTTCCTCTCCCCTCCTCTGCTCTTCCTCTCCTGTTCCCCTCCTCTGCTATTCCTCTCCTGTTATCCTCCTCTGCTCTTCCTCTCCTGTTCCTCTCCCCTCCTCTGCTCTTCCTCTCCTGTTACCCTCCTCTGCTCTTCCTCTCCTGTTCTTCTCCCCTCCTCTGCTCTTCCTCTCCTGTTCCTCTCCCCTCCTCTGCTCTTCCTCTCCTGTTCCTCTCCCCTCCTCTGCTCTTCCTCTCCTGTTACCCTCCTCTGCTCTTCCTCTCATGTTCCCCTCCCCTCCTCTGCTCTTCCTCTCCTGTTACCCTCCCCTCCTCTGCTCTTCCTCTCCTGTTACCCTCCTCTGCTCTTCCTCTCCTGTTCCTCTCCCCTCCTCTGCTCTTCCTCTCCTGTTACCCTCCTCTGCTCTTCATCTCCTGTTACCCTCATCTGCTCTTCCTCTCCTGTTCCTCTCCCCTCCTCTGCTCTTCCTCTCCTGTTACCCTCCTCTGCTCTTCCTCTCCTGTTCTTCTCCCCTCCTCTGCTCTTCCTCTCCTGTTCCTCTCCCCTCCTCTGCTCTTCCTCTCCTGTTCACCCTCCTCTGCTCTTCCTCTCCTGTTCCTCTCCCCTCCTCTGCTCTTCCTCTCCTGTTCCTCTCCCCTCCTCTGCTCTTCCTCTCCTGTTCCCCTCCCCTCCTCTGCTCTTCCTCTCCTGTTACCCTCCCCTCCTCTGCTCTTCCTCTCCTGTTCCTCTCCCCTCCTCTGCTCTTTCTCTCCTGTTCCTCTCCCCTCCTCTGCTCTTCCTCTCCTGTTACCCTCCCATCCTCTGCTCTTCCTCTCCTGTTACCCTCCCCCCTCTGCTCTTCCTCTCCTGTTCCCCTCCTCTGCTCTTCCTCTCCTGTTACCCTCCTCTGCTCTTCCTCTCCTGTTACCCTCCCCTCCTCTGCTCTTCCTCTCCTGTTCCCCTCCTCTGCTCTTCCTCTCCTGTTCTTCTCAATTAGGAAGAAAACAAATAAAAAGCTATTATGTAACTCAAATATTAGATTTTTTTTCTACAAATATGCCCATTTTATTTACTTTTTTAACAATTATTCCATAATTTAATGATTTTCAAAAGATGGCGCCGCCCATACCCCCCAAGGGGGTAATCCACCAGCCGGAAACTGAAGTCTCCCCGGGCGCCGCCATTGGCTAACAAGCCTTCACCTGCTGTTAGCATTCCATTGACTCCCATTCATTTTTGCGTCACTTTGACAGCGAATAACTTTACATCTGAGACGTTTAAAGACTCCATTTGTCCATTATTTATTTCTAAAGAAACACAACAATGTATAAAATGCTCCATTACCTTGTATCTTACGTTGTGGCCCCGTAGAAGCAGTTTTTGTAAAAATAGGCTAACGATTGCATCATAACACGCGACTCTCTGTCGCATAGAAGAGAAATGACCGTAAAGACAGATGTAGAAGCTCACGTGCAATCGGGGGACGTGGAGGCATAAAGTCAAGGGAGAAGCCCATAGAGAGTCATAAAGTTTATCCTGCTGCTAGCTCATGGACAGCTAATACTCACGATCTCCGGCTCTGCAAGATTCAGAAGGGAATGATTCAGATTCCTCTTGGCACAGCTACTAGAAGACGTACAACTGTCAGACAGGTTGCTCACGTCACAACTACGTCTTCAAGCTCAGTTTGAGCCTGCGCAGTTCGCTTGGCAATCAGGAAGTGAGTGCTTCTATTTGACTTCACTTTTCTCTGTTGAAGTCTATGGGGTCGCTGTGTCCATTTCTTTTACTGTCTATGATACCCCCCATAAACGGCCTCAAAACCGTTATTCAGAAAGTCTATGGGTGACGTCACAGACGCTTTGTCCATTTTTTTTTACAGTCTATGGTGTTTACAGATGAAACTGACCTGCACTTGAAGCCCTGAACAGGTCAGTAATTTTGCAACATTTTGCTGCTTCTTCTTGGAGTGCTTTCTTTTTCTTTATCCTTTCCTTCTCTGCTCCACCTGGCCGTTTTCTCTCCATCATCGGGTGCTGCTCACATTTTCTGTTAAACCGTTTGGCTGAGGTGTAAAGCCGAATCGTAGCCTTTTTTAATATTATATTTAATATTTTAATATTTAATATTGAATAATATTTTTTATTATTATTATTAATATTAATATTAATTTTATTGAATGACGAATTCGAAAATGATCACTGGTAAAGGTAGTAATATCAAAGAACGTATATTGACAAGAAGTGAAAGCCAATAGAACGTTCCATTGCAACACCAGCGCCAGCAGCAGCCCTACGCTTACGCCATTTTGGGGTGAAAGCGACTCGGCAGTCATCCATTATACATATATTTAGTCCAGTGCAGAGGTAATTTTTTAGGTTGAAATAATTTGGTGATTATTTTAACTCACAACAGTTAACGTTATAGCAGTTAAAGGCACACTGTGAAACTTTTCAACCTTTATAATATATTACCAAAACCCATTGAGATGGTACATCGACTTACAATAGGTTGAATGACACGTCTGCCGTAGCCTGAAGGTGTCTGTATCGCTTTTACCAGCACTATGTAACTTCGGGTTTCGGGTAGGAACCCGAGCACAAAAAGAACTACAAAATTCAAC
Source organism: Rhinichthys osculus (assembly GCA_029959095.1). Taxonomy (NCBI): domain Eukaryota; kingdom Metazoa; phylum Chordata; class Actinopteri; order Cypriniformes; family Leuciscidae; genus Rhinichthys; species Rhinichthys osculus. Next base: position 48,336,680 of record JARWKJ010000007.1, read on the forward strand.
CGCTTTACGGCATACGTCACTTCCCCCACCACCCACAACTTCCTCAGATTTTGACGTGAGTGCTCAACTCACGTTTGATTGCCGTCTGTATGTTTTTTCGTCATGGCCGAACCAACAGCTACAAGGAAGAAGGCAAAGGTTTTGTCAGAGGACACTAAAAAAAAAGAAAAAGCATAGTGATAAAAATGTAAAGCCAGGACGAGAATCACCATTGGTCCAGCGTTCGCTCGCTGGCGTGAGCAACAGGAGGAGGAGGAGGGGTGCCCGACCGATGCTGACGCTTGCCTGCACACAAATGCCGTTTCCAAGGTGACCCAGATAAATCATATAAGTAGTGTAGTATTTTCTGGTATTCCGGCCACAGCCGATGGTGTTATGAGTGTAATAAAATGCCCACAGCCCATTGTTCATTTCTACACACAAACACAGCCCGCCACAGTGCAGGGCTCGCACAAATAGTCGACTCATGTCAAATGTACATTAAATGTAGTGAACGTGCCCACGACTCAGTGCCCACAAACACTATACACAACATGTCCCACGGTTTCTGTAAAACGAAACCAACACACATAAGTTACAGTCAGCTCAGGCCGACGGTGTTTTTAGTGCAGTAAATGTGCCCGCCGTCCCGCGTCCACATTCACTCACAGACATGTTAGCACTAAGCCCCACGGGGCTCGCCCCGCTCGCTCTCTCTCAGCAGACTGCTATAAGGGAATCGAGCACGGCAAGGCTGCCCGCCTCAAACACTGCACACAATCTAAAGACACGGGAGGCTGACCCACTGTCTATGGGCGGACCGGTTGACTGTTTGTTGACTTTTGCGACAGTGCTGCGGAGCTTGTGGCCTCTAGGGACGCTAGACGTGAAAGTTACAGGTCGAGCGCCACTAGTGGCCAAAAGTTCCGCGGTGTGCCTTTAAAAAGAAGTTGCTACTTAACCCTCTGGGGACCAGGGTTTTTTTTTTTTAGCAATGCAAAATAAACTCAAACTGCTCTGTTCATTTTGATCTTTCATGTTCGTGTTATACATCAATCGATCCTGTTCAGTTTTATTTTTTTTTTGTATACTCACAATAAAAATAAAGTGTTTTGCTTTTTGCCAAATAAAGAAAAATGAACATGATGCGAGTTCTTCAGTCTCTCTGTCAGCGAACTCCAATTTGAAACGCGTTCGGAAATGATCTGTAACTCCACGAAAATTCAGTCAAACAGGCAAACATACCCACGGGCATAAAGCTAGAGATCGCATCTTTTAAATGAAGTCATTTATATTAAAAACAAATATTCTCAGCTTCTGTAATCTGTATGAAAATAGAGCGATTCCAGTCGAGCTCATTACGAGCTCATTCACTTTAATTCGTTCACGCCTACTCCCGGAGCGCGCTATTCACAAGATAATGTGTTAAGCCATCTATGGAAAACAGGTAAACGCCCCCAAGCAAATGCATTAAAGGCTTCAAGTTTTATCATTCAGTTCACCTGCGCGTTAGGAAGATGGCACGATACACCGGTGTAGAAGCTCTTCAGCTCGTCCTGGATACTAGCGACGAAAAATCCACATTTTCATCAGAAGAAGAGCGCGACTCTGATGACGACCGTTTGATCGAGCCGTGGATAGAAATTCGTATGAGTAAGTAGGCCTATTTAGTCTTACTTCCATTAGTTGACAAGCTATTCAATATAAACATGTAGCTTACATATTATACTGGGTGGACTATTTTCCACTTGCCATTCAGAGTATTGACATTTGATATATTCAACACAATCTAATGAAAGTGCATATCTATACCATGAATTTAATATCTCGTGTTAAAGAGAAAAAAAATTTATTTATTTTTTGTGCATGCTACGCACTGTAAACCCCAGTTAGGAAATGTGTATGTGTAAATGATATGTTTAAATCATTGTGTATGAAAGCTAGAATGTAGAAGTTATTTTAGAAAATAGGCCTACTAGATGTTTAGATTATATTTTGACTAGTTTAAATGCTGCCTCATTATTATCATTGACGATGCATGCTCGCAAATATCAGTTGTAAATGTGTGTAAATGTGCTGAAATGTGTAAATATACCCAGTTAATGAATTGCGCAAATGTGTTTTGTTTGCGGTGTGCCTCTCCGGCAATGGCCCATTGACACGCATATTTATTGCACTCGCCTAAAATTATTTACATCAGTTATTCATTATAGACTAATGCTGCTATGGTTATATTTATGTAAAAATGTTCCTCAACTTAAAAAAAAAAAAAAGGAATCTAGCTTCATCACTACCTCCGCCTGCAACTTGGAGTGCGCTTAGCAACACAGTCAGAAATCAGAAAGAGTAAGTACATATTTACCTACAATTTTACAGATGTTAGTTCAATTTTGTTTATACTTAGTGTTAATACAATATCAGCCTGTATGACTTCACAATTGCTTTGTTTATAGCCGACTGATTATTTATTTATTTTATTCACATTTGATTTGATTAGAGCAAATTTAGAACATTTAGTTTCTCCATATAGAGGAATTACAATAAAACAGATTGAAACACCTTTGAATCTCCTCTCATTCTTTGTTCAGGCTGCCTCACTTGATGGGCCATTAGCCATTGGGGGAGTGTCTGTCACACCCCTGGTCTGAATCTCATTAATATTGAAAGGTCATTACCACCCCCTCGCATAAACCTCTTCTGACCAAAAAACTGTCATACAAAGTATGAATTCATGTTTTTCTTTATGTGAACAAGTAGGCAGGATGATTTTCACATCATTTTGAATCCAGAACTCGAAGCGACAACATCCATTAGTCAAAAGTCTTGTGGACACATATTTAGTATGTGTTTTGTATTCTTATTTCAGCAACTTTCATTTTTATTTTTTTCAATAACCACGCATAAACATTATTCTCTTAAAAATACAAACATGTACATACATGTTGCTCACATATCATGGTAGCCTCGTTTGTGCTATATAGAGTGAATTTACACCTTTGCCATTAACATGTTTATAAATAACTGAAAAAAGCACAAATGTCAGTGCATGTCAAAACATCCCAAAGGCCCCAAAAACACCTTGGTCCCCAGAGGGTTAACCAGGCTTTTCCCCCACATAACTTGAGACAGGGAAGTTCAAGGATTTAATTAATTATATTACTCTCCACATTAAGTGTGACAGGTAAGAATAAAGTGATCAGTTCATAAAGTTATAATAACATTAGACCGTTTCCCAGGAGGTACACATAACGTTACATACAAAAATAAGTTATCAATGAAATAAATGAATTCACCAAATAAATGTAATTGTACTAAAATGTAAACGTTGGACAATAAATATATAACAGCAATAGAATAGCTTTACAGTAAACTGTTTTTTTGCAGTACAATCTTATATTAATGACAGTTAAAGCAAGACTATGTAAACAAAAAAACACAGCCACTGTCCAAAGTAACGGACACAGCAATGCATCATGTTCTATAAGATCATCATGTTTGTAGCATGATCCAGGGGATTAAAACGTACAAAATATATTTCAGGCCTAGTGGAGTTGGTAACTAATAATAGTAGTAAATGTGTAAAGCTGCATACAATGGAAATACTCACTAATGCAAGAAAAAACTACCTCAACAAACTGTTATCTGTGCTGTTGTCTAGTAACTCCAGTTGGAATTTTCACCCCTAAATGGCGGCCGCGCTACCGAAGCGCCACCTAGTGGCTGTTACCAAAAAAGCATCAGAGTTTTGCCTCTTGTTCTTCTATACTCTTTGGTAATATAAAATGATAATAATAAAAAATAAAAAATAAATAAAAACAACGCTGGGGCAGCAGGCCAAATTAGTTGCCAGGCCACCGGGAATTGTTGTCCCGGTGCTCCCGATGGCCAGATGGCCTGGTGAGCTCCTCCTGGCCAGAGCAGAACCAGAGCAGACCCACAGCTCCAGCAGCTGAAGCCCGTCCACAGCAGAGCCAGCCCAGCCCGGCAGACCGAGCTATGCCCAAGCTGTCCTGAACTCCATGACATCCAACACATGCTGAGTATCATCTGCTCTCACCTACCAACACACAGTGAAAAAAAAAAAAAAAAAAAAACACACACACACACACACACACACACACACACACCTAAGTCTGTGGTATTAATGTACATTTAATATGGAATTGTTAATGTTTTGAGTTCCTAACATAACTTTACTTCCATCATTCATTGTTTTAATTTAATGTAGCCCTATTGTAATTTTGCATCATTTCTCTTTTCTCAAAATAGCAAACAAACCATACACATTATTTTAAAAGTTTATGATGAAATCACTTAGTTTTTCTACGTGGAATATTCCAGGTCTAAACTCCTCAGTCTTTGGCCTAAAAAGTAGAAATACAGATTTTCTAAAAGCACTTTAAGACCGAGATGGCCTCGAGCACTCTGAAACATCACCCAAACCAATCAGGACCCCATATCAAATCAGCAAATGAATGTCTTTCAAATGCACTGAAAACAGTGGCACTAATTACAGCACTGCTGTTGAATCTCCACAAACACAATCCCTCATACATTCATTCCAAATACAGGAATACCCTAAAAATCAATTCGGCATCAATCAGGAAGTACAAGATCTAAACAACATACTCTACAAAACAGCACAAAAAAGTAATTTGTCAATTGTTAAACCAAAGAAAACATATTTAGATACAGACAAATGGTTTGATTTGGACTGTAAGGCTCTGAGAAAAAATTTATTATGGGGCATTAAAACTATATAAAGCCACACTCCGGCGGGAAAAAAGCAGTTTCTGCAAAACCAGTTTGAAGAAATTGAAAAATCTATAAATTCACACAAATTTTGGGATAAATGGAAATTGTTATACAAACCAAATCAAGAAGTTCCGGCAATCCAAGACGGGGAGAAGTGGAAAAACCACTTCCAAGAGTTATACAGCCTGACTGAAATCCAAAATTATAAACAAAATGAAATAATTAATAAACTAGACATTTTGGAAAGATCAATTAAAGCAAATGAAAACCCTTTAGATCTCCCCATAACAATGAAAGAATTGGAAGACAAACGAGGCGTCCCTGAGGCCAAGAAAGCCTGCGGTGTCGACAGCATCCTGAAGGAGACGCTGAAACACACAGACCGAAGCTTCACACTGGCCATGCTGAAACTGTTCACTGATGTTTTGTGTGTAGGGTTCACAGGACGCTGCCTGCTGAGGTGCTGGTATTTGGAGGCAACTATGGAGAATACAGTAATGGGTAATAGGAATTCTGAATACCTCTTATTTTTCAAACTAGGTCAGAATTTAATTTGGTCGTTGTTTGGAAAAATGTCTATTTTTTGTACTCTTCTCGTTATATCAGATTCCTACAAAGAACTTGTGTCGAAGAAGAATTTATTCCTCCTGGGTAATGATATCTGGGCCGAGGAGGAAAGCAGGGGTGTGCGCATGAAAAAGAAAATGTGTGAGAGCGACGTAGAGAAGCCTAAAACGGCCATAAAGGAGAGTGCACACAACATCCCATAATGCTGGACTAGCTGACATGCTGTCTCCAATACTTTGGCTTGCTACACATCCAGGTGCTTTCTGGTAGAGGTCTTGACAAAATTCAAATCTTTTACCTAAGTAAAAAAACAAAAACAAAAAAACAGTTAAGCAATGCTAAAATTCTCCATTACAAAGCATGCATGAAAAATCCCACTCAAGTTAATGTGCATAATTATGTGCAGTAAAATGTAGCTAAACTATCAAAGTAAATGTACTGATTTTGCTCCCTCTGGCTGATTTATTGTTATATATGACAGTAGTCCTTACCGGACACCATGTGTCAAAATGATTGATGACTTCCGGTTGCCCTTGACCTTTGACCTTTTCCGGTCCCGCCTTTTCCGAGTGTGCATCCGGTATCTATAGATAAGGATTGACCTATTGACCCCACCCATCCAATCGATTATGTGTTTTGACAGGTTGTGCATCCGGCGTCTATTGATAAGGGTCGAGCAGTTGACCCCGCCTATCCGATCAATGAAATGTTTTGACAGTTTGACCATCTGGCCTGTATTGCTAAGGGTTGTGGTGTTCAGCTATCTGATCAATCAAGTGTTTTGACATAAGCATTGTGCGTTTTTATGGCAGAAAGTTTGAAGCGGTTGTTATAGAACATGTATCACAGGCATTCCAAACTCCCCTATATATAAATGGGGTCAGTGTGTTCTACAACCAACAGAAACATGAGCTACATGAGCATGGATGGTTTAGCCTCCCCACAAACCCCCGAGACGGGACTGACCAGTAGGATGATGGAAAGTCTGACTATGGCTCCGAGAAAACCTTATGGTCATGTTCGTTTGACAAATTTTCTCCATGAAGTTTCGGAATGGACTGAAGGTGAATTTATGATGTCTAGTAAACGTGTATTCGGGTACAAATTTCACAAACCAACACGCGTTGTTATGCTCTACACCACTGACGGCGTCGGCGAGTTTCAGGCTGGGGAAGACCCATGTGTGACATTTCCTGAAAAAGACTGGGGTCTATTTTACAAATTTTTCTGAAAGGATCTGAATGACGCTGGGGAAGAGCCTTTGTATGTGGCTGAGTGGGTTGGGGAGACCCCGAATGTCCAATACCGTGTGGTAGGCGACCATACTAACAAGCAGCCGAATGATTCTGTATACATATTCAGCTGTAAAGACAAGACTAAGCTCACCAACACCCGGTCAGGAACTGTCCTGCCCAAGGATCATCACGATCTGTATGAAATGCAATTTTTGTTCAAGTGGTGTGATCTGAATCTGCTTAATGGTGTTTTTTCAATCATCAACAAAATGTTCAAATGGTGCGACATGCATGACAGATACAACAAGATTAAAGTACAGTTGTTCCACCCTGAGAGATGTGTGCGCAGCGGTATGGGCTGTCTACCGTCCGCCACCATTCGCTACAGCCATCATAAAACTCGACGCGGGGACCCTCCCAAGCGTCGTTTATAAATCAACGTCTCCACCCCCTTTACTACAACGACCATAAATTCAGGCACCCAAACCCTCTATGCAACATTTATGAACCATGGCTGAAGATGGCGCTTCAGAAGCCGAACATGTGTGCAGCTGCGGAATTTCTTTCGGCAGCATTCTTGACCCTCCCAACGCCTGTGATCCGCCGGACCACCACAAAGACTGGACTTTGACTAAAACGATCAAACGTCGCATAGGCTTTGAAACGTGCATTGGAAACGATTGGGGTCCGGGTAACATTAGCAACCCCGAACCATTGAACACGCAAAACGACAACGGGGTGGGTAACAGTATCGAGCCCGACAAAGACAAGGATTTGGGGGTCGAGCGCAACCGGCCCTACGAGACATTCAAAATTTTCAAGCTCCATAACGATCGGCAATCGTATGACATATCTAAAATCGACGGCCCCCAGCCTCATGCTAATCAAGCCTTCGACGTCACAGACGGATGTTTCGATGTGTTGGGGTTCAAACTCATAAAAGCCGCGACCGTGGTTTTGCTCCAACATCTCATCGGAACGAAGCTGAAGGACGAGCGCGAGGGGTGTGAGATTGATCACCCCAGCCAGCTGCAGCATTCCTGCCTGTTTGACCCTCCTAACTACTACTTAGACACGCATTTTGATGAACTTTCGGCCAAACTGTTTAGACCCTATTTTCATGCCATCATCGCTATCGTGCTAAAACGGTGCGGGTTAAAATTTCACCCTCAACGGATTCAAGGAACAGTCGGGACTATTCTGCACGAATTAAAAGACGAGCCATTCATTGGTGTTAAGCTTGAAGAAATCAGAGTTGGACTTCTGGAGAAACCCTGCGACGAAATAGTTCACGACGTCGTCGATCTCTGGGAAGGTCTCGCGATCGTGAATGGACAGTGACCAAATCCCCTGGATGACCATGACTGAGGCATTTAGCCGTAAGAGTTTCATCAAATTCAGGTTTAAAGAACATTACAGAAAACAACTAATTTCCTTGCTGCGAAAAGTCATCGAGTACGACAGACAATCGGACGACGATGATAGTGATGATGATGGTGATGATGATGATTATGATGATCTCGACACCAGACGTGTAAGAACTCTCAAGACACAAATGAAATTTATAAGAGGTGCAACTAGTTCATGGGAAAATTTAACAGATATATGCATCAATGGTATGGCAGCACCATGGGTATTGATAAAAGACGCTTTGGACATGATGCTTGAATGTAGCGATGCCTATGCAACCCCCGATTTGTTATGTATGTGTACATATGTAACAGATGTATGCCAACTATTGATTTCAAAACGAAAAGACTATGACGTGGATGACACTACCCAAATTATTGAATTGTTTGTCAATTACATCCTAGACAAACACATGTTGGCCTGTCGCGATTTTCTTTTCTGGCTCGACTATCAGTGACGTCATTATAACTATCCTACTTTTATCACCGTCCATTTTACTTAGACTATGCATGTAACGTCGTTATATCCAATTATTCTATATTTTATTATATCCATTTTGTACTAACCTCATTATATTCAATTTTACTTAGATTTTGTAGTACTAATATTATTCTATTTACTTTCTGTTTGATTTTTATTATTATATTAATGTCATTTACTTAAATTGTGTATCCTGTAACTTTTTTTAATAAAAGATTGATTCAAACCACATGTACGAGTTATTCTTTTACAGCGATCGAAACGACAGCATGACGGAGCTCATGAAAAAGGCTTATTATACACCCTCCAACCCTGGTTCTTTAGGGGGTAAAAAACGATTAAAAGACGCCGTCTTAAAAGATAGCGGGGTCCATCTAAGCGATAAAAAGGTTTCAGAATGGCTGTCTGGTGAGGATGCTTACACTTTACACAAAACAGCCCCTATAAAATACAAACGAAATAGAGTAGTTGTGTACGGGGTTGATACGCAGTTCCAGGCCGATCTTGTGGACATGACAGCCTATGCCAAGGATGATGACGACAATAAATATTTGCTGACCTGTATAGATGTGTTTAGTAAATATTCGTGGGTTCGCGTGTTGAAGAATAAGAGTGGCGTAGAGGTTACTAGAGCGTTTGAGTCTATACTCGAAGAGGGGCGTGTGCCGCAGAAATTGCAGACGGATCAGGGAAAGGAATTTTTTAACAAACAATTTCAAGATGTAATGAAAAAGCACGATATTAATCATTTCGCTACCGCTACCGATTTGAAAGCCAGCGTCGTGGAACGATTTAATAGAACGTTAAAAAGTCGAATGTGGAGATTTTTAACGGCTACAAATTCACGACGATACATAGATGTTTTACAAGACATTATGCAGGGGTACAACGTCAGTTATCACAGAAGTATTAAAATGAGACCCGTGGACGTCAACAAACTAAATGAGGGTCATGTGTTTCAAAACTTGTACGGGGATATAAAGAAGACCGAGAGACCCCCATTTAATTTCAAGGTCGGCGACATTGTCAGGATTTCTAAAGTGAGAGGCCCATTCGCCAAAGGTTATGAGCAGAACTACACGGAAGAATTTTTCACCGTATCTGAGCGCATTCCGCGCAAACCACCAGTCTACAGACTCACAGATTACGACGGCGATGCCATCGAGGGAGTTTTTTATGAAAAAGAGATGCAAAAAATAATTGTGAGTAAAAACAAATCTTTTAAGGTGGAAAAGATTTTAGGTCAGAAAAAACAATAGTTATGTAGATAAAAAAACTCTGGTGGACTTACAATCTCCTTAAAACAAGCCAGCATTTAACGGATGGGATCATGCGAGTGAAGGACTACCATGGACGATCAAGGTTTCTACGTCACGCTACCGTGCAATGCATCATCGGCAGTTTACCCTGGAAATAGTATATCCGCCTACACAACCAGGATAGCAAAAGCTATAGAATTGAAAGGACAATGGGAGGTGGGGCTAGCCGAAATCGAATATCCTAGAAGCTGGTATAACTTTAACGATGAAGACGGTTATTTCATCCTACACACTGCCCCAGGACCTGCGAATAACGCACCCCCTACAGACAGTACACCTTTTAAAAAAGACTTATCAGGGTTTTTTGTATCGAGGAAATTACAAATAAGCGGGGGCTACTACGCGAACATTCGTGCAATTATCCGTTTGATAAATCAAGTTCTCGCACCCTTGGCAGTGTTGAGTCACAATGAATTAAAAAACAAAGTGTTTCTGGTCGCGAGACCCAACATTTCAGTCAGTTTCCAAGGTAAACTCGCCACTATTTTAGGAATGATACCGGACGATAATCTCGGACGTTCGAACTTTCATGAAGCAGCCGATTTTACTACGAGCGTCACTACGTATGCTCCTCATCAAGCCGATATCAACGGTGGATTCTACACATTGTACGTTTACGCCGACATCATCCAATATCAATCGGTCGGTGATTCTTACGTCCCCCTTTTGAGATGCGTACATATATCCGGTAAAAGCAATGACGCAGTCATTGCTAGTTACGACTCCCCCCATTACGTATCGATAAACAAGGATCACATCACCAGCATTACCATAGAGTTGAAGGACGACCAAAACCGCGAAATACCATTTTCTCACGGGAAAGTCATCGTAAAACTACACTTTAAACCCGCGAATCATTCTATTCTTTAAAAATTAGTTATTACTATAACCCTAGAGAGCCCCATACAGCCGACTATGTGGACTATTACCGAAATCAGGCCGGAGGGGGTTTGCCAGGGTATTCCGGCGGATCGGTTATGTATGGAGCTGGACTAGGAGGACTTTTCAGAGGTCTGTTCAGGATGGCCATACCTCTGTTAAAAAGAGGATTTAGCATCGCGAAACCCCATCTAAAATCCGCTGCTAAAAATATAGTATCCGACGTCGTCTCAAACGTATTGACGCGTGCCCATACCAATAATGCTAATGGTCAAGACGGATCAGGGCTGATGGTCATGGCCCGTAAGAGAATGTCTAAACCACCGGGTGTGAGGAGGCGTGGTCAATGCGGTAAGAAGAAGAAGAAAACAACAAGTGGACCAAAGAAGCGACCAGTCACACGCAGAAAGCGTAAGAAGTCTGTTAGTCGAAAATCATCCGTCAAGAGATTCGTAAAAAACATATTCTAACATGGCGCTACTGCATCGTATGTCGGGAGAATGCATCAAGTCCGAGTTGGACTTATTTACAGTCCCGCTGACACAGACGGTTATTGAGAAAAACAGTTATTTAGAAGTAGCCCCTTTATCCGCCATATCGGACACCGCCCCATTAGAGTTTTTTATCGCGGGGAACGGGGATGATTATGTAGATCTAAATAACACGATGCTCTACCTACGCCTGAAAATCACAAGACCTAATGGAGCAGACATCGTACATCCAGCAAGGGTGGCGTTAATAAATTATCCTGGAGCCACTATATTTTCACAAGTCGACGTGACCCTAGGCGATCGTCTGATATCGCAGAGTTCGAACACCTATCCTTATCGGTGCATCATAGAGAGTCTGATCAACTATAGTAAAGATTCGTTGGAATCTCTTTTCTCCGCCGGACTGTTTTACAAAGACAGTTCTGGTCATATGGATTCTAACGACCCAGTCGGATGTAACGCAGGGCTGACGAAGAGATCGGTCTACACTAGCGAAAGCAAGGTGGTGGAACTGATGGCCCCTATACATAGCGATATATTCTTTCAAGAAAAACTTTTGTTAAACGGTGTAGACATCAAAATACGCCTAATTAGAGCAAAAGATGAATTCTGTCTGATGAGGTGCGATGATGTGGCTTACAAAATAAAAATAGAGTCGGCATCCCTATTTGTCAAGAAAGTCACTGTAGCACCGCCGGTGAGACTGGGACATGCCCAGGTGTTACTCTCGACAACAGCCAAGTATCCCATAGATAGGGTGGTTCTAAAAAATTTCTCCATACCTGAGGGGACGCGTGTTTCAAATCAAGAAAATCTGTTTTTAGGAACCCTACCAAAATCTATCGTCATAGCTATGGTCGACAATGACGCATTCACCGGTTCCTACGAAAAAAATCCATTTGCATTCAAACATTACGATCTGGAGTTCCTAGCCGTCTATGTCGACGGACAACAATTCCCCGCAAAGCCTCTACAACCTAATTTCGGAGCTGGTTCGGCAGTACGCGAATTTTATCAGCTGGCGATGACGACGGGGAGACATCTTAAAAACCAAGCACTCTCCATAGACAGAGGTGATTTCCTGAACGGATACACACTTTACGCATTTAACCTGACGCCTGATGAAGACTGCGGTCAGCACATATCCCTCATCAAGTCCGGGAATATCAGACTCGAAGCACGATTCAGACAACCATTGCCGAATACCGTTAATTTATTAATTTACTCGGTATTTGACTCGATTATAGAACTGTCTAACTGTAGACAGGTACTAGTCGATTACTACTGAGATGAATACGCTACAACTCGCCGCTCTCATGGATAAAATTACGTGCAGGATTCATTTTCTCGGGGTGCTACCATGCGATCAACTCCCCCAAAAAACGCTGAGGATCTTACCCTCGATGGCCATCATAAACACTCACCCTGCACAGCTGCCGGGAGAGCATTGGGTTGCCGTTTATTTAACCCAAGATGGACCGTCTTGTTTTTTTTTCGATAGCTTCGGCAATCCACCCGACAGCCCCCGCTTTCCAATCAGCATCAATAACTTTCTAACAACCAACGATGTTGATGTGTTACATTCCGGCAGACGTGTCCAGGATTTTTCATCGGATACCTGCGGACAGCATTGTGTGTTTTTTCTCTATCATCTAGCTAGAGGCTATGACTATAACCATGTGATGAAATTATACACTGATGATTCTATTAAAAATGATAAAATGGTGTCCCTATTTGTGAAGAGATTAAGACCGTATGCTTGTAATGATAAAATGTTATCATGCATTCACTGTGTGCAAACGTGTTTGACGTATAAATAAAAAGCTTAAAAATCATTATATATTTGTTTATCGTCTTTTATTTAATGTATACATAGAGTAGAAAGATTCGTTAAAATTCCAACCATCGCTTTCGTTTGAGAGTCGGTGATTTAAACACAGTGTCTTTGGACTCTGGAACAGCGTAAGGCGAATATCGTTGTGTTTTTTTATAAGGTCTAACACGGCGAGGGCTTGGGGTGCCGGGTTTACGCTTTAGAGAGTTAATTTTGTGTCTGACCTGCTGATTCGGCACTGTAGAAAATGGGATGTTTAATTCAGCAAACGCTCGTAGAAACTCTGTCCATCCTATAGGTCTCCGATCATCCCTAACCTTTTGAGGGGCCGTAACATTTTTTAACAAATCGACCATGTGCGACCCTCGTACGGTGTTGCCCCTGAACACAAACTCGCCCGATTCGTTCCATGCGCTTAGACCTTTAGCTTTAGACATCTTGTCTAATATGTATCTGCTGTTTTTCATGCTTCTCGAAGGGACATTCTTCAGAACTTCATCGACAATATCCTCCCCCACAGCTCTGCCATCTTCAACGATAGCACCAGCAGCATCCCCCTCTGGTTCATCTTCATGACCGGAATCAGTATTAGGTAACGAAAGCGTTAAAACGCTACTCTCACGATCGCCTTGTTTAACGATGTTCAAAAACCTGGTAAGGGTATTGGTGTAAAGTTTGGCTTTTTCGTACGGATTCAAGTCTGTGCGACGTAGAATATTTCTTATGGCGTCATCCAAACCGTTCTCTACGCTCCGTTGAATGTTCTCGCGGGGGTTTTCACTCTTCATCTTATCCAGTTGATGGTGCGGAACTAAATACATCTTCTCTGCATACTCCATCCTATCGATTCGCTATTAAAATTGTAATAAAGGGTACTGCGACGCTTAGGAGTGGCAGCAGGAACCCACCCTTCTGGTTAAAGACTCGTTTCTTGGCCGTTATGCCGATTTTTTTATCGGCTACAAATTTGATTTCGGCTTTTCTCTTTTTCAACTTTCGATACTGTTGCTTATTGACTGGGATGGTACCGTAGAGGATGTTAAGCGCCACTTCGCACAGCGCTAAAATGAATTCGTCGGACGCCGATTGTAAAATAAGACGTCGCTGTTTAGGACTGGCTTTATGTAACAGTTTTAACACAGGCAAATGTTTACAAAGTCTGGCAGACATGGTGTTTTATAGCGTTCTTCTTTTTTTTCGGGATATAAACCACTTGACGGTCGGAAAGTAAGCCTGTTCTGAGACGGTACTGCTCCGGAGTTTTCGCTTTATAGTCTATCATTAGGTAGCCGAAAGCCCGATCGACAGCGTCGTGATAACACTTCATAAAGTATTTTGTGTTTCCCGGGTACATTTGACGTCCTAGCATCGCCACTTGATTGACGTCTCGTGGATTTTTAAACAGAATAATATAATTGGCGTTTAAGCTTATGGTTCGGCTGGACTTACCCTGGGCAAATAAATTTTGCACTATGTAGATAGAGCTGAGATTGCGATGGTGACAGTATTGGGTGAAAACACGTTGAAGTTCCACGTTACCGCTAGCTTGCTCCATTAAATCATCCACCACAAGCAAGTTTGTCTTGGTGACAGGCAGTAAATCATCATCATTCAGAGTCTGGGGTATTCCTTGCACAAATTTAATGTCGTACAATTGAAGTAAATCATCATACAAAGTCTGCCAACAATCATACAACCAAACAATGTTTTCAATTTTCATGGAAATGATATTCAAACCTTTTTCCAACAAAAGTTTTACAAAATATGACTTTCCAGAGTTGGAAGGCCCACTCACGACACAACTGAAAGGGTGTTGAAGTCTGAAATCAAAATCGAAAACATCCTGACCCCCACTATGCATCATCTGATCAGTAGCCATAAGGAAGTGTGGTGAAATCAGACAGAAGCCTACGTTTATTATAGACCACCTTAAACCTTTTAACGACTGATTTGTTGTGCAGTGTGAGAGACTTTTTATTCCTCACAATGTCTTCCGTCTGAGCCAGGATGTATTTGGATCTATCATGCGATGTCACATAGCTGTCAACCAGACCAATCAGGGATTCGAGACAGATAGCTTGGGAATTTTTAGCATTCAGGGTTATCCCCTTAGCCTTCATGCACGATTTACCTTTGACCGTTTCAAAACCATACGATTTGGGCCCGCTCGAGCAAAAGACCGTTATGTGGTCATCATCGTCTAATTCGCTAGTAAGATCCCCCAAATAATCCCCCAACGGAGGCTCCCAGTCCTCATCCCTAGACACAAATACGACGCTGTCTGTGTCAGAGTATAACAGTCGCTCGCCGAGTCTATCCATCAATTCGTACAATTCCAGTCGGGCGTGCGCGGTAGTAAAGGCCCCTACAAAAACATTCACGTCGCGTGCCTTGCAAACATCCTCTTTGGACGGTTTATGCTGGACGAGAGCAACGTCTTCTGAGATGAATGAGAAATACGTCAATGTGTCGGTATTACCAAAAACGATTCTGGTGAAATCTTCGGGGTCGCTCACCAGAGTCGTTTGAGGCAAGTTCTGTCTTAAAGAGAAGCGCCCCCACAAACTATTCATAATTAATTTTGTGATTGCCCTCTGGGCGGCGTTGTACTTAATCTTTTCAGGGTCTAGTTGAATCCCCCTCTTTTTCAAAATAGTCGCGAATGTAAGTCTCTTTCTCAGCATCCGTGACAACATTCGACGGGTAGCCCGACGCTTGCTGTTTCAAACGCAAGAATGTTTTTACGTATTCGGCGAACAACGTGTCTGACTGTTGTGGAAAATGCCAAACCTAGTCTATCTTGGCTACCACATAACCCTTCTCGATGGCTTTTAAAAGCTCGATAGTCACCCAACAACCGGAGAGGGCTCTTTCCTTATCCGTATGGGTACAGCTCGTGGTCTGGTTTTGCTCGTGAGCACACGCGGCACAAAGGGGAAACATGAGTTTTCCTTGGCATCTGTAAGGGAGAACCGGGTGCAGTAATTTGCGGGGAGGGTACACGGTCGCTTTGATAAGGCCGTAATAATTTTCAATCGGTTCAAAATCTTTGAAAATGATTTGGGGGTGTTCAATCGGGTAGCTTTTCCTCGCCTGACAATACGGGTACAGACTGGTGAAGTCCAGATACTTTATTTTCTCATTACCGGTCACTTTGTGATAGAGTTTATAGGAGTTCGTTCTCCCGCCGTACAGAGCGTCTTGCGGGTTCAATCTCTCTGGCGCGGAATAATCGGCCATAAATTCGATCACGGACGGGTCGGTTTTTTTCATATCGTCCCATTGGCATTGCCAAAGAACTTCGATTTGCAAACCGTACGCGTTCCGCAGAATTTCGATCTTATTGTCAAACTGGTTCCTGAGAACCCCGTAGGGCACTCCGGACAAGGGGTGTGTCTGATGAGGTGTAAAGCGACAACAATGACCATGGAAAATACAACCCGCGTACTCTAGACCGTGTCGAATACCATCGTGTTCATAGAATCCATCTAAAAAGTACTTACCGATCGATACTTCGCCGTGCTTTAAGGCGTGGTGGATGTCTACGTTTCGAGTCTTTTTTATATACTCGAGCCATTCAATCGAACCGCTCGAGTATGCCTTATTCTGATGGACGTACGCTTTGTTATGAGTGAGGGCGAGCGTGTTTCTGGTGAGATAATGTGTTTTGAAGACCCCCATCGAACAGCCGGCGATCGTCGTGAACGAAAAAGGGTCGAGTTGGGTGCAATGCATGAAAGACTCCCTGTATTTCATGCATCCTTCACGTAATAAGACGACGTCGTTAACACCGTACTCGTGCAGTTCTTTCTTGAAGTCAAAGAACTTGCCCTCAACCGTCTGGTACCACTCGCAAAACTTTTGTCTTTCTTCGACCGACATGTTATCGTAATTGTAGAACTTTTTGTCAGGGTATGGCCCGAAATAGTTCTCATTTTCCACCCTGTTGAAAAGGTGGGGGAAGTAACCTTTTTCAGTCGTCGTTAAGTCTAACGCCGCGGGCATTTTGGCAAGAGCCATTGGGAAGAATGAGTAGCTATCGATATATCGCTGGGCATACGCCTCATCGTACATGAAAATTAATTTGCAGCCATGCATTATGACGTCCAACGCTATCCCGGCTTTGCTGAAAAACTCAAGAATTAAAAAGGAGTCAAATCGGGATGAATAATGCGCTATGAAGCAGTAACCATTATATCGCGGTTGTCTGAAGCGATTGATTAGCTTAGCGATACAGTCGGTACCATGAGCGGTAAATTTCTCCCATTTGAATGTGATGGCGCAAACAAAATTGGCCTTGTGTCTGCCGTTCTCGTAACGCGTTTCAGAATCGTAGAAGATGTATTTCTCACACGATTCCTTAGGCGGTAGGGGTTGTATGAAGCATTGATGCTCACCAACCCCCGTCAGACGCTCTCGACAATGCTCGCATCTGTCCAAGGCACATGTGTGTTTGGTTTTCTTGTCGCCCGGTTTAACGTCATAACGCCTGTTACATAGTTTGCAAAATTTTATAATATTGCAGGCGGGGTGTTCCTTACCGGGAGGTGTTTTTTTTTTATGCATTTCGAAGCAATAGGCAGATTTACAGTAACGCAGACAATCGGGGCAATGTATAATTCTTACAGGGAACGTGTAACAATCGGCGTCGAAACAGATGTTGCAGACATGCTTACATCGATGGTCTCTGCGACAGCTATAACTTTTATAGCAGAATGAGCACACGTATCTAGAACCCATGAATCCCTCCAAATTCAGTATCATGTAATAATGATCTTTATGGATGTATAGGAAACCCGTTTTTGGGTGGGGTTCGTCAGAATTTTTGAACGTTTCTACCATCATAGCATTAGATCTGTGAAATACAACGATTTTAATGTCTAGCGCACGTTCGAACGATGCTATGTCGTCAAGACCGATTCGATCTTGGATTGAGAAGCCGGCGTTGTTTTGGATAGTGATAGCCAGTTTTTCTAACTCGTTCTCGGGTAATTGGGGGCTAAGAAAACGGGCGAGACAGATGGAGAAACACAAATTATTCGAAATATTTGTGGGGCAGAATAAGTTCGTCTTTTTTCTTTTAATCACCTCATCAACAGCCAGATCTGTTAGCTTACGTCGACCCCCGCCTTGTCGGTTAAAGACTACAGACGCGTCGATTTCAACGGACTGGTCAGATAGTAGCCGATTGTTACTCTGTAAAACTTTTTCAATTTGATCAAAAACCGAATCTATGTCGTAATTATTACCGCTAGTTAAAATCCCGCTGACGGGTTCTTGGAGACTGGGGGCTGACACTGTAATATTGATTACGGGAGCACTGTGGTCGAATTCTCTAGCAAAGTTAACAACCCCTGCGAACATGTCGTGTAAGTAAGTATGATAAGAGGCCAAATCTGTCGAGTTAATATCTCTCAGATTCATAGTCCTTCTCAGCGTTACGCCATTGAAACGAGGTCGTGGTAAAACATGATATCCGTTAACGTCCCCACCGTCGCGAATCAATCTATCGACGTCGGCGCGGCTTAATCGTGGCTGTGTAGTGGAATCAACATTACCTGATGTCGATGCTTGTGATGTATCATTACCGTCAGGAAGCTCTGGTGATTGCGATGGTTGGTTGTTTAAAACACCGCCAAATTGCACAACAGGATCGAACAAATTCATATTTGGATTTACAGCTAATTCGAAAAGATCCAAATTAGCGACGGGTTGCGAAGATTCTAAATTAACCAAATAGTCTTCTAAAGAATTCGGAAGCATACTTAGCATTTCGATTTCGTCCGGTGACAGTTCTGTATCGTCTGCGTCAAAGCTTTTAGCACCCTCCATTTAAGATTTCAGACCAAAACATGAAATATAAAAAGCATACACGTAATAGTACAAAATCAGAGTATATGTAAAAAAGTATATAAAAAAAAAAAAACATATACGAAATAGTACAAAATCAGTGTATATGTAAAAAAGTATTAAAAAGCGTACATGAAATAGAAATAAATGAAATGCATGATTTGATAACACAACTCTATTTTACTCATCCGACTGATCAACGAGAATGAGAAGAAGATGATGAATCAAAAGTATCAGTTCACGATGGAATTCGGCGAACATGTGCTCGTTTCTATTGACACGACGAAATATTTCATCACCCAAATTTCGAATAAATCGATCTTGCGTATCGATTCTATCATGTATCTCCTGCTGAGAGCCGCAAGATCTCGGCTAAATGAGGATAATCTACTATGTGTTTCGATCTGCGCATCACAAACCTGAACTTGCAGCGTCTCTATTCTACCAAGTGTTTCGATATGCACGTCGCGAAGCTCAGCATGCAATGTCTCTAAATGGTTTTGTGTATCGGTGTGTGCATCACGAAACTGCTGTCTCAATGATTCTACTGAATCAATAAGCGCATGCATCAGAGGGGTAGGATGCTCATCATCAGCTGGCCGAGTCACTGGTACTACTTCTTCAGCATCGATGTCTCCTTGGTCTTCTTCCGACGATTGGTGAAAGCACTTGTTTTCATCTATAGTTTGATTAGTTTTTATGGCCGATACCTCGTCGTCGACCCCGCTCACCCAAGAACCACAGCTCCATGCTTCCAGTTGATCGCTATTCCAATCCGTCACATCATCATGCTTTCCGGTCGAACCTATTGTGTAGAAAAATAACAAAATCGTAATCGTCTTGTTCAATTTAGATTTTTAAACTTCCGATAATGTAGTTAGTCTTACCGTAAAACACTGTCGTATCAGGACTGAGGTGATAGTTGCATGGCCAACTGGTAGATGGATCAGCCGACTGGTTGATAGCCAAGGTATCAGGGGCAATGGCCGGCGGAGTAGCCGGTGGGGTGTTAGGTAGAATGGTCAGAGGGTCGGCAGGAGGACCGGTATGCGGGGTGATAGGACTGGGGGGTGGTACGGCAAGCGGTGTGGATGGCGTGGTATCGGACGTGCTGGAACCGCCGGTCTTTCTGACCTTTCTCAAAGGTTCATCGCTCCATCCTGCACTCTCACCATCATTATCATCATGCGTAAGATCTACGACATCTAATACTGCGAATTAAAAATTATGTTAAAATAAATAAAATAATTCATTTTTAATTTGTAAAAACAATTTAAAAGTTCTCACATGCGTCGTTAATGGCTTGGAAGGCAGCCAATTCGATGTTCGGGGTATTTGTGCCTGGAAAATATAAAACCTGTTTATGCATGAAAGACAAATTGGTGAGCTGATTTTATACACATCAACTCTGAATAATAAAACACATACGCGTGTAATGTAATGTAACCCGCATCTACAACCTTCAGCCTCGAGAGGGTAACTGACGCTAGAATCTAAATGGCCGTTCTTTTAACAAATTAGGCACACACACACACACACACACACACACACGCACACACACACACGCACACACACACACACACGCACACACGCACACACACGCACACACACACACTCACACACACTCACACACACACACTCACACACACCATGGATAAAAATAACAAATAAAAAAATTATAATAATAATAAATAAATGAAATTAATTACATTAATTAAGTTAAAAAAGATTATCGATCCTAAAATCAAATCAGCATGTCATACCATTTACAACCACTAGATGGACCTATTTCACATGTCATACCATTTACAACCGCTAGATGGAGCTATTTCACATGTCATACCATTTAAAACCACTAGATGGACCTATTTCACATGTCATACCATTTACAACCGCTAGATGGAGCTATTTCATAAGTCATACCATTTACAACCGCTAGATGGAGCTAATTCACATGTCATACCATTTACAACCACTAGATGGACCTATTTCACATGTCATACCATTTACAACCACTAGATGGAGCTATTTCACATGTCATACCATTTACAACCGCTAGATGGACCTATTTCACATGTCATACTATTTACAACCACTAGATGGACCTATTTCACATGTCATACCATTTACAACCACTAGATGGACCTATTTCACATGTCATACCATTTACAACCGCTAGATGGAGCTATTTCACATGTCATACCATTTACAACCGCTAGATGGAGCTAATTCACATGTCATTCCATTTACAACCACTAGATGGACCTATTTCACATGTCATACCATTTACAACCACTAGATGGAGCTATTTCACATGTCATACCATTTACAACCGCTAGATGAACCTATTTCACAAATCAGGATGAAGTACGTGCCTACCCGTGGCTAGGGGTGTTATGTGGCGCCAGTTTTAAAACACTAACAACAACAATAACAACTTTCAGGCAGTGTTAAAACAGGCTTTTAGGTTTTAAAACATCGCGAAAACATCTTACGATCTAGCTTCAGAACCATGTAGACTGCAGAAAAAAACTAGTTTGTCATACAACTACTCATAGAATCAATAGAACATAAACCACAGTTAGCATACAGATGATATAAGCCAAGCCAAGAACTATAATAGGAGATCGAAATGAGTTCGGTCTACACCCCCGCGATAGTATATGGGAAACGATTAAGGTAGGAAAAATGTTTGTCTCAATTATTGTCGAACATAGAAAAAACATTGTAGCATGCTAACTATACAGTCAACCTACATTAAGGAAGGCCTAGTCTTTTCATAATAAAAGCCATGGGTATGTATAAAATTAATATCGTAACAATGATAGAGATTTTAACCGACGCATCCAGCATCATCAAGCGTCGGATAAAAATAACAGATAGCAGATAAAAATGACAGATAATGGTAGCAATAGAGCAGTTAAAAACATCAGACAGCAGATAAAAATAACAGATAGCCGATACAAATAACAGATAAAAGGTAACAATAGCATAGAAAACAGTTAAAAACATCAGATAAAAATAATATAGTTAAAACAATCTTTTTAGATAAAACGATGCAATAACTCTAGCAACTACTCAACCAATGATTAAACCAGTAATGAATTATTCCTAATGTATAAAAACAGTATATTAATATAACATTTAAAACACTTACTTTTTTGCATCTTGACGAAAGTGAGCGGTGGTGGCCTGCAGACAAGGGTATTTGACAAATGTTTTTGTGTTTGGCTGGAATCCGAGCTTTATTTATACACCTGTAGCACGCGGTGAAAAATACTGCTCTTTCGCCACTAGATGGAGGTGTTGCATAAGGAATAACTTCGCATCCAGGATGTCGCTATCACTGTCGTGATGGAACAGATCGCAACCATAGCGTCATAATTTAATCAAACCTGTCAAGCGTCCCGCGAGAATGATTACCAGCCGTGTTTTAAAAAACAAACGACCGGCATGATCAGCCATGTGCAGCGGAGATAAATGAAGACAAAGACGTCATATCGATGTTAGGATCGGTTGTACGAATACAGACCGCACCTCGTGTATCAGAGATCGATTGTTTACTGCTTTGACACCCTGACACACACACACACACACATACACAGACAGGCATGCACGGATAGGCATAAATGAGACACGATGCTTTTACTTTTATAGACACTGTAACTCGACTGTTTACTTTTATAGACACTGTAGTCACGACTGTTTACTATTATAGACATTGTAAACTCATTCGTGACAAACGCTGTTTTTTGTTTTACAACTTTTAACTGCATGTTTCAACCATACAGTTAAATTATTTTATAACCGATTCATTTATACTCTTTTAACTGCATGTTTTCAACTTTAGTTAAATTATTTTATAACCATTTCATTTACACCATTTTAACTATATGTTTTCAACTTTGGTTAAATTATTTTATAACCATTTCATTTATACATTTATAAAGAATAGTATGTTTCAACCTTAGTTAAATTATTTTATAACCATTTCATTTATACATTTATAAAGAATAGTATGTTTCAACCTTAGTTAAATTATTTTATAACCATTTAATTTACACCATTTTAACTATACGTTTTCAACTATAGTTAAATTATTTTATAAACATTTCATTTACACCATTTTAACAGTACGTTTTCAACTTAAATTGTTTTATAATCATTTCGTTTATACATTTATAAAGATCAGTATGTTTTTCAACTCTAGTTTCATTTGAATAATATTTTAAACGATAGACCCTGTTTATGTAACATTGTTTCAGATATCATCAGAGCTGGAGAGGTATGCGAGAACCCCCGTGACACACTTGCAGAGGGAGGGGGAGCGTCTGTGACACACATGCAGAGGGAGGAGAGGGACGCCCTGTGACACTGACTTTTTTCGGCTCACATTACACAGGAAACCACAATGGCCTCTGGAATGCCTGTGATACATGTTCTATAACAACCGCTTCAAACTTTCTGCCATAAAAACGCACAATGCTTATGTCAAAACACTTGATTGATCAGATAGCTCAACACCACAACCCTAATCAATACAGGCCAGATGGTCAAACTGTCAAAACATTTCATTGATCGGATAGGCGGGGTCAACTGCTCGACCCTTATCAATAGACGCCGGATGCACAACCTGTCAAAACACATAATCGATTGGATGGGTGGGGTCAATAGGTCAATCCTTATCTATAGATACCGGATGCACACCCGGAAAAGGCGGGACCGGAAAAGGTCAAGGGCAACCGGAAGTCATCAATCATTTTGACACATGGTGTCCGGTAAGGACTACTTATGACAACAGATGAATATTACTGAAACATCTCGATGTACAGGTAGCAGTATTGTGTTGTTGAAGCTGCCATAGGTCTACAGATAGATTCAACTACATGCATTTTTATGTACAGAGACACCAAATATGCTACATCTGAGGGGTGGTGAGATAATTAAGGGAACTTTAAATAAGAAGACATCTAAAATGTGAACTTGATTACACAAAGCTTTCTGTAAGACTATTCCGTCATAAACATGTTTGACAGGCAAAGCAACCCAGGATTAAAGAGGCAGCCAGGGACCCGGTGTTACAAAACCTGAAGACTTCCCTGTCTCAGAAGAGAGCCAAACATTTTTAATGTTTGGATAATGTCTGTTCATTCCTCATAAGTAGGGAGAGATAATCTGTCCAGTTTATCCTAGGTCATTGTTTTGAGTTACATGTAGTCTATTTAAAAGCGTCTGTGATTTCTATAGAAGCTAGATACTCTTTACTGGTAGCAGTATTGGTATACCATACTGACAACATTTCTCAGAGTTTCCAGAGGGGTATTCCAGAAAGCAGGTTATGTGAACACGTAAGTGAACCCTGAGATGAGGGAAACTTTTTCCTGAATGAGAGGTATCTTAAACTCTGTGTCAGTCGCCATGGTAACTAACCTGCTCGCTGTCGGGTTTACTGGAAGAAACCCTGAGTCTGACGGAGCCGGTCCTTTCCTTCTCAACAGCATCATGTTGAAGCAGAAATAATTCACATAGTTTTACACCAGGGTGATTATTTAGATGAGCTCTCATTCCCTGAGCCGAACGTTACCACTTCTCTGCATATCTGTTGGTGGTAAAAGCTGATACAAGCTGAAATATCCACTGAATAAACTTTTACCTTGTTTAATATGCAGAATATGAATAATAAAAAAGAGTGAGGAGCAATCACAAGACTGTTTTTATAGCCTATATTCAGAGTTTCACTTCACAGATTAAGTCAACTTCAGGGTTCAGGGTAAGGAGTTTGTTGAACCTGCTTTCTGGAATACCCCTTTGATGAACTGTTCAAAATACTATGAATATGTGCGTGACTTACATTATCTCTTGTCTATTCGCTCAACAGACGCTGTTCTTCTGGAGTTTCCACAGGCAAGTGTCTCTGATGTGCGCGCGCCATCAGACGAAAGTGTAACTGAGCAGTTCAGCCAGAAACAGCAGCATAATGTGTGTGTTTCTGTATGGTGGGAGGGTTTAGGCGCGCAATAATGAGGAATGTTGTTTTTCATTGTTCTCTGTTTCTCAGTGTTCTTTAACGTTTATGTGTAACGTTTAGGTCCTGAAATGGACCGATTTCTACATGGTGTTCTAAAGTATCAATATTTGAAAATGTTTAAAAGCCTTAATGTAAGTGTTCATATATAATGGTGGTTTATATAACACTCGATGACGCGTGTTACTGTGCCAGTATCTGAGTGTAACCCAGAAGGACCTGCGATCTCACTGTCGACAAACTTTTCACCCCCCCCCCCCCCCCCCCCCCATCATCATTCATGGCATCATAAAAACTGAAATCAATCAGCTTTCTTGCTTTGAGTAAAGACCTAAAAACCACAATCACATCTTCATTACACCCTTGCTCTAGTTTACTTTTTCTACTCATATAAAGCGCCAATTTAGCTTGTCCAAAAAAAATAAAATTCAGTAATTGAAACTCAATACGTTTTTTCTGCACATATTTGAAACCAAAAATAAAAGTTTCAGTATAAAAATTCTCATTGAACCTGTCACACATTTCTTGAACCAACACAAATAAAGGTTTAAGCCTAAAACAGTTCATAAAAGCATACAAGAGGACATAAAGGACATCCAGAGTTGGTATTAGAATCCAAAACAGAAATAAAAGAACTGACCTCAATGGCTCCATGAAGAATTCTCCATTGCAAATCTCCTGTCTTTGTTAATAATGGTGGTTTATATACACTCTCCATTCAGGTTTTACATCATTGCATAGTTTAAAAACTGAGCGCCATGGGGTATCAGCTCTTTTATCAAGCATTTTCTTGTTAAGGATAAAAAACGTCTCGGTTACGGATGTAACCCTCGTTCCCTGAGTAGGGAACGGAGACGTTACGTCGGATGACGGAGAATGGGAGAATGGGGGTTTCGCCAGAAAGCCAATCCTCTTCGAGTATTAAAAAACGAGCCAATGGCAAAGAATGCCATGGGTCTGCGGAATTTGCATAATGTATCTCCGCCTCACCGCGTGAGTATTTAAGGAGAGACACCTGCAACAGCAGATCATGTCTTCGCTGAGGAGCCGAGACTGAACTCAGGCGTCTACCCAGCGGTACAGCGGAAGTGGCAGGGAGACGTAACGTCTCCGTTCCCTACTCAGGGAACGAGGCTTACATCCGTAACCGAGACGTTCCCTTTCGTAGTCACTCCGAGTTACGTCGGATGACGGAGAATGGGGGTCCCCGTGTAATCACGCCACCTTCACAGCTGTCTTCCAGTGCCCTGCGAAGTCTGATCTCCCTGTCGTGATGTAGGCACGGACGAAGGAGTCCTACTAACACAGGAATACCAAGGTACACTGGGAAGCATATCTCAGGGAGATATGCCGCAGCATGCCTACCCGTAGGGAGGACTTAAGAATACACATATGGCCCGAGGGGGCTTCATATGGAGGAACACTGGAGTGACCAGCCCGTAGGGTGGCATCTACTTTCAACTCCAGGAGTGGCAGGTGACTTGCCGAGGGAAAGACACATGCTCAAAGAGGCTTACAGTGGAAAAAACACATGTGGGGGTTACTCAGAGGAGGAACCATGCACACGGAGGCACCTAGCCGACGCACAGGCAATAGACACTGGCGCCAGCGTCAACAGTGCTGGAGGAACTCAGGGCTTCAGAGGGGAAGGCTCACCTGAGGAAATATCACACGTATCCAGTCCGTGGAGTGGAATGGCGAGCAAGCGAGACACTTAACAGCTCCCATGTTAGCTTGAAAAAGACAGTACATGGGCGGAGACTGGCTCCACTCGGAGATTGTAGAATCTGGCGAATGTGTTAGGTGTCGACCAGCCTGCAGCTCTGCAGATGTCTGTTAGCGAGGCGCCACGCGCTAAAGCCCAAGAGGACGCCACACTCCGGGTGGAGTGGGCGGTCACACCAAGGGGGCATGGTCGACCTTGCTGCTGGTATGCCAAAGCAATGGCGTCCACTATCCAGTGAGACAACCTTTGTTTGGAGAGAGCCTTTCCCTTCAGCTTCCCACCATAACAGACAAAGAGCTGGTCTGAGGTCCTGAAACACTGCGTCCTGTCTACGTAAGCACGGAGTGCGCGTACTGGACAGAGCAGTGCCAAGGCTGGGTCTGCCTCCTCCCGGGGCAGCGCTTGCAGGTTCACCACCTGGTCCCGGAAGGGAGTGGTGGGAACCTTGGGCACATATCCGGGCCGGGGTCTCAGGATCACGTGAGAGAGGCCGGGCCCGAACTCCAGGCACGCTTCGTCAACGGAGAATGCGTGCAGGTCCCCTACCCTCTTGATGGAGGCCAACGCAACCAGGAGCGCTGTCTTCATTGACAGGATCTTAAGCTCAGCTGATTGCAGAGGCTCAAAGGGAGCCCTCTGCAGGGCACTTAAGACCACTGAGAGGTCCCAAGAGGGAACGAGAGGAGGGCGAGGAGGATTCAGTCTCCTCGCTCCTCTCAGGAACCTGAGGATCAGGTCGTGCTTTCCATTTTTTTTTTTTTTTTTTACACTTACCTTCAACTGCTTCGTGATATGCGGCGATAGCGGCCACATACACCTTCAGGGTGGAGGGAGACAGCCTTCGCTCCAACCCGTCTTGCAGGAAGGAAAGCACAACGCTGATCGAGCATCTCCTGGGGTCTTCTCGGCGAGAAGAGCACCAGTTAACGAAGAGGTTCCACTTCAACGCATAGACATGTCTCGTGGACGATGCTCTAGCGGAAGTGATGGTAGCCGCCACCGCTGGTGGCAGGGTACTCAAACCTGCCTCGTCCCATCCAGGAGCCACACGTGGAGTCTCCAAAGATCGGGACGAGGGTGCCATAGGGTGCCCCGTCTCTGAGAAAGGAGGTCCTTCCTCAGAGGAATTGGCCAAGGAGGTGCTGTCGCGAGGAGTATCAGTTCGGAGAACCAGGTCTTGGTGGGCCAGTATGGGGCGACCAATATGACCTGCTCCTCGTCCTCCTTGATCTTGCACAGAGTACGTGCGAGAAGGCTCACTGGGGGAAACGCATACTTGCGTAGGCCCTGCAGCCAGCTGTGCGCCAGTGCATCCGTGCCGAGCGTGCCCTCGGTCAGGGAGTAATACAGGGCGCAATGGGATGAGTCGTGGGAGGCAAACAGATCTATCTGTGCGTCCCCGAACTGGTCCCATATCAGCTGGACCGACTGGGGATGGAGTCTCCATTCGCCAGAGGTTGGCCGGAGCCGTGACAGCTCGTCGGCTGCAAGGTTCCGCACTCCTGGAATGTAAATAGCACGAAGGGACCTCAGGTGCTTCTGACTCCATAAGAGGAGGTGGCGTGCGAGTTGCGACATACGGCGAGAGCGTAGACCACCCTGACGGTTGATGTACGCTACAGTCGCGGTATTGTCCGAGCGGACAAGTACGTGTTGACCCAGGAGCAACGCGTGGAAGCGGTGCAGGGCAAGGCGTACTGCCAGCAACTCGAGGCAATTGACATGCATGAGGCGCTGGGGTCCTGTCCAGGAGCCCGCGGCTACATGTCCATTGCACATGGCGCCCCAGCCCGTGGCAGAGGCATCTGTGGAGACGACAACATGCCTGGAAACTCGTTCTAGGGGAACTCCGGCCCGTAGAAAGCTGAGGTTCCGCCACGGGGTGAAGGTCTGACGGCAGGTCGGAGTTATTGGAACTCTGAGCGTACCGTGATGCCATGCCCACCTCGGGACCCGATCGCGAAGCCACAGCTGAAGCGGTCTCATATGAAGCAATCCGAGTGGCGTTGCCGCGGCTGCGGATGCCATATGCCCCAGGAGCCTCTGAAAAAGTTTCAGTGGGACCGCACTCTTGCCCTCGAACTGTCGAAGACAAGTCAGCAGTGAGTGTGCGCGCTCGCTCGTAAGCTGCGCGGACATGGCGACCGAGTCTATCTCCATACCGAGAAAAGAGATCCTCTGCACGGGGCAAAGTTTGCTCTTCTCCCAGTTGACCCGAAGGCCCAGACGGGCTAGGTGCCGGAGCACAAGGTCTCTGTGTTCGCAAACCTGATCTCGAGAGTGAGCTAATATTAGCCAGTCGTCGAGATAATTCAGGATGCGAACCCCGTGTTCGCGTAGGGGAACAAGGGCTGCCTCGACGACCTTCGTAAAGACGCGAGGAGACAGAGCCAACCCGAATGGGAGAACCGCGTACTGGTATGCCTGCCCCTCGAAAGCAAACCGAAGAAACGGTCTGTGCCGAGGTAAAATGGAGACATGAAAGTAGGCGTCCTTCAGGTCGATCGCTGCAAACCAATCCTGTGGCCGCACGCATTCGAAAATGCGTTTGGCCGTGAGCATCTTGAACGGCAGCCTGTGAAGGGAGCGGTTCAAGACGCGCAAGTCCAGGATTGGCCGTAACCCACCAGTTTTCTTGGGGACAATGAAGTAGGGGCTGTAGAACCCTGACCTCACCTCGGCTGGAGGGACAGCCTCGATTGCACCCTTCGCCAGCAGGGTAGCAACCTCCGCTCTCATGATCGGGGCATTGCCACCGACCATAGTAAAGCGGACTCCCCTGAAGCGGGGAGGAGACCGTGCGAACTGAATCGCATAGCCGAGCCTGGTAGTTCGGGCGACCCAACGGGACAGATTGGGGAGCTCTAACCAAGCCCCCAAAAACTGATCCAGCGGAATCATCCGAGCCACAGGCGTCCCCCCGGAGGGGCATCGAGGCGGAGTGACCGGCACAGGCAAGGGTGGCATAGCGGCCCTGAGCGTGTGCACGGCCAAGCTCCGCGCCCTGACAGAGGAGACCAGGGAAGGACCAGCGTTCCACGGGGGTCTGCTCTGCCAGGGGTCTGGCGATAGAGGGGGATGAGAGTGGTGTGGTCCGGGGACGGCACGCACTGTCATCCTCGCCCTCAGAGACAGAGGAGGACGAGAGTGGCGAGGCACGGGGGCGTGGCGCACTGTCATCCGGCTCTGTGTGCTCAGTGATGGACATTTCGGTTCTTTCTTTAACCACATTAGAGTGCTGCCCACCCGTGGGTGAGCAGCGGGGAGTGGAGAACAAAAGATTCTCCCCCGGCCCTCCACCGGGGGAAGGAGGGGGCCTGCAACCGCCTCCTGTGAAAAAACCGACACCATCACTGAGCAGCCCGTCTCAGGAGCGCCGCTTGGCCTGGCGTTTAGCGGGGCGCGGGGCCTGAGGGGGCTGGGACGCCTTCCTGCGGCTTCCTCCACGACGCGGCCCGGGTGAAGGCTGCTGCTGGGGCCGTGCGGGAGGGGCGGGAGCCGCGGGAGGGCGCCCTCGGCGGCGAGCAGGCTGAGGCGTCTGTGCCGACGGCTGGGTGGAGGCAGCAGCTGGCCGTCGGGGCAGAATGTGTTTAATCGCCTCAGACTGCTTCTGTGCGGTTGAAAACTGCTGGGCGAAGTCTTCAACCGCTCCGCCGAAGAGTCCTGCCCTCGTGCATGTCTCTGAGCAGCTGGGCCTGGTAGACCTGCAAGGTGCTCATCGCATGCAGGGCAGCAGCCGCCTGTCCTGCAGCTCTGTGAGACCTCGCCACCATAGATGACGAGAATCTACAGGCCTTGGACGGGTGCCTAGGATTGCCACGAGAGGAGGCGCTCTGAGGACACAGTTGCATCGCAACAGAGCGCTCCACCGGGGGAATCCCAGTGCACCCATGGGCAGCTGCGCCATCGAGGGGAGGAAAGGCGGAGAAAGCTGACGAGCGTTCACGGGAGGTCAAAGGAGCTTTCCATGATCTCGACAGCTCCTCATGCAGCTCCGGGAAGAAAGGAATTGGGGTTGGCTGAGGCCATGAGGCGGCAGCCGCACCCAAAAACCAATCGTCCAGCCGCGAGCGCTCGGGGCAGGGCGGAGGGTTCCACTCTAGCCCGATGCTCACGGCTGCCCGGGACAGCATGGCTGTCATCTCGGGATCCGACACGGGCAACGCTGGGACTCCCGAAGGAGGCAACGCAGCCGCATCCTCACTTCCCGAAGACTCGAGCCCACCTTGTGATGCCGCGATCGACATCGTGTCATCCTCTGGAGCGCCGAATGAAACACGCGGGGCTTCCGAAGAAGGACCCGCCTGAGTCAGCGCGGCACTCGCGGGTTGCAACACAGCGGAGGGGGGCGTGGTCCGAGGACGCATCGTCGGATTGCTCCACACCGTCACCCTCAGATCACCCTGTCCCCCAGCCGAACTACCACCCCTCGTGGAGGAAGCAGAACGGGTGGTGGACGCGGGGACTCTCACTGAAAGATCATTGAGTCTTAATCTAAGTGTTGCGATGGTCATGTTCCCACAGAAGGAACATGAGTCATCCACGAGCGCTGCTTTAGCGTGTTCAAAGCCCAGACACACAAAGCAGCGCTCGTGCCCATCAGAAGATGACAGATAACGACCGCAACCAGAAGAACACGGGCGAGACATCTTTAAAAAGACGTGCCACGTGCAGCTCTTTTAGGAGAGGAAAAACTCTGCAATGCTGAGGCGACCAGGGAGAAAACACAAAGTCAGGCAGACCACTGCACAGATCGCAGGCAATGTGAAGACTCGCTGGATACCGCCGTCACACCAACACTGGAGAGTTCGCTCGTCTCGAAGAGGTGAGTCACTTGTAAACTCAGTTGTGGCTGTGGAGTGAAGAGGTTCTCTTGGCTCCGAAGCGAAAACATGATCTGCTGTTGCTGGTGTCTCTCCTTAAATACTCACGCGGTGAGGCGGAGATACATTATGCAAATTCCGCAGACCCATGGCATTCTTTGCCATTGGCTCGTTTTTTAATACTCGAAGAGGATTGGCTTTCTGGCGAAACCCCCATTCTCCCATTCTCCGTCATCCGACGTAACTCGGAGTGACTACGAAAGGGAACACATATTTTATACAGGCCTTTTCCTTTACAGGGAAACAAATCAACTGAAAGGAATTTTTCCTGTTTTAATGAAATACCTGAACACTCTTCAGAATGTGTGTGAGTTTGTGCTGGTGGTGTGTAGTGGTAGTGCACTCAGTAGCAAAGAACATGGCAACAGACCTGAGCCTTTTACAAGACGGAGGAGTGGATGACGTCACATCAGGCGCTCTTTTATACTCAGTGCACCTGTAGTGTCTGGCTCAATCTGTGTCAACATCACACACTAAACTCATGCTAGTCAGGAGTGAAGTCCACATAAGCAGACAACTCACAGATATCACAGATATTGTGCAGACACTTTCAGTAGGAAACAGCTAACATTCGTGTTATATTAGAGCTGGTTTGTGACATCATTCATAATGAATTAATGCTGATGGGAAATGAGGAAATGTGCAATCATACTGTATCTCTTAGTAACAAGCTTTCAGGAAAAGCTTGTGCGCCGGATGACAGTGCGCCACGGGGGCGTGGCGCACTGTCATCCGGCTCTGTGTGCTCAGTGATGGACATTTCGGTTCTTTCTTTAACCACATTAGGGTGCTGCCCACCCGTGGGTGAGCAGCGGGGAGTGGAGAACAAAAGATTCTCCCCCGGCCCTCCACCGGGGGAAGGAGGGGGCCTGCAACCGCCTCCTGTGAAAAAACCGACACCATCACTGAGCAGCCCGTCTCAGGAGCGCCGCTTGGCCTGGCGTTTAGCGGGGCGCGGGGCCTGAGGGGGCTGGGACGCCTTCCTGCGGCTTCCTCCACGACGCGGCCCGGGTGAAGGCTGCTGCTGGGGCCGTGCGGGAGGGGCGGGAGCCGCGGGAGGGCGCCCTCGGCGGCGAGCAGGCTGAGGCGTCTGTGCCGACGGCTGGGTGGAGGCAGCAGCTGGCCGTCGGGGCAGAATGTGTTTAATCGCCTCAGACTGCTTCTGTGCGGTTGAAAACTGCTGGGCGAAGTCTTCAACCGCTCCGCCGAAGAGGCCGGCCTGGGATATGGGAGCGTCGAGCAGACGAGTCCGCTCAACGTCGCGCATATCGGCCAGGTTCAGCCAAAGGTGACGCTCCTGGACCACATTAGTGGCCATCACCTGACCCAGGGAGCATGAGGCCACTTTCGTCGCCCGGAGAGCGAGGTCAGTGGCGGCACGCAGTTCGTCAAACGTCCCTGGGTCAGTCCTGCCCTCGTGCATGTCTCTGAGCAGCTGGGCCTGGTAGACCTGCAAGGTGCTCATCGCATGCAGGGCAGCAGCCGCCTGTCCTGCAGCTCTGTGAGACCTCGCCACCATAGATGACGAGAATCTACAGGCCTTGGACGGGTGCCTAGGATTGCCACGAGAGGAGGCGCTCTGAGGACACAGTTGCATCGCAACAGAGCGCTCCACCGGGGGAATCCCAGTGCACCCATGGGCAGCTGCGCCATCGAGGGGAGGAAAGGCGGAGAAAGCTGACGAGCGTTCACGGGAGGTCAAAGGAGCTTTCCATGATCTCGACAGCTCCTCATGCAGCTCCGGGAAGAAAGGAATTGGGGTTGGCTGAGGCCGTGAGGCGGCAGCCGCACCCAAAAACCAATCGTCCAGCCGCGAGCGCTCGGGGCAGGGCGGAGGGTTCCACTCTAGCCCGATGCTCACGGCTGCCCGGGACAGCATGGCTGTCATCTCGGGATCCGACACGGGCAACGCTGGGACTCCCGAAGGAGGCAACGCAGCCGCATCCTCACTTCCCGAAGACTCGAGCCCACCTTGTGATGCCGCGATCGACATCGTGTCATCCTCTGGAGCGCCGAATGAAACACGCGGGGCTTCCGAAGAAGGACCCGCCTGAGTCACCGCGGCACTCGCGGGTTGCAACACAGCGGAGGGGGGCGTGGTCCGAGGACGCATCGTCGGATTGCTCCACACCGTCACCCTCAGATCACCCTGTCCCCCAGCCGAACTACCACCCCTCGTGGAGGAAGCAGAACGGGTGGTGGACGCGGGGACTCTCACTGAAAGATCATTGAGTCTTAATCTAAGTGTTGCGATGGTCATGTTCCCACAGAAGGAACATGAGTCATCCACGAGCGCTGCTTTAGCGTGTTCAAAGCCCAGACACACAAAGCAGCGCTCGTGCCCATCAGAAGATGACAGATAACGACCGCAACCAGAAGAACACGGGCGAGACATCTTTAAAAAGACGTGCCACGTGCAGCTCTTTTAGGAGAGGAAAAACTCTGCAATGCTGAGGCGACCAGGGAGAAAACACAAAGTCAGGCAGACCACTGCACAGATCGCAGGCAATGTGAAGACTCGCTGGATACCGCCGTCACACCAACACTGGAGAGTTCGCTCGTCTCGAAGAGGTGAGTCACTTGTAAACTCAGTTGTGGCTGTGGAGTGAAGAGGTTCTCTTGGCTCCGAAGCGAAAACATGATCTGCTGTTGCTGGTGTCTCTCCTTAAATACTCACGCGGTGAGGCGGAGATACATTATGCAAATTCCGCAGACCCATGGCATTCTTTGCCATTGGCTCGTTTTTTAATACTCGAAGAGGATTGGCTTTCTGGCGAAACCCCCATTCTCCCATTCTCCGTCATCCGACGTAACTCGGAGTGACTACGAAAGGGAACACATATTTTATACAGGCCTTTTCCTTTACAGGGAAACAAATCAACTGAAAGGAATTTTTCCTGTTTTAATGAAATACCTGAACACTCTTCAGAATGTGTGTGAGTTTGTGCTGGTGGTGTGTAGTGGTAGTGCACTCAGTAGCAAAGAACATGGCAACAGACCTGAGCCTTTTACAAGACGGAGGAGTGGATGACGTCACATCAGGCGCTCTTTTATACTCAGTGCACCTGTAGTGTCTGGCTCAATCTGTGTCAACATCACACACTAAACTCATGCTAGTCAGGAGTGAAGTCCACATAAGCAGACAACTCACAGATATCACAGATATTGTGCAGACACTTTCAGTAGGAAACAGCTAACATTCGTGTTATATTAGAGCTGGTTTGTGACATCATTCATAATGAATTAATGCTGATGGGAAATGAGGAAATGTGCAATCATACTGTATCTCTTAGTAACAAGCTTTCAGGAATAAAGCTTTTGAAAATTGAGGGAAAAATCCCCCACATCCACTCAATAGGGAAGTGTTTTCTAATGGCAGAAACCAAATCAATTATGATACTCAGTAGAAGAGCTTCAGGTTAAATCCTTCATGACAAACACTTTAAAGATGCATAACAACTGTATTGTTTATCATTTAAGCTATTATAATCTTCTAAATCATCATATGTGAAATATACACATCTCTTTTGTGTTCACTATCAACATGTGGATGAAAGTGTTCATTACTGTCATTATTACCATTAAGCTAAGATGCTGCTTGATCGTTCTTCAAGTGTGCCGTACTGTGAAAAAGTCTAATGTTCACCATTATTGAACATGAATTAGCTTTTCACCAATGTTTTTTTATTTTTATTTTTATTGCAAGTTAACAAAAACATTGTAGTTTATACAAGATAAAAGATAATTGAATTATATACACATACAAAAGAAGGAAAGACGTACATGGAGCAAAAAAACAACAAAAAACAACAACAATAAAAAACAGCTAAATATAAATATATCGATCTAGTGATGTATGCAGGTACATTGGTAAGTTTAAGCAATGGGGTATTTTAGAGATTTAGATAGAAGCAATATTGAGATATTCATAGTAATTGTAATAGAATTGAAGTAGATGTAGAGGCAGTATTCATACTACTAATAATAATTATAACAAAGATAAAAATAGTGGCGATAGTGGCGGTAGTACTTGGCAACAAACAGCATTCATGAAAATAAAAGTAGGAGTGGCAGTAGTGGTAGCACTGTATTTTTTAATAATAATAATAGTAATTATAATAATACTTATAGATCAGTAAATACAATTATTGTGAATTTACACTATTCTCTGGGCTTGGGAGCCATTCTACCATTGCCGGTGAGCACAACCAACAGACCTCCCCGACATAGACCCCTCGCCGTCAGAGACACCCAACCCCAACAGTTACGCCTCTGTTTCGCTGAGTCTTCCTCCGCAGAGTAAGATGGGGCACCATAACAGGCACCTCCGGACAAAGCTCACCTAGTCTGGTTGTGACCTGACAGGACATATGTCAAGTTTGGTTGCCCCTTTGGTTTTGTTTTTTTCTGTCCTTTTTTTTTTTTTTTTGGTAATCTGTGGCTTAGACCCTGGTGTACACTGGTAAGCTCCCTAGCCAGAGACACCACATCCAGCCCAAATATCCATCCACCATATTTATTTTGAATGACGGAAGGGATTGGGGGCATGGGCGTGTTACTAATGACCGTGTTGACAAGATGTGCCAGTCGCACCCACCGACAGCACCTAGAACAGCTGCCTGACCCAGGTCATTTATATTTACCATGAAGATTTTATAATATCAATACTACTATCCCTACTACCACATCTCAAAAAAAAAAAAAAAAATTTTGTATTAATATGCATTTTTTACATGAAAAATTACGAGTATAACATCATAATATATACATACACATATATACACACATGAATGATGTAGATTAATTACTTAACTTATTTATTATAGGGATAGTTTGTATTTATGCATATTGAATATCCTTATTATTAATTCATTCAATATACCAAAGACTGTAGATTTTAATTGAGGCATTAACTCCCTAGCTAGTTTTAATCAATATTTAAGGATGAGAGCAGTGGACTGAAAATATTATTAAATTTGTATAGTTGGTTTTTAATTGCTAACGTTTGTTTCTCTTTAATAATATGAACCCTTAGTAGATGTAAACATTGTGTAATTGATATTTGGTGTTTATTTTTCCAGTTGAGTAATATTGTTTTTTTGGCGATAGCTAGAGATAAGAGCAGAGGTTTTGAGTGTTCAAAGGAGGGGTTCATTTGAGATGTGTCACCTAAAAGACATAATAATGGGAGTGCACTAATTGTAATTTTAAAGAATTCTGATAGTTTATTAATGATATCTATCCAGAACTGATGAACCGGCGGGCATAGCCAGAGTGCATGAAGGTAAGTGTCCGGTGTATTTAAACTGCAGTTAGTACATCTGTCTGAAGTTACTAATCCCATTTTAAACATCTTATGCTGTGTTATGTGAGTTCTGTGTATAATTTTATACTGAATTAACTGGATGTTTATGTTTGTACTTAAGATAAAAGTGTTTCTGCAAATTGTTTTCCACAATTCCTCATTAATGTTGATATTGAGATCTTTTTCCCATTGTTTAACTGGTACTACTATTGTTTTAGTGTCTATAGATGATATTAGAGTGTATAATTTACTAAGTGTTTTTAATGAATTACTAATTGTGGTGATATGTTTTAGAATTTGGGGAGGTTGTGCAATATCCTTGTCTCCAATTGTACTTTTAATAGAATTCCTAATTTGTAAGTAATAGTAATACTGTTCTTTTCCTATATTAAATTTCTGAGTTAATTCTGTAAATGTAGCGAAGGTGTTGCCAGTAAACAGGTGATGTAGATGTGTGATACCTTTCTTTTTCCATTTAATGTTGTTTAGCGGAATTTTGTTGATAGTAAAGTCAGGATTATGCCATATAGGTGAGTTGGTATGTGGTGTCAGCTCATGTTTTGCCAATGTATTAATTTGCCACCAAGCGGTGAGAGTTGTTTTAATTGTTACGTTCTTAAAAAGATTGTTTTGTTTGATTTTTTTTGTGAGGGATGGGAGATCAGATATAGTTATTTCTTTGCATTCTGTTTGTTCTAACTCTAGCCATGGGTTTTGGGGGTTGTCACGTTTGATCCAGTTGCAAAAGTATTGTAGATGGGACGCTAAGTAATAGCAGTGTAAATTTGGTGCTGCTAGACCGCCTTGAGATTTATTTTTTTGAAGTGTTTGTAAACTAATTTTAGGATTCTTTTTTTTTCCAGTAAAATTTGCTGATTATTTGATTTAATGATGTAAACCATTTCTTAGTTGGTTGTACCGGAGTCATGGTGAATAGATATAGGAGTTTTGGTAAAATACACATTTTAACTGTTGCAATACGACCTATAATGGAAAGCGGTAGATTCATCCATCGAGTTAAATCATCTTCTATTGTTTTCAGCAGTGGATTGAAATTGAGGCTAAACAAGTCAGAGAGGTTCTGTGATATGTTTATTCCTAAGTATGTACTATTATTAATTTTGAACGGTATGTTTTGTATGCTTCGGTCCTGTGGTTTCATGTTCAGTGGCAAAATTGTTGATTTAGACCAGTTTATGGAGTAGTCTGATATGATAGAATATTCGTTGATGAGTTTTATTATTTCTGTAAGAGATGTTTTAGGATTTTGTACAAATAGAAGTATGTCGTCTGCGTATAATGAAATTTTATGATCAGTGTTGTTTGATAGAACTCCCAAAATGTTATCATTCTGTCTTATTGCAGCAGCAAGCTGTTCTATAAACAAGGCGAATAGTAATGGTGATAAGGGGCATCCTTGGCGAGTACCTCGCTGAAGTTGGAATGGTGATGATATTATGCCATTCGTTATAACAGATGCTAGTGGAGTATTATATAGTGTTTTAATCCAGTGAATAAAACAGTCTCCGAACCCTAACTTTTTGAGTGTCATATACAGAAAGTGCCAACTAACTTTATCAAACGCTTTTCCTGCGTCTAGTGATATGATTATAGTCTTTTTTTTTTTTTTTTGATTACATAGGTTCATAATGTTGAATAATCGTCTGGTATTGTTTGATGACTGGCGTCCTTTGATGAAGCCTGTTTGGTCTGGATGGATAAGAGATGAAGTTACGGTTTCAAGACGTGTAGCCAAGGCTTTACTTATAATTTTTAAGTCAGTATTTAGAAGAGATAATGGGCGATAACTAGTGCATAACGTTGGGTCTTTGTTTGGTTTAAGCAGGACTGAAATTAGTGCTGTATTTATGTGAGGTGGAATAGAAGAAGTGTTTTTGATTTCTGCCGTCATTCGCGAAAAATAATGGTGATATAGTTGACCAAAAATGTTTGTAATATTCTGGTGGGTATCCATCTAAACCTGGAGCTTTATTGTTTGATAGAGAATCAAGAGCTTGTTTATATTCCGTTGCTGATATAGATTCTTCTAATGATTCTCTTTGTGTTGTGCTCAGACTGGGTACAAATAAATTGTTAAGAAATGATTTAGTGTCATTAATTTTTGGTTCTTTTGCATTACTGTATAGATTTTTATAAAATGTACGAAAAGTATCATTGATATCTTGTGAGGTGTGGAGTGTCTTTCCTTGCGTATTATTGATTACCGGGATAAGTGTCTTTTCTCTATTACGTTTGAGTAGATTAGCAAGGTATTTACCTGATTTGTCATTATGTTCAAAATGTTTATGTCTAAGGCATTGTTTTTGGAATTCTATCCTTTTATTTATAATGTCTTTGTGTTCATCTTTTGTTTTATTTATTTCCTGTAGAGTCTGTTCATTAGGATTATGAGAGTATATATTGTGTAATGTATGTATTTTATTTTCTAATTCTTTTTCTCGGCTTTGTTCCTTTTTATATTTGTGTGTACAGTATGATATGATCTTTCCTCTTAGTACAACTTTAGCTGTTTCCCAGAGAGTTGCGGCAGAGATGTCTGGTGTATTGTTTGTTTCCATGAAAAATGCCCATTCTTTTTTATAATATTCATTAAACTCGTTGTCTTGAAGTAATGAGGTATTCATCCTCCATCTAAATTATTTTTTTGTATAATTTCTGTTATTAATAGTCATAGTAATTGGTGCATGATCCGAGATAACGATAGGGTGTATTGTTGTATTTAAAATGTCAGGGATGAGAGAATTGCTTGTTAAGAAATAGTCAATATGTGAATATGATTTATGAATTGCTGAAAAATAACTGTATTCTCTCGAGTTTGGGTTTGTGAGTCTCCAGCTATCGCCAAGACCTAGGTCAGTCATGTATTGTTTAATGGTTTCTGTAGATTGCCATGGTTTAAAATGTGATGGTGTATTTGATTTGTCTTGAGTTGGATCAATAACTGTGTTAAAGTCTCCCCCGATTATGATGGCTGATTGGGAAAGGTTGGCTATTGATGAGAAAAAAAATTATTGAAAAATTG
Source organism: Rhinichthys osculus (assembly GCA_029959095.1). NCBI lineage: Eukaryota > Metazoa > Chordata > Actinopteri > Cypriniformes > Leuciscidae > Rhinichthys > Rhinichthys osculus. The sequence goes on from JARWKJ010000007.1 coordinate 48,376,461, forward strand.
GGGGTCATCTGTGTTTGGGCCATAGATATTAGCAATGGTCAGTATTTTATTGTTAAAAGTTATATTGATAATAACATATCGTCCTTCTGGATCACATATAGTTTAGTGATTAATAACTGTTATGTTTTTATTGATTAAAATAGCTACACCTCTTTTCTTCGAATTGTAAGATGCAGAATATATTTGTGTTAATTGTGTATTTGTTAATTTCTTGTGTTCTGGTTCCAAAAGATGCGTTTCTTGCAATAGACACCCAGGTAGCAAAGAATTCTGGCCCAGATTTGGCATGTGTCTGGCACAGCTGGCATTCATCCGGCACTGGCATACAGCATGTGGGCCAAACATGGCCCGGGTTTGGCAGAGATGGCACTGGATTTAAGACGGCACCCAAGACATGGGCCAGATGTCAAATGGAGTATTTGGCCCAGATGTCAAATATAGATATGTGGGCCATATATGTATGGCCGATCTTGAGCCACATTTAAAATCATTTAAAAATAGTTTTGAGTAAAATCCCAATGTTTTCCCATACAGAAAAGTAATATATTCACATATATATGAAACACTGTAAAATATATTTTACAGTGAAAATGTTAACATGTTATTTAACAATAACATGTTATGCATTTTAAAAATATATTCTTCAAAATGTATTTCAATATATTTTACAGTGTTTCACATATTTGTGAATATATTACTTTTCTGTATGGGAAAACATTGGGATTTTACTCAAAACTATTTTTAAATGATTTTGAATGTGGCTCAAGATCGGCCATACATATATGGCCCACATATCTATATTTGACATTTGGACCAAATACTCCATTTGACAAATGGCCCATGTCTTGGGTGCCGTCTTAAATCCAGTGCCATCTCTGCCAAACCCGGGCCATGTTTGGCCCACATGCTGTATGCCAGTGCCGGATGAATGCCAGCTTTGCCAGACACATGCCAAATCTGGGCCAAATTTGTTTGCTGACTGTAGCTTAAGCTGCTCCCAGGTAGCAAAGAATTCTGGCCCAGATTTGACATGAAGCCGGCACGGCATTCAGTCGGCACTGGCATGAGGCATGTGAACCGAACATAGCCCGGTTATGGGCAGATTGAACCGTTTTTAAGGCGGTAAACAGGATATGGACCAGTGGTTAAAACGTGTATTATTCGTCTCACACGTAAAATATAGAAATGTGGCCCACATATGTCTGGCCAGACTTATCCCACAGTTAAAATGTAATTTCAGATATTTTATAATTGATAATATTTTCATAAACACAGCTGTTTCCCCTATTCCTGTTTGCACCATGGGCGTATTGCTCTCTATTAACAAGGTTTAATTAGCCTAATAATAATTTAAAATATGAAACACCATAAATTTTAAATTCACAATAGAACTTTAATTGTTTGATTGTCTCATTTCATGCACAAGAAGGCCAATCGTTTCTTTCTTACAACGTCCTAATATGGCAAAAAAAAAAAAAAAAATTTTTTTTACATTTTTGTACCAATCAGGTTGCATCTAGAAAAACGCGCCCAGAAAGCGCGCCTAAACCGCAATGCTTCATGGGTTTGCAGTTTTACCTAATTTTGTAGTCTTTACACTCAATCTTGTATTTTTGTCTTCTTTATATATATATATATATATATATTTTTTTTTTTTTCAATTGAAACTGTGCAATCTTGCGATTTAGCCGGTTTAGTTAATGGTTTAGAACGCTTCAACCCAAATTAAAAAAATATATATTTATTTATACTTCCGGATCCAGCGATGCCGAAGAAGAAGTGGGCGCGCACTGATGCACTCGACTGCATTTCACTAACGGTCGCGGACTTCTCACCTCAAAGCGAGCGAAGTTTGGTAAGTGATCATTTTTAATTTTAGAGTTAGTATGAGTTAGTATAGTCGGAAAGTGAAATATTAAAGATGTGCCACAATGTATAATTGTAGCTGTTAGTTAAAATGTAGAAGTTGACTAAATGTTCGTCGATTACATTTAACGTTAACGTTAAATGTAATCGACGAACATTTAGTCAACTTCTACATCAGACATCTTTATTTTTATATCACAGAGCCATTTCAATTTAAGTGACATACACTGATGGATAAACATACTAAAATGTATAGCAGCAATTGGCACCTGAAACATCACACAAAAATATAAATATCATTTAGGATATTGATTACTTTTGTTTATATTCTATTGATTGAGGATTTTAACAATTTTGTGCCCTTATATCTTCTATAGAGATTATCAAATTTTAAGTTCGATAATTTTTAATGCTAATTTGTGTTATATAAACAACATATCACGACAAAGCCCTCTTAAAATTTCAAATATGCAGAGACAGAGAGATAAAATCAGTATTGTAACACATACAAAAAAAGTTTAACATTTAAGAAATAGCCTATACATTTTTTGCAATTATGCTAACTTACATCATTACCGCGATTACATGTTATTATCATATATATTACACACTGGCAGTTTAAAGTTTTGAAAAACAGCTTGACTGTATTTTTTAGCAAGTAGCCTAAATGTAAGTTAGCCATGGTGAGTAAAAGAGAGATTAGATTTGGACCTCCTAAACATTTGACATCAAATTTAGCCTATGTTTGTGTGTGTGTGTTTGCATTTCTAATCCATTGTGGATTTTGTTGTGGTCTCACTCATTATTTATGCAATTTGTTAAAATTTTTGTTTGATAAATTATGTAAAAAGTGAGCAAGTGGGTTTATGGGTTTTGATAGTTTGTCTTTCATTTTGAAATTAAATAAGAAGAAATGAAAAAAACAAGATTTCAGCTGTGAACCAAAAAATGAAAATATAGTCAAAATCTTATATTTTTGTTTATTTAAAAAAAAAACATTTTCTTGTTTCTGCTTATTTCATTTTAAACTGAAAAACAAACTTATCAAAACGTACATGGACCTTGTAGTCTTATTCATTTATGATTGTTTTTGTTTGGTGTGTGTGTGTGTGTGCTTTCTATATTATTAATAATTTATATAAATATTTTTTCAATTTATAATGTTCTCTTTTGTGTTTGTTTCAGGTTCAAGAACAAAAAACCTGAGTAAAGCCACGGTATGGAAAAGACTTGTTCAAGAGCTGACATTCAAGAGCTTGACATTCAAGAAGTTTTTTGTTTGTTTGTTTTTTTGTAAATTGTTTTGTTTAAATGTGAAAAAATAAACATTTGTTAAGAATACTGTTGTGTTTCAGACATTTTTCAGCTGAGCAGGGTGTATATAAATGGGCTAGATCATGGTTTAGTTGAGGCTGACATGAATCAACCCAGACAGCAACATAGTGTCGGCCCAGATCCGGCCCACTTCTTGTACACGTGGATTCCACACGGCCCAGATGTGGGCCGGATCTGGGTCGACACTGTTGCTGTCTGGGAATTGTTTGGACCTACAAAGGACCAGAATAGGGCCAGCTATAGTCATACATTTGGCTGAGGTATGGCTATGCCATGGGCCATATGTGGCCCGAGTTCTGGCAACCAGACCTGGTCCAGTCATGTACCGTAATTCATTGCTGTATTTGGGCCAAGTGAAAGTGGGTTGTGTGGCCCGTCACTGGGCCAAACGTCTCGGGTTACGACTGTAACCCTTGTTCCCCGAGAAGGGAACGAGACACTGCATCATCGTTGTGACACTTTGGGGAACGCCCCCAGCGTAGCGCATCTGAAGCATGAATGAAATCTGTCCAATCCTGATTGGTGCTGCGTCATGACGTAGTAGATGACGGCATAACCGGAAGATACAAAGGTACGTTTGGCAAATACAAACACTAGCTCTTTGCGATGAAGCTAGCGCTCTGCCTGTGATAGGTGTGGCGACGAGACGCAGTGTCTCGTTCCCTTCTCGGGGAACAAGGGTTACAGTCGTAACCCGAGACGTTCCCCTTCGAGGGAACTCGAACTGCGTCATCGTTGTGACACTTTGGGGAACGAAATACCCACTATGCCACACCGTAATCACGCCCGCCCCTAGTGTGAAGCTGGAAGACCAGGCACACTTAGGACGCGAGCACTCTGGCGCCAGGCGTCACGGGGAGTTGCAGACTGTAAAAACGTATGAAGGTGTGCGGGGTGGCCCACCCGGCCGCCTCGCAGATCTCCTGAAGCGAGACACCAGAAAGGAGGGCCACCGAGGAGGCCATGCTCCTGGTAGAATGTGCCCTCACGGCCATAGGTGAAGGCAAATTGCGCACCTGATAAGCCGTGGCTATAGCCTGGACAATCCAATTACTGATTGTCTGTTTAGATGCAGGCAGCCCTTTCTTGGGAGAACCAAAGCACACCAACAACTGGTCTGACTTCCTCCACTGAGAAGACTTCTCCAAGTAAACCCTTAGGGCTCTGACTGGGCAGAGCAGGTGAATTCTCCCCTTTTCCGCCGTCCCATGAGGTGGAGGATGGAAGGCCTGAAGAACCACTGACCGTGCCGCACTAGACGGCACCTTGGGCACATAGCCCGGTCTAGGATGTAAGATGGCCTTAACTCCGCCAGGGGCAAACTCCAGGCAAGTTGGCGATATAGCCAAGGCCTGGAGATCCCCCACTCTCCTCAGAGAAGTGATGGCAAGGAGAAAGGCCACCTTGAAGGTCAGGTTCTTTGCCTCAGCCGACTCCAGTGGTTCAAAGGGGGCCTCAGCCAACCCTTCAAGAACCACCGCCAGGTCCCAAGTTGGGACTCTGGAGCGAGCCGCAGGCCTAATCCTCCGAGCCCCACGGAGGAAAAGTACAACCATATGGTGCCTTCCCAAAGGCCCAGCACCTATAGGTGAGTGGAAAGCCGCAATGGCAGCCACATAAACCTTAAGTGTTGATGGGGAAAGACCGGCGGAGAAACGATCTTGGAGGAACTCCAGCACTGAAGCCACTGGGCAGTTAACTGGGTCCACCTCACGCTCTCTACACCAAGTGGAAAACACATTCCACTTTAAGCTGTACAGTCTCCTAGTGGAAGGAGCCCTGGAGCTAAGTAGGGTCTCGACAACACCTGCTGGCAGGCCAGCCTCTAAGTACCGAGCCCCCTCAGGGGCCAGACCCAGAGGTTCCACAGCTCTGGCCGGGGGTGAAATATTGTGCCCCCTGCCTGAGACAGTAGATCCCTCCTCAGAGGGACCTGCCACGGGAGGCCGTCTAGCAGTGCTACAATGTCCGAGAACCATATCCGGGTTGGCCAGCGGGGTGCTACTAAAAGTAGGCTGATCCCTTCCCGGCGGACCCGCTCCAAGACTCCCGGGAGCAGAGCGATCGGGGGAAATGCGTACAGACGCAGCCTCGGCCACGTCTGTGTAATAGCGTCCAGCCCCAACGGAGCTGGATACCTGAGAGAGAACCACAGTGGACAGTGGGACGTCTCTCGAGACGCGAACAGATCCACTTCCACTGGGCCGAATCTCACGCACATGGCCTCCACCACCTCGGGGTGGAGTCGCCACTCCCCGGGCCTCAGCCCCTGCCTCGACAGGACGTCTGCTCCCTGATTTTGGTCCCCGGGGATATACATCGCTCTGAGAGACGACAGTTTCCCCTGGGACCACAGAAGGATCTGGTGTGCCAGTCTGCATAGAGGGCGCGACCTCAGACCTCCCTGGTGATTCAGATACGCAACTACGGACATGTTGTCCGAGCGTATCAGGACATAGTGGCCGCAGAGGTCCGGGAAAAAACTCCTCAGAGCTTTGTAGACCGCCAGCATTTCCAGGCAATTGATGTGCCAGGAAGAATGCCGGGTCTCCCACAGACCTCTCGCAAAGCGGCCGTCCATGACCGTGCCCCAACCAGTGAGGGAGGCATCTGTTGAAACGGCTTTCCGGCAACATGATGCTCCCAGCACCGGTCCCTGGGACAGGAACCAAGGTTTCCTCCACATGACGAGGGAACGAAGGCATCTGCACGTTACCCTGATCATATGGAACGGATTTCCCCTCGGGGAAAATCCCTTGGTTCTCAACCACCACTGTAGGGGTCTCATGTGTAGCAGGCCAAAAGGTATAACACTGGACGCTGCTGCCATGAGCCCCAGCAGTCTCTGAAACTGCTTCACAGTGAGGTTGTGGCCTAGCTTCGCTCTGGAGACCATCACCCATATGGACTCCACGCGTGCGGGAGACATTTGTGCCCGCATCGTAGTCCTCTGGGAGGGTGTCAACACACTCTTCTTTGTGTTGAGTCTCAGCCCCAGGCACCTGATGTGGGCCAGAACGACATCTCGATGCCGAACCGCCATCTCGCACGAACTGGCCAATATTAGCCAGTCGTCGATGTAATTGAGTACACGGATGCCCTGGAGTCTCAGCGGAGCCAGAGCTGCATCCATGCACTTGGTGAAGGTGCGAGGGGAGAGAGCTAGGCCGAAGGGAAGGACCCGGTATTGGTACGCTTCGCCCCCGAAAGCGAACCTCAGGAACCTCCTGTGACATGGAAGGATGGAAATATGGAAGTATGCGTCCTTCAGATCTATCGTGACGAACCAGTCCTCGAACTGGATCTGACTCACGATGGCTGGAATTGTGAGCATTTTGAACCTGAATCTCCTCAGAGACCGATTCAAGTGCCTGAGATCTATTATTGGACGCAACCCCCCATCCTTTTTGGGAACTATGAAGTACCGGCTGTAGAACCCGGACTCCCTGTCTGGCAGAGGAACGCGTTCTATGGCCTCCTTGACCAACAGGGATTGAACTTCCTGTTCCATAACCCGAACCTGCTCTGGGCCGACCACAGTCCAGACCACCCCGTTGAACCTCGGGGGAGGGCAACTGAACTGCAGCCTGTAACCCAGTTCTACAGTACGCAGGACCCACGCAGAAATATTCGGAAGGCATGACCATGCGCCGAGATAATCTACTAAGGCAACCAGCCTCTCGAGGCTGGCCTCGGGTGTTATTTGAGACTCGTTCCAGACCCCCTGAAGCGGCTGGCCGGCAGGGAGCGGTCGACACCGGTTTTCGGTGGGCGGACGCGTTCGCTGCCCAGCCGCAATTCTTAATAGAGGCGGCTGGAGTGGCGTGCGTATGCGGGAAATCAGTGTGGCCCGAAGCGCACACAGCACTGATTCCCCGAGAGCTCCAGGATGGAGGCGACCTTGATCGCTCCACCCCGGGGGGGACAGCTCTCAGCGGTCCAGCAATTAGGACCGCTTGGAGGAAGCCTTCTTTGCCTGAAGGACGGTCCTCAGATCGGCCTTAGGCTCAGAAGGCTTACCACGAGAGCGCCGTCTCCGTTGCCAAGCTCCCTCGGGAGGGGCGCGGGAGGCGACACTCTGTCTTTGCACCTGACGGTGCGAGGAGCTGGCAGGCGGCTGAGGCTGCCTTCTTGAGGCAGTCTTCCCTTAGGAGCCAGAGCGGCGAGGAAGATATTGATGAAAAGCCGCCGACTGCTTTTTCACCTCCTGAAACCTCTCGACTACTGAACCAACTGCACCGCCGAAGAGGCCAGAAGGTGCAATGGGGGAGTCGAGAAGAAAATGTTTCTCTTTCTCCCTCATCCCCGACAAATTCAGCCAGAGGTGTCTCTCCACACACACCATAGCAGCCATGGAGCGGCCGATGGCACGGGCCGTCTCCTTGGTGATGCGGAGAGACAGGTCGGTGGCTTTCCTCAGCCCCAAAATGTCACTAGGAGAGGGACCCTCACCCTCATCCAACTCCTTAAGGAGGTCAGCTTGATAGGCTTGCAAGACCTCCATAGTGTGCAAGCAACTACCAGCCCTCCCAGCCGCCATATAAGCTCTGCCCACCAGCGAGGAAGTATCTCGGCATGGCTTGGTGGGCAGTACCGGGGCCTTAAGGGAAGAAGCAGCCTCGGGGGAAAGATAGCTCGCGAGAGCCTCCTCCACCCGAGGTATTTTCCCATAGCCACGCTCAGCCGCCCCCGGCACATTAGCAAAATCGAGCACTGGGGGGTTGGAGAGCCTGGCTGAAAACGGTTTTTCCCACGACTTGCACAACTCATTGTGCAAGTCAGTGAAAAACGGAAGGCCCCGGCGTGGAGGTTGAGACCGGGCGCTTATAAAACCGTTCATCCAGCTTACTAGGTGGCTGGACTTCTGGTTCTTCCTGTGGCCAGTCTAATTTTAATTTGGCCACAGCGCGGGTCAGAACCTCCACCAGCTCCTCTTGAGCGGGTGCGTGAAGCGTTTCTGAACTAAGCTCCACATCACCCGCCCCGATGCTCAACTCATCTGATTCCTCAGAACCAGATAGATGAAGCATCTGTTCATCCACCTCGCGGAAAGAAACCGCATCGCGGGCTTCCTCACGGGGCGGGAGAACATCTGAATCTTCAGACAAGGATTGGGAAGATGCCGAAGCAGTCCCGTGTCCCGCTGAAAGATCCATCTGTGAGCCCCACGATCTGCGGCGCCGCGCTGCCTCGGCAACCGCGGGCCCAGAACCGCGAGGCTCGCGAGCCTGGCCGCTTGACTCATCAAACACGGCCAGCCGCGAGCGCAAAGCCCTAAGCGGCAGCTTCTCACACTCGCTACAAGCGGCTCCCTCGAGAGCCGCTCTAGCGTGCTGCACGCCCAGACAATGCACACACAGCTGGTGTGTGTCCGTGCCCGTAATATAGCGTGGACACGGATGCACACACCGTCTAAACTGCTCGCTAGACATACTGCTTATGATAATAAGGACAGACAACAGTAAATAGGACAAACAGTCACACAGAGCGCTTCAGCTGAAGAGCAAAAAGCTAGTGTTTGTATTTGCCAAGCGTACTTTGTATCTTCCGGTTATGCCATCATCTGCTACGTCATGACGCAGCACCAATCAGGATTGGACAGATTTCATTCATGCTTCAGATGCGCTACGCTGGGGGCGTTCCCCAAAGTGTCACAACGATGACGCAGTTCGAGTTCCCTCGAAGGGGAACCAATTTTGCTATGTGGGCATATATCTGCCTTGAGTTTTTTAATGTGGCTTAAAATTTTGGTTCTTTTAGCTGCTGAGTTAATGCCTCGTACATTCCAGCTTACTAATTTTAGTTGTGACATTTTTGATCTACTACATAGTTTTGTTCCATATTTATTATAAGTATCCGTACCCTATTATGTGATATAGATATAAAATATACATGCAGTACATATTCAATGACAGACAAACACCACATGTAACAATAAGAACGCTTTTTTTCAAATTAATATACAAATAACATGTTTAATAGTCTACGTGAAGTAGGTGATTATAGCTGATCTTATGTTGCGTTCATTGGCGACATGTTTCTTTTTTTTTTGTCCCTCCGATCTTCCTTTCGTGATGTATTATAACCAGTACATAGTATCGTCCCTGTAAAGTTGGCCATCAACATATAGTCGGTCTACCGTGAGGACGGCTTTCCTTCCGTTTTGGCGAAATTGTTTCATGAATGGGACTAGTATTCGCCGTCTGTCCTGAATCTCCAGTGGAAATTGATCGTTAAGTCCGAAGGTAGTACCACGTAGTTCTTTGCCCTTGCTCTTGACCAGTTCTTTCTGTTTGTAATGTTCAAATTTTGCAATGATGGGACGGGGTCGTTTAGTGTCGGCGTTTTTATTCTTGTTAGATCCGATGCGGTGTACGCGGTGGAAGGTAATGTTGTTGACAGTCTCTTTTGGGAGTTTGAGAGAAGAATACATGAAATCTTGGATTGCTTGTTCGGGGTTATCCTGGATTTGTTCTGGTATACCCGAAAATATCAGGTTGTCTCGCATATTGCGGCACTGGATGTCTAATAAGGATTCTTTCAATAGTTTATTTTCGTTTGAGAGACTTTTTATTGTTGTTGTGATTTCTGATATCTTTGTATGCATTTCATTGTTATCTTTTTGCAATGATTCTATCTGGGATTGACTGAATTCAAGGCTGATTTTAAGATCCTTGATGTCTTGATGGAGCGCCCAGGAGGGGGCGACACTCCTAGTGGAGTGTGCCGTCAACCTAGGTGGGCAAGGCACGTCCTGGGATTCATAAGCCCGGATGATAGCATCCACTAGCCAGTGGGCTAACCTCTGCTTGGAGACAGCCATCCCCTTCTGCTGGGCTCCGTAACAGACGAAGAGCTGATCTGAGGTCCTAAAGCTTTGTGTTCTGTCCACGTAACAACGTGGAGTGCGTACGGGACAGAAAAAAGCTAGGGCTGGGTCTGCCTCCTCCGGGGGCAGCGCTTGCAGGTTCACTACCTGATCTACAAACGGAGGGGTAGGAACCTTGGGCACATATCCGAACCGGGGTCTCAGAAAAGCTTGAGAAAGACCCGGTCCGAACTCCAGGCACGATTCATCGACCGAAAATGACTGCAGATCCCCTACCCTCTTAAAAGAAGCCAAAGCCAACAGGAGAGCTGTCTTCATAGACAGGATATTTAACTCAACCGTTGCTAAGGGCTCAGAAGTGCTCTGAGCACTAGAGTTAAGCCCCAAGAGGGTACGGGGTGCGGATTACGAGGCGGATTTAGCCTCCTAGCACCCTAAGGAATCTGATGACCAGGTCGTGCTTTCCTAGTGACTTACCTTCTACTGCATCGTGATGAGCGGCTATTGCCGCAACATACACTTTGAGGGTGGAGGGAGACAGCCTTCGCTCCAACCCATCTTGCAGGAAGGAAAGCACGACTCTGATCGGGCAAGTTCGGGGGTCTTCCCGGCGGGAATAACACCAATCAACGAACAGGTTCCACTTCAACACATAGAGGCGCCTCGTAGAGGGGGCTCTAGCGGAAGTGATGGTGTCTACCACAGCCTGTGGTAGGGCACCTAGAACCTCCGCGTCCCATCCAGGGACCAGACATGGAGTCTCCAGAGGTCTGGACGCGGGTGCCATAGAGTGCCCCGTCTCTGAGAAAGCAGGTCCTTCCTCAGAGTAATGGGCCAAGGAGGTGCTGTCACGAGGAGCATGAGTTCTGGGAACCAGGTCCGGTTGGGCCAATACGGCGCAACTAGCAAGACCTGCTCCTCGTCCTCCCTGACTTTGCACAGTGTCTGTGCGAGAAGGCTCACTGGGGGAAACACATATTTATGAAGGCCCCGGGGACAGCTGTGCGCCAGTGCATCCGTGCCGAAGGATCCTCCGGCCAGGGAATAAAACAACTGGCAATGGGTCGTGTCCGGAGAGGCAAACAGATCTATCTGAGCGGCTCCGAAGATTCCCCATATCAGCTGAACCGCCTGGGGATGGAGTCGCCATTCTCCCGGAAGGGGCGGCTGCCATGAGAGCTCGTCTGCTGCACGGTTGAGCACACCAGGGATGTGAATGGCCCGAAGCGACCTCAGATGCTTCTGACTCCATAGGAGGAGATGGCGGGTGAGTCGCGACATACGACGGAAGCGTAGACCACCTTGATGGTTGATGTACGCCACGGTCGCAGTGCTGTCCGTACGGACCAGTACATGCCTGTGCAGAAGCAGCCCCTTGAGGCGGCACAAGGCTAAGCGTACTGCTTGCAACTCTAGGCAATTGATGTGCCAATGCAGTTGAGGCCCCGTCCACAGACCTGAGACTGCATGCCCATTGTACGTGGCCCCCCATCCGTTGGCAGAGGCATCCGTGAAAACCACAGCATGCCTGGACACCTGGACTAAGGGCACTCCGGCCCGTCTACGGAGTGAAGGTTTGGCGACAGTGCGGGGTAATGTTGACCCGGAACGTGCCGCTCTGCCACGCCCATCTCGGGACTCGATCGTGAAGCCAGCGCTGAAGCGGTCTCATATGTAGCAGGCCGAGTGGCGTTACTGCCATATGCCCCTGGAGCCTCTGAAACTGTTTCAGTGGGACTGCTGACCTGCCTCAAAAAGACCTGAGGCAGTTGAGCACTGACTGGATGGGCTCCTCGGTGAGGCACGCAGTCTGATTGACCGAGTCCAACTCCATACCGAGATAAGAGATCCTCTGCGTGGGGCAGAGTTTGCTCTTGTCCCAGTTGACCTGAAGTCCCAAACGGCTGAGGTGCCAAAGCACCAAGTCCCTGTGATTGCACAACAGATCTCACAAGTGAGCAATTATCAGCCAGTCGGACCTTGTACTGATATGCCCGACCCTCGAACGCAAACCGAAGAAACGGTCTGTGTCGAGGAAGAATCGACACATGAAAGTACGCGTCCTTCAGGTCGATTGCTGCAAACCAATCCTGGGGACGGATGCACTCGAAGATGCGCTTCTGCGTGGGCATTTTGAAGGGGAGCTTGTGCAGGGCCCGATTCAAAACTCGCAGGTCCAGGATCGGTCGTAACCCACCGCTCTTCTTGGGTACAATGAAGTAAGGGCTGTAGAACCCAGACCTCATCTCGGCTGGAGGGACCGGCTCGATTGCGTCCTTCACCCACAGGGCGACGATCTCTTTCCTCAAGACAGGGGCATCGACACTCCGTACTTTGGTGAAGAGGATGCCTCTGTACTTGGGAGGCCGGCGGGCAAACTGAATTGCATAGCCGAGCCGGATGGTACGGATGAGCCAGCGGGACGGCCTCGGAAGCGCTAGCCAGGCTTCGAGAAACGTACCAATGAGCTGAACCGGACCACCGGCGTACCCGCGGAGGGGCAACGAGGTGGAAGGCAGGGACCGGACTCCGGAGGCATTGCTGCGGCCGAGGGAGGGGTCAGGGTGTGCGGTGCAACACTTACCTGCTTCCACCGGGGGGCAAGCAGCAGGGAAGGCCCATCTTTCTCTGGGGCGTTCGGCTGCTGACTGTCCCGAGGCGAAGGAAGGAGGGTAAACGAGGAGCGAGGCCCGGGGGCATCGGGTCCTGGTTTCCGCGCCTCCTTGCCCGGCGACAGATGAGAGTGATGAGGCCGTAGCGGCGACACTGACATCTGAGCGCTGGGGCGAGGGGAATGAGAGCGGCGAGGCAACGTGGCGGCGGACATTGTCATTCTGCCCTCTTGGACGGAGGAGACAGGGAGTGGCGAGGCAATTGAGCGTCGACCTGGACTGCCAGTCTTGACCGTGAGTGACCCAGAGGAAGTGGAAACTGCTCTGTTAGTGGGGGTCAGCGGCGGAACAGAAACACAAGGAAAAGGAAGATTCGCCATCCGGTCCTCCTCCGGGGGAAAGAGGGGTGCAGAGGCACCCTCCCGAAGAGCAGCCACCACGTCCTCTGGGTCGCCCGTCTCAGGGTCGCTTACCTCTCCTCTTGCTGGGGGCTTAGATGAACTCCGAGCGGACTGTGCGCTTCTCTTGCGGCCGGCACCCTGCTGCTTAGCTGGCTGCTGCTTGGGCTGGGCAGGGGCGGAGGCGGCGGCAGGAGGGCGCCCTCGGCGATGAGCAGCTGGAGGTGCAGCCTGGGGGGACGGGGCAGCCACAGCCTGTCTCCGGGGCATGATGTACTTGATCACCTCCGACTGCTTCAGAGTGGCGGAGAACTGTTGGGCGTAGCTTTCCACCACCTCGCCGAAGAGGCCACCCTGGGATATGGGGGAGTTCAGGAACCTATTCTTGTCCGACTCCCTCATATCCGCGAGGGTGAGCCATAGGTGTCGTTCCTGGACCACAAGGGTGGACATCGTCTGACCGAGGGCCAGTGCTATGACTTAAACCATTTTCTCGGTCAGTCACAATGCACAGCTCAACCCCGACTACCTTTGAAGAACTACCCTTGTGTACTGCGTGTTTTGGCTTCACACAGACTTGTAGTGAGGAAGAGGTGGTCTGCCCTTAGCAAAGCCACCCCACCACCAAGGCCAGTGAGAGAGGAAAAAAACTTTCTGCAGATTTTGGCACATTTGGCTTTCCACAGCACCAACATGCTTCCATACTGCTAAAAGTCTTTTTCACACACATCCGGGCAGGCACGGGGGAGGGGCAAGGCGATTATGCATTGCACTGCGCCCCCAGAGTAGCCCGGGAAGTGTGGCTGTCAAGTCTGAATCTGATTCAGCATGAGCACACACCATTACAGTGGGAACTCAGCATCATCATTTCCAGAGAGTATCAGCCCTCTCTCCGATGCAGCGATCGACATTTGATCCTCCCCTGGAGCCCCGAATGAAATAGCTGGTCCCTCATGAGAAGGACCAGAAATTCCACCCGAAAGCTACCAGGCATGCAAGACAGTGAACGTGGCTAGTTTGGTTGCTTACAGAAGCTCACTCGCTCCTTCTAGCTAACGCACCTTCTCCACTGCAGTTGAAACCATTGTCATTCGACAATGAATCTAGTCAATTTGTTAAAATATTTAGTTTGAGAACTGAAGTATGATTATTTTGCATGTTTGTATTTCAGAGTACATCACAGCTCCTGCGTACAAATCTGTGCAACAGCCAATCAGAGCAGAGCTCAACATTATTATTCATGACCCTTCCAAATAAGGAAATAACAGCCCATTTCATGCTGGGACAAATCCTAGAGTTATAAATGAACATGTAAAACATGTAAAAGCTCATCTGGAGGATCTTTGCCCTTACCTAAGCCACAGACCTTCATGTAGATATCAGAGAACAATTCAAAATATTCTGTCAATGCATTCTATGGCACCTTTAACACAACATCATTTAACTTTGGAACGCACCTTTTGTAAATATTTGTAAATCTTTAACGGAAATGCCCATTTCTCGTGTGGATACAGTTCATATACTTTACATTTATCACTACATCAAGTGTCAATAACTAGAATCTGACTCAGATTAGTGGAATATTATTAAAGCAGAATCAAACTAACTCAATGTTTACTGACAGATTCATTCACAAACATCAGTGTCTTTTTTATTTATTTTATTATTATTATTGTATTTTGTTTAATGTGTTTACATTTTGTATGCGCTGCATGGTTTATTTTTATGCTTTCTGTTTATATGCTCAATGTTTTATTGTACAGCACTTTGGTGCAACTCTGTTGCTTTTAAATGTGCTATAGAAATACATTTCTACTTGGCTTGACTTGGAATGAAACTGCAAATAAACATGTTCAGTAGAAAAAGTTGCTATAAGATTTTGTCTTTATTTAGCCCTGACTGCATAATCATAATGTGATAAACTTACAGTATGACACAATCTTAGTATTATATCACTGTATTAATGGCTATTCTCATTCTCCTCTGTATAACACTTGTGGATTTTGTAAATGGTTGTATATTGTGTAGTGTGGTTTGCTGATTGCTGATGCGGTTGCATGTGCATTAACTGTTAATGATGTTTAATGCATCTTTGTCGGGTGTTTCTGGAGTTAATTCAGGCTATAAAAGATAAAAGATTGCAGAGCAGCTCATAAACACCATCATCTCCTGATGAGCAGC
Source organism: Rhinichthys osculus (assembly GCA_029959095.1). Lineage (NCBI taxonomy): Eukaryota > Metazoa > Chordata > Actinopteri > Cypriniformes > Leuciscidae > Rhinichthys > Rhinichthys osculus. The sequence goes on from JARWKJ010000007.1 coordinate 48,391,682, forward strand.
GTCTTCAGTCTTCAGGCTGAGTCCCGGTAAGATCATGTCGTCTCATGTGGGAATTATTGTGTCCTTGTGTTTCAGCCTTTACTCAGACGTTAGCACATGTTGTTCAGCTTGCTGACTCGCTAGTGTGCTTGATTATGTGGAGAAAAAACTAAAGAAATTAAGGTGGAATTGTTTAAAGCAGGTTTGAAAGTTTTCTTTAAGGTTCTGCCGGATCCAGTTTCCATTTCAGGTTCTTAATATTCATTTGATGATGATCATAAACTTCATCATCTGTCTTCCCAGGTGAAGAGGAAATGTATTTAAATTGGGCTTTTTTTGGACATACTTAATATATTTAAATTATACTGTATTAAGTGCGTATTAAATGTATTATTGTAAAACAACTTTTCAAGATATGCTTCAGATCAATGTTAAGGCGAGACACGGCAGGCAAAAACATCGTGTTATTTTCACTGGTCAATTTTGAGATTTTGGGATTTTTGTCTTCAGTAACATGTCTTCTTTTAGGTCTTTATTTTACTACACTTTGTCTGTTTGCGTGTGCAGATTTCGCCTAATTCATCAAAAGTTGTCGTTGTAAATCCTCCGCTGCTCCGCGATCGCTGTCTGCACCGTCATCACACACACCGCTAGAAAGCTCTCTCTCTCCTGTGCAATGCTGTCGCATCCAAATATGGTAATTTCCTGTTTATCAGCAACCAATCATCAAGTAAAATGGGCGATTTAACTCGAAATGCGCATTCTCATTGGCTGATTCCAATCTCTGACAACGTGATTCGTTCAGAATCGTCACGTGACGCGCTCTGACATTATATACATACATCACATATACTATACTCTACACACTATACATACCAAACAATGACATTACACAACAAATTTCAGTTTTTGTATAATATAATTACTGTATAATCCTGCACAAATGTGTAATAGTGGATCCTGAAGTGTGTGTGACCGCCTTACACTATTTGCAATATATTTTAATATATTAAATAGTGCTAAAAATGGAACAACTTCAAGTACATTTAGTGCATTTAAGTGTATTTCTTTACAGTTCATTTAAAATATACTTTCATATTTCTTAAACTACAGTTAGAATATATTTGAAGCATCATTTTAATGTACTTGAAGAATATTTCAATAGCATTTCAGCTCATTATAAATGTATTAGCATTACAGTAGTTTATTATAAAGCTGTTTTATTCAGTATTCAAAATGGAATATTAAAAGTGCAAAAAATAATTAAATATAAATGTTAAGACACGCACTTTGAAATGAAGAACACTTTAATATACTATCTTGTGGTGTACATTGCAAAATAAATACCTAGAGTTCATTAAAAAGCACAGCAGCAAATATAATCTCTTGAACACAATACATAATAATACATGAAGGATCAGTGAAATGCTGTGGCAGTGACGGAGTCCGTTTACCTTTCAAAGCTTTGGCTATGTCCTCATCAAGCTGGACACGAGTGTTATAGTTGTTTAAGACAGACGAATGTGTGCAAACAGCAACTAAACCTCAGCAGTGACTTCTGGGCCGAATCTGCATCTCTGCGTCTGCTCCACTTCCACTCGAGAAGCTCGGCTCTGATTGGTCAGACTGAGTGTAACTGAACTGAAAAACACCAGCTGTTACTCTTAAAAAACTGGGGTTTTGTTGTTTAAAAGCATAGTGTCAGTTCTATCTTTTGATATATTACATGTTCAGAAATTGATGAAAACGCTGGCTTTTATTTTTAATTTTGTAAAAACACTTGTGGGGAAAGAGTTATAAACTCTGAGTGAACTTTAAAAATGAAAGCATCAGATATAAAGTTGAGTTTATAAGTTTATTTGTTAGTGAATTGTGTGTTTAAGGTAATTACAGTTTCACACGTTGGATCAAATAGTGTGTGTGTAATCTCCGGCCTTTCCTCCATTAGATTAACAAGCTTTAAGATGTGTGTTTCTCCAGTGTGTGCAGTGAATGAAGAGCTCTTTAAACACGGCAGTGGAAACTTGTGAAACATCTGTCAGTCTGTGTGTTATTCCACACACTTCTGCTTTGACCTGCAGACCAAACACACAATCCTGTCAGTAACGTAAGTTCTTCAACATTTATTCCTACTTTAATAAACCATTGTACACTTGCAGCTGTGCTGGACTGAATATGCAGAACGATCTCGGTTACTTCACTGTAACCTTGTTCCCTGAGAAAGCAGAACGAGATGCTGCGCTGCTCAGCGCATTGGGGAACGTCTTTAATCGTGACCAGCTGTGAATATTGTGTGTAACACGTCGATAGAATTGACCCGGAGGTAATATAGCCTCGGTTGATGACGTCATCGGCACGCACCCGCAACACGAGGCTATAAATAGATGAGCCGCAGGTGCATCGTCAGGATATTTTGTCTGAAGAGCAGTCCTGGGACATCCTCACCACGGCAAAGTAGCGCAGCATCTCGTTCCGCTTTCTCAGGGAACAAGGTTACAGTGAAGTAACCGAGAACGTTCCCTTTCGAAAGCTACAATCGATGCTGCGCTGCTCAGCGCATTGGGAACGAGAATACCCACGCCGCCGTGCTTGAACATGTCTGGACCCCCACGGTTGTGCATGTGCTCACAAGAACGCAAGAAGGCCTCAGACACTAGCCTGTGATGTTGACTCAAGGACATGAGAGCCCGGAGTGGCATGAACATCCAAACTATAAAACCTTATGAATGTGTGCGGAGAGGATCGCATCACAAATCTGTTGTAAGGGGGCACCCCTCGCCAAAGCACTAGAAGAAGCGACCCCCTGGTAGAGTGAGCTCTGAGACCTATAGGCGAAGCTTGACCGCGCGCCTCATAAGCCAAAGCAATTGCATTCCTGACCCAATGAGACATGGTCTGCTTGGTGGCAGCTCCTCCTCTGTTACTACCACCATAACAGACGAATAATTGCTCTGACTTACGCCACTGGCTAGTGCGGTGGATGTAAGCCTGAAGAGCACGGACTGGACACAGTCTATGAGATTTCTCCTGCTCCGGCGTTGTAAACGGTGGAGGACAGAAGGCTTCTAGAATGACCGGATGTACAGACGAAAATGGAACCTTAGGCAGGTAATCAGGATGAGGATGCAAAATCACTTTCACCATTCCTGGGGCAAAGTCTAAGCAGGATGGAAAGATAGACAGAGCCTGCATATCCCCAATTCTCTTCAAGGAAGTTATTGCCATTAGAAAAAAACATTTTTAGAGTCAGAAGTTTATCAGACGCTGACTCTAAAGGTTCAAAGGGGGTTTCAACCAGACCCTCGAGGACTATAGCTAAATCCCACAAAGGGATCTTGGTTTTTACTGGAGGCCTCAGTCGCCTGGCCCCACGAAGGAAGCGAGAGAGCAGAGGATGTCTCCCGAGCAGCGCCCCGTCAACTAAGGCGTGGCAAGCCGAAAGAGCGGCCACATAAACCTTAAGAGTAGCAGGGCATGTGCCTGTTGATAATTTCTCTTGCATGAAGTACAGAACTGAAGCAACCTGGCAGTTGACTGGATCTACATTGTGTACAACACACCACCTTTCAAAAACACCCCATTTACTGGCATAACTTTGTCTAGTGGAGGAAGCCCTAGCACTCAGAATAGTCTCAATAACAGCAGGCGAAAGCCCAGTGTCCCTCAGTTGGTTCCCATCAGGGGCCAAACATGAAGATTCCACAGGTCGGGCCTGAGATGGAATATCGTGCCCTCCGCCTGAGACAGAAGGTCCCTCCTCTCCGGAATCGCCCAAGGCGAGCCGTCGAGGAGAGATATTATCTCCGAGAACCACACTCTGTTCGGCCAACGTGGCGCTATCAGCAAGAGGCAAGACCCTTGTTGGCGAACTCTGGCTAGAACTCCCGGGAGCAAAGAAACTGGAGGAAACGCATACAGGCGCATCTTGGGCCATGAGTGCGCCATCGCATCCAGACCCAACGGAGCTGGGTGACTCAGAGAGAAGTAGAGGGGACATTGCGCTGTCTGCTGGGAGGCGAAGAGGTCCACCTCTGCTTTGTAAAATTTGGTCCAAATCTGTTTCACTACTTCCGGGTGGAGTTTCCATTCCCCTGTCGGTAGTGTCTGTCTGGACAGTAAATCTGCTCCCACATTCAAATGCCCTGGAATGTATACTGCCCTGAGTGACAGGAACTTGTCCTGGGCCCAGAGAAAAATCTGCCTCGCTATTCTGTTCAGATTGCGTGAGCGCAGACCCCCCTGGTGATTTATATAAGAGACTGCTGCTGTGTTTTCCACCCGCACTAGGACATGACAGCCCCTCAATTGATGGAGAAAATATTTCAGAGCCAGAAATACGGCCATCAACTCGAGGCAATTGATGTGCCAATCGAGCTGATGACCTTCCCATTCCCCTTGAGCTGGACGGCCATCTAAGACCGCTCCCCAGCCCATCAGGGAGGCGTCCGTCGTTAGCAGTCTACGACGACACGGCGCCCCTAGAGTGGGACCCAAGGCGAGGAACCGGGGTCTGACCCACAGAGATAGTGTACGAAGCCCGCGGCGCATCAGTTTTATGTGCCTTTGAGGATTGGCTCTTGGATGAAATCCTCTGGCTTTTAGCCACAACTGAAATGGTCTCATGTGCAACAGCCCCAGAGGAATCACCGTGGATGCTGACGCCATGAAACCCAACATTTTTTGGTATGACGAACAGTGAGTTCTTGGCCTAGCCTGACTTTGCTCATGGTCTGCCGAATGGTCTCGATTCGAGCGGGAGACATTTGTGCCCGCATCGTGACCGAATCCCAAACAATCCCGAGATAAGTCGTTCTCTGGGCAGGAGAAAGAACACTTTTCTTGGTGTTGAGTCTCAACCCTAGAGCAACTAGATGAGCTAACACGATGTCTCTGTGTTGGAGCGCCATCTATCGCGATTGTGCTAGTATCAACCAATCGTCGATGTAATTCAAAATGCGAATGCCCTGGAGTCGTTATGGAGCCAGTGCTGCATCCATGCATTTCGTGTATGTGCGGGGTGACAAGGCCAGGCCGAATGGAAGAACCCGAAACTGGTACGCTTCGCCCCCGAAAGCGAACCTCAGGAATTTCCTGTGTTGTGGCAATATTTCTATGTGAAAATAAGCGTCCTTCAAATCGATCGTGACGAACCAATCGTGATGTTGAATTTGCGTCACGACCGTCTTGACGGTTAACATCTTGAACTTGAGCGCTTTGACTGTACGGTTTAAGCCTCGAAGATCTAAGATTGGACGCACCCCCCCATCCTTTTTGGGAACCAGGAAGTATCTGCTGTAATAGCCTGACTCTCTCTCTGGAAGAGGAACATGTTCTATGGCCTCTTTGCTCAGAAGGGTTTGCAACTCTTGTGACAGTACATGCATCAGCTCCGGTTTCACGGAAGTGAAGACCACGCCGTTGAAACGCGGAGGACGACGAATAAATTGGATTCTGTATCCTATCTGTACTGTGCTTGATACCCACGCAGAAATGCCTGGCAGCAGTTTCCACGCTGCCAGACTTTCTGAGAGTGGTATCAATTTTAATACTTCCTTTTGAGGGGATGTTGGATGTTGCGTGTCCTGAATGACGGCAGGAAACAACGGAACATCCAACATTTCGCTGGAAACCGCTGCCCCCCGAAGCACGAGAGGTGGCGGGGATGGAGAGGTTTTGTGAGGGTAACGAGAAGGGGCGAAAAGATCTTGAAAGCGCCCCATCCCGTGGGGGGCTACCCCCACCAGATTGGGCGCCAGACCATCAGGACTTCTTCTTTCTGTTAATGATAGTCCTGAGGTCTGGCTTGGGAGGTTGCTGAGCACGGCGAACCTGTCCCCAATCCCTGCGAGGGGGAGCACGGTCCGCTACGCTCTGCTTCTTTACCTCCCTAGGTTTTGAAGGACCGGGGCGGGGCTGGGTGGCAGACGGCCCCTCCCCTTGAGTGCGACGAGGAAGAAACTGGACAAACGCTTCCTCGTGTTTCTTAACCTCCTTAAATCGGGTGACAACGGTGTTCACTGAGTCACCAAACAGCCCAGATGGAGAGATAGGAGAGTCAATAAGAAATAAACGATCCTTTTCCTTAATCCCTGTCAGATTAAGCCACAGATGCCTCTCCGTGCTAACCAAAGCAGACATTTAACGGCCGATGGCACGGGCCGTCTGCTTGGTCGCACGAAGAGACAAATCTGTTGCACGACGAAGCTCAGAAAAAGATTCTTCGTCGATCGTACTGCCCGCACTCAAATCCTTCAGCAGGTCAGCCTGGTACGCCTGTAACACTGCCATAGTGTGCAGCGCAGCACCAGCCTGACCTGCAGCTTGATAAGCTTTTCCCACTAAAGATGATGTAACACGACAGGGTTTAGTGGGGAGGGTAGGTTTCTTTATCGAAGATGCCGATTCGGGAGAGAGATAGCTCGCGAGCGTCTCTTCAACCCGAGGCATCTCCGTATACCCCCGCGTCTTCGCACCCACGATAGTCGAAAAAGTTGACGTCGAGGGCACAAACACGCGAGAAGTATATGGTTTACTCCATGACTTAGATAATTCGTCATGGAGGTCCTCGAAAAAGGGGAGAGACTGATGTTTTGGTCCCTCCCCCCTGCCACCGGACAGAAACCTATCCCCTAACTTAGACTGTTTGGGGGTCTCTTGTTCGCGTGGCCAGTCAAGCTGTAACCTGGCCACTGCGCGAGTAACCACCTCGAGCAATTCCTCGACAGATTTCTTTTCACGAGAGGAATGCTCAGAGGCTGGTTGCTCGCGGTCCGAAGACCCAAGAGATACATCATCCCCCTCGTGAGTCGAAGAAGCACCGGAGCGCGCTTCGAGATCACGAGAAGGGATGCGTGGATCTGGTGACGCAGCAAGCGAAAGGGACGGACCCGTCTCTTGCTCGTCATGCAGATCCATACGAGAGCCCCACGATGATAATGCGGGTGCGGACTGGAAATAGTTCAGACGGGAGTGAAGCATCTTAACCGTGAGCTGGTCACAATGCTCGCACCCGCCCTTCTCTATAGCCAGAACCGCGTGCTCTTCCCCCAAACAAACAAAACAGTAATCGTGTGTATCCAGCTCAGACATGGGACGGGAGCATGGAGGAACACAACGCTTACTATTTTGTTGGCTCATTTCTACTCTTTTTTTACTTTCAAAAACTCTTTGATGTAGCGTGAGAGAAAAAGATTTTGAGAAATGAGAAATTTTCTGCACACTGCCTGACAAAACTAACTCCTAACAAAGATCTGAGAACAGATGAGAGATAGAGAGAGTGTTTGCGTTCACACATGCACAGAATGGTCTGAAGACAAAAGACCTGACGATGCACCTGTGGCTCTTCTATTTATAGCCTCGTGTTGCGGGTGCGCGCCGATGGCGTCATCGACCGAGGCTATATTACCTCCGGGTCAATTCTATCGACGTGTTACACACAATATTCACAGCTGGTCACGATTAAAGACGTTCCCCAATGCGCTGAGCAGCGCAGCATCGATTGTAGCTTTCAAAAGGGAACAACAACATTCTTGCTTCTGTGATATTGTTCAAATGGAGGATTTACAGAATTTAATCTTACATTTCACGTATTTCAAGCTTTCTAACATTACACACACTCCTCTAAAGAACATGTGAAGCAAACTGAGCAAACTGCATTTCAACAATCACACAGAAAACACGTCATATATTTATCTCTAATGTTTTTAATAAAGAAAATATGTGATTACAATAGTAAATGAATGCATGTTCTTTAAACTAATGACTGGTTTGTTATTTAGTGCCTGTGAAGATTTCATGAAACAATGGCAGAACTAAACGCCAGCATCAACGGATCAAGTGGAGGAGATTATGAAGATGAATGGAGTCAGATGTGGAAATTTCACAGTACACTTCATAATGCACACCCAATAATAATAAGGATCATTTCAGCCATTGAGATTGTAATCATGATCTTAACTCTGTTTGCGTTGTGTGCTCTAATCAAATCTCAGCGCTCCACTCCAGTGTTTGTTATTCATTTGATTCTGTCAGATCTCATTCAGATCATTTGTAAATTAACTAACACATTCGGCTGGTCAGTGGAGGTGTATAATGCATATGATTATAGTTTGATTGCGGGTCTGTATTTTATGGCATGTGTTGCTCTTGAACGATATCTTCTGGTTTCTCATCCTATCTGGTACAGAACTCATCATTCACTGAAAGTCTGCTGTGTTATTTCTGTCATCGTCTGGTTTATTCCTCTGATCTTTGCAGACTTTAAGGACTCTTCTCTGTTTAGCTATCTGTCTCGATCGATCGGCTGTTTAATCCCCTACCCGATAATCATTCTGTGTTTTATTGGCACTTGTCGCGGTCTTTCACGCGCAATATCTCTTACTTCTGTAAAGCGCAAAAAGATTTTGGGCAGTTTGTTCCTGGTGCTTCTGACTTACACTTTTCTCATTCTCCCCGACACAATCCTGACCTTTATTATAGAATATAGAGGTTACAGTTACAGTGACAGGTCCTACACCAGGGCATTGCTCTATATATTATGGTATTTGTCTGAATATCTCCTGTTCCTGAACCCGCTGGCTGACTGTGTCCTGTACATGTTCATCAGGCCTGATGTGGGAGGGTTAATGAAGTCTGTTCACTGCTGTTGTAGAACTGACACACATCAGGATTCGACACACAGCCGGGACGAACACTCTCGAGACAGTAGTGCAGCGTTTGCCTGCTGTGTTTCAGTGCTAAAGCCTGCGTCTCATTCACGGACCCCCTGCACTTCAGTGTAAACATCTGCACTCCATACATGAAGTCAATGCCATTCTGTTCACTCACACACCCTTCCTTTCTGTGGCGTTTAGCTTTATTAGAGACAACTCTTGCTTCATCAAACTCTAAACTCAATTGCTCTGTTTGCGGCCCATAAACACATGCGGTGAACAGAGTTTTATTAAAGATGTGTTGATGTAGTGTTGATGCTTCTGCTGGCGTTCTGGATCAGCAGGACTTTATCATACGATGGAGAGGAGGGGTGTATAAAGCACGGTTTATTCTCACTTCATTCCCCCGATAGACTGACAGATCAACAACATCAAGTAGTTTCAGCTCGTAGTCTTGCTTGTGTTCCTAATGCATGGACATTATACTCTTTTTACCTAATAACTACTATTCACACTGTTACAAAGATAGTCCACTCAATGCTATTATATTCATAGCTTTTCTTCAGCTTTATCGCCATTGGCTTTTGGCTTGCTTAGTTGGGGATATTTAATTTTATATTTAACACTATTATTGCAACACTATTTTCCTGTTATCTCTGTAAAGCTGCTTGTCAACAATCTGTATTGTAAAACGGCTATATAAATAAAGGTGACTTAGTGACTATTATTCACAGCACTGGAATAGTGTTAGTTTAACTTCTATGTTTCTCCTCGTTTGTAAATCTCTTTGGATTAAAGCGTCTGCTAAATGATTAAATGTAAATGTATTGCATGCATTGAAAATGAAATGTGAAGATGTACATATGCTCTCATGTCGACCAAAAGCTGAATAACTTTCTTTCTTCTGTGGAACATAAAAGACAATATTGTGAGATTTATTGTCCATACATTAGAAGTCAGTGGACAGTTGCGGGTGAACTATCCCTAAAAACACTTGATTTAAAGTGCAGAAAGTATATCAGAAGAGATCTAAGTTTATATTAAATATTAACCAGAGCTTGAATGGAAATCAGAAGAGAGTTATTAGTAATATTGTTGTGTGTTTATAGAAGTGTTTCATGTGTCACATATGGAGTCAGAGATGTCCTGTATTCTCTCTCTTCTATCATTAATATAATTAAAGAGCTCTCAGTTCTCATGTGTGTGTTTCTGTGTGTGTGTGTGTGTGTGTGTGTTTCTGTCTCTCTCTGTGTGTGTGTGTGTGTGTGTGTGTGTGTGTGTGTGTGTGTGTGTGTGTGTGTGTGTGTGTGTGTGTGTGTGTGTGTGTGTGTGTGTTTCTGTCTCTGCTTATTTGACTAATAACAGCTGAGTTGAACTGGAAGTGGAGAAAAGAGATAATCCACTTGCTCACATGACTTTAATGAAAAGATTCCACATGGAAAAACAGGAACGTCCATGAAGTCATGATCCAAGACAAGAGGCTCGTCTGAGAGGAGATACTGAAGAGTAGGCGAGAGTGTGTGTGCAGTGAAGACAGTTCTCTCTTCTCGTATGGATCACACACACCTGTGAGATCAGAGGAGGATATCACGGGATTCACACTCATGCGGTGTTGATGATAAACTGACTGTAATTTAGGTTCTGTTGCTTTTATATGAAAATAAATATGATGAACAAGACACCCAAAGTACTTGTTATTTAATTCCATTCAAAGACGTGTTTATCAATTCATTTACTTTAAAGGGGTCATTAACTGGATTACTTAGTGGAGGATAAGCAGGCTGATTCAATGGGAAGGTGGTAACCTCGGGACAGAAGATCGCTTGCGAGAGATAGTAAATGATCAAAATCAATTTCCATCTGCCTCCCTCGCGTCAGTGAGATCTTCGAGGTAAAGGCCCGGTCAGGAGATGGGTAACGGCCATATATATATATGTATCTTCCACTGAGTGTTGAATTGTTGAGATGAAGTGATGTGATGCACTGCTTGCTGTGTGAACTGTGCACCTAAACCCGCTGGATGCCCATTTCTTACCTGAGCTTTTCATCTCTTTCTGACTGTATAGAAGAGGCTCACACTGTTGTACCCACTGGATCATTGAGTGTTTATCTGGCCGCCCAATTGAAGAGAAGTACATGCTTGCATACTTATCTGTCTGTTTGCAGTGAAACCTCCCCTGTGGTGAGCCCTGTGTCTGTTGATCCTGTCAGCGAAGAGAAGCACGTACCTGCATACTGACCTGGCTGCTTTGCAGTAGAACCTCCCACTGTAAGCCCTCTGTTGATGCTTGAAGAGAAGTACGAGCCTGCACACTTACCTGTCTGCTTTGCAGTAAAACCTCCAACTGTAAGCCCTCTGTTCGACACTTAAAGAGAAGTACGTGCTCTCATACTTATCTCTCCACAATCAAATCGAGAGCAGGTAACAGGAGTGTGCAATCTCCCACGCCCTCCTGAAGAACACCGCCCCCAGCAGGCGAGCAAGGGAAACGCAGGGTCGTAACACCTCCCTACAAAAAAAAAAGATTCGGCAACGAATCTAAAACACAAAACAAAGGAAAAAAAACAGTTAAGCACTACCCAGAACAAACACAATAAAAGTTCTGGTGATCTAGAGGTATGTCGTCTTCTCTTCATTCCTCAACACCTCTGGGCCCTAGAGATGCAAAGAAAAGAACGGACAATACAAAAATTACGTTACACTCTAGACAGTGCGTCAGCTATAACGTTGTCTTTTCCTCGAATATGTTTGATCTCGAGATGGAAAGGTTGTAAGATAAGACTCCATCGCATGAGTCGCTGATTTCTATTTCTCATCCGATTCAAAAAGACCAAAGGATTATGATCCGTATAGATAATAATCGGTGCAGCAATTGATCCTAGATATATTTCAAAATGTTGAACAGCCAACACTAGGGCAAGAGCTTCTTTCTCAATGGTAGAATATACCTGTTGATGTCGGTTAAGTTTCTTAGAAAAGTAACTTACAGGATGTTGAACCTGGTTCGAGTCCTCCTGCAGGAGAACAGCTCCCGTACCACAAGCACTTGCATCGATTGCAAGAATAAAAGGCTTGGCAAAGTTTGGAGCTGTTAAAACAGGGGCACACGCCAGCAAAGCCTTGCAATTTTCGAAAGCTTGCTGACAAGGTTCAGTCCACTGGAAAGACAACTTCGGACTCAATAAATCGGTAAGAGGTGAAACTACGCTGGCAAAATTTTCGCAAAAACTCCGATAATATCCCACCATTCCAAGGAACCGTCGGAGTTCACGACGAGTGGTGGGAGCGGGAAAATTACAGATAGCTTCGACCTTAGTCTCAATGGGTCTTACACAACCATTTCCCACTATCTTACCTAAATAGGTAACGGTTGCCTTCGCGAATTCGGACTTAGCGAGATTAACCGTAAGATTAGCTTTGGCTAAACGAGAAAAAAGTTATTTGATCTGGTCAAGATGTTCAGACCAAGATGAACTATACAACACAATGTCGTCAAGATATGCCTCACATCCTGACATTCCATACAGTATACGGTTTACGAGTCGCTGAAAAGTAACAGGATGTACTCGATAGGCGTTCTGTTTAACGGGACATGAGGTTCCTACGTCTATATCATGTTCTATGATAGAGGTGCGACCAGGAACATCAAGGAAAAGAGAGGGAAATGATATCACCAACTCAGTGACATCACTCCTCTCTTTTTCCGTCAAATAAGAAAGATGAGAGGACAGGTTAAAAAGAATCTCAGAGGTTTCAAGTCGCCCGTGAACTTTTTCTCGAGAAAGAAAACCCTCGTCCTCATCAGCATTCTCCAAAGAATCCCCACTCGTTTTGTGAGAGAGAGAAGATGATTCTGAAAGAGAGTCACAAATGTTTACCACATTAACAGTAACAGAATGAGCAGGAGCTGTATACAATTTCAACAGGTTACTGTGACAAACTTGTACATTTTTCCTCCGGTCAGGAGTATTCAACAGATAATTGTTATCAGAAAGACGTTTAACTACACTGTAGGGGCCTGTAAATTTAGCTTGAAACGGATTAGCAGGTAGGGACAGCAAAGCGAGTACTTGATCACCCACCTGAAATTCTCTTAACTTAACTTTCCTATCAAAGCGTTGTCGCATCTTTAGTTGAGTCTTACTCAACTTCTTTTTAGCGAGAGCTCTTGCCTCATATACCGTAATTCCTCAAATAAAGACCGGTATTCAAATAAACGCCGGGCCTCTGATAGTGGCCGGGGGCGTGGTCAACGCGGACAAATAAAGGCCGGTCTCAAATTAAGGCCGGGGAAAAAATAGTGTGAATAGGTACACTTTAAATGAGTGTACACTCAAAGACGGACGCGCTCAGCGCTTGTCATATATCACAACTATTCAGTGTTTTTAACCACATGTTTATTTTAGGTTTCAGACATTTAAATAGATATGATTTATAGCAAAACAATAAATTTATAGTTTGTAAAATACACAATGGTGTCTATGGAAGCAGCAATAACAATCCATTCAAATATATTTGGCGACGTGTTTTATTCATATCAGATACACAGTGTAAGTAACTATAAAGTTTACTCTATTCTTCTCCCAGTTCACCGGCCACTTACTTTCATGTATTTTGGGAGAAACTGAAGAATTCACGCGCTGTAACGTAACAAATCCAACAGACAGGAATCTCCGAACTGCGGTGCCCATCTCAAGTTACAGATCAAGATCATTTATAAAGGGTTTTAAACGACAAAACAAACTCACTTACACGCATTTGAGAGTCAGAATAGAAGATAGTTGATGACATGGTAAGCAAGTTTGTTAATATTTAGAAATAAAAGCGCTACATCTGTCATACAGCGCTATTTTGGCTGTGGTGAACACGTGCCAAGCATGACGCGTCACCATGGAAACTTGGCTGGCGGGCGGGCGGGGATCGCGAATTAGAAATAAAGGCCTGCCTCTAATAAAAGCCTGCTTCAAATAAAAGCCGGCTACCATCTGCAGTTCAGGTAAATAAAGGCCCCGGCCTTTATTTGAGGAATTACGGTAATCTACGCCGAAATCCGCTCAAATAATCCAAAATGTTTTCAGACAGTTTAGGCATACGCCACTCCTCAGCTAACACAGCCGTAGGTCCTCTCACTACATGTCCGAACACTAATTCATTCGGGCTAAACCCAAGACTTTCTTGGATTACCTCACGTATCGCTAATAACATCCACGGCAGACCTTCTTCCTAATCCGCATTGAGTTCCACACAATATGACCTTAATAGGGACTTCAGGGTTTGATGAAACCTCTCAAGGACTCCTTGACTCTGCGGATGATAAGCGCTACAAATATTGTGGTTTACTCGAAGTTGACGCATGGCTTTTGAGAACTGTTTTGACATGAAGTTCGAACCCTGCTCGGACTGAATGACTTTAGGAATTTCAAAGGTCGACATGAAATTAGTGAGGGCCTTCAAGACAGATTTAGTAGTAATGGACCTTAACGGATAAGCAGCCGGATAACGAGTAGTCTGACACATAACGGTTAAAAGGTATCGGTGACCAGTCTTGGACCGAGGCAAAGGACCAACACAGTCAACCACCAAATGTTAAAAAGGAGTGGACACGACGGAAATAGGTTGCAACGGAGCAACAGGAACTTTTTGGTTTGGCTTACCGGTGATCTGGCATGTATGACAAGATTGAATATGTTTTACCACATCTCGTTTCACCTTAGGCCAATAGAACTGTCGTAAGACCCGATCATACGTTTTACGAACTCCGGTATGGCCAGCAAGTCCTTGATGAGCTAAATGCAACACAGAGTCCCTCACTGTAAAAGGAACCACAATCTGAGTTTTAGGTTCTAGAGAAACATCTTTACACAGGACCACTGTCCGACAAAGCAACCCATCTTCAAGAAAGTACGAAGAGGAGAGAGGATCAGAACACTTCTTAGACCCTACTGCAGAAAATAAAGGTTTAAGACTGTCATCACTTTGTTGAGCTCGAATTAAATCCTCTCGAGAAATCTGCAACAAAGAAGTCAAAGAGTAGCCATCACCATCAGAGAGATCAACATTGGTTTTCTCAGGAGTAGACAGAACCTGAGATGTATTCGCAGAGTCACTTTGCAGCACTGTCGAATCTTTCTGGTCAGAAGTCAACGAAGAGCAGGACTTCAGGTCTCTTTGCCCAAGACATTTAGACACATCAGATCCTGACTCATCTGTATTAACAGTATAAAAGAAGGTGTCATGCAGTGGAACTTCAACTTGACTTTCAGATAATGGTTTAGCCATTGATCGAGTAACTGCACATGCTGGAAACAAATCAGGAAATTCTTTGCCATTTCCAACATCAGTTTTACTAGGTATTGAGGCTATTATGGGCGGAGCTGCCACATCACTCCGTCCCCAAACATTTCCACCAACTAAATCATTTCCCAGAATAAATGTAATCCCAGGCACTGGCAGTGCAGCACGAACACCAACTACCACTTCACCAGATACAACGGCAGAGGAAAGATGGATGCGATGCAAAGGCACTTCAACAAACCTCATCTCAAAACCTTGCACTAGTACATGAGTTCCAGTAGCGGTTTCAGAAGTCAAGGGTAAAATTCCCTCTAACAGAAACGACTGCTCATATTGTGAGTTTTAATACCAACTGAACTGAATGACCCATGATGGGTTAACACAAATTCATCAGCCAAAGTAGCGGCTTCAGAAAGTGTATTCACCTTATGTTCAGTGAGATGTGTAACTACAACATGAGGAACACAATGTTTGAACTCCTCTAAGAGTACTAATTCCCTTAACTGCTCTTTAGTTGTAACTTTCATTGAAGTGCACCAACGATCAAATAAGTTCTCTTTTTCTCTGGCAAATTCAACATGAGTACATTCATCAGCTTTACTCAAAGTCCTAAATTTCTGACGATATGCCTCAGGCACGAGTTCATATGCATGTAACACAGCAGATTTCACAACATCATACTCACCACTCTGTTCCAGTGAGAGTGCTGAATAAACTTCCTGAGCTTTACCTGTGAACACACACTGTAATAATAAAGTCCAAAAGCTTTTCGGCCATTTCATGGACAAAGCAACACGTTCAAAGTGATAGAAATATTTATCCACTTCCTTTTCAGAAAATGGCGGCACTAACCTCATATTTCTGTGAACATCAAACACAGGTTCACCTGCATTCGCATGCTGTTGTTGAACAGGAGGCACATTCGCTTGTGAAGCTTCAGCTGTCTTTGCTGCTAATTCTAACTCCAACTTTTTTTATCTCAAATGCTCTCTCGTCACATTCCCTCTCTAACTGAAGCGTTCTCTCGTCACGTTCCCTCTCTAACTGAAGCGTTCTCTCTTCTAAATCAAGCTCCATTTTCCTCATAGCTAACTGATGATTTAATTCTTAACTCTTCGAATTCTCTCTCTACCGCTCGCTCTTTCATAGCGCGATCATCACGTTCAGCACGAATTTTCGCGGCATCTAAACACAATTGCTTCTCTTACAAAGACAATTCTGGAAATTTCGTCTCACTTTCACTATAAACCTCAGCAGGAGTAGACACAAACGATTCACTAGGAGTAATTAACTCAGTGCTTACCTCTATAACTCCTCGATCAACAAGTGACCGCTTTAGAGTAGTCACCATTGTTTCCTTCAGCCTCTTTTCTTGAGAAGTAAAACCGACACTGAAGCGTTCGGTGATTTGCACCAACTGCTACTTTGTACAACTCTCAAGCTTCTGATGGACACGCAAAGAAATCTTCTATCACCGAAGACATTTTGTTCGTATATGTATACGCACAATCACAAAACGAGACCACTAACTACCACACGTGAAACGCTGTTTACCCGAAATACAACTCCCATAAGCCACTACTTCAAAACACTACGTCACTGTATTACGCAACGCATGCTCATTCACAAAACTTCTAAAGACTTCCCACAAGTCAAAACACAGTGTACGCGCGAAAATAAACCGCACTATACACAAAAGCGACAATTTATCCTCATTTATTTTTACAAAATGGATTTACCGTTTATAATATGAGAAACTCCAGCTCCTAACTCAGAAAAACACTAACTAAATCCTACCTGGTCTTCAGAGATGTACCGGGCTCGAGGCGACATTAAACGCTGAACTCCGCGACAATCAGTCAAACTGAAAGTCCGGAAGCGTACCCCCTACAGAGATTTAATCTCCACCCAGGATAACCTCCAAAAACAAGAAAGACAAAATAACAAAACAAAACAACAAACAGTGCTCCGTCAGAAGGATTGTATTCACAATCCAGCTGGAAACACTCTAACTCACCAGAGTTCTCATTTATAAAGGTAACCATTCACAAAAACATACACACATACAACCCATACTTACCAACGTTTCCTACCCCCATAGGATCGCGGACGAGACACCCAATTTATGTTACGGTCAGCTCGTTTCGACCGTACATAAAAGGTATACAAGTACAAGAAAATGACTTGCAAGAGTTTTTATTAGCTTACAACAAAAGTGCAAACAACTTAGTATAACAAAGTCTAGGGTTCAAAATCATAAGGGGACAAAATCATAATCCAGATGGGGAATAAGAAAAGGTTGGTATGGTCTGTAAACAAATATAAACGTCGCAAAAACAAGTGACTCCTCCAGAGGCTGCCAATCCCCTGGACGAAGTGGCGTGGAGAGGGTGGAATCCAAGGTTTTATCCTCTCCACAATCAAATCAAGAGCAGGTAACAGGAGTGTGCGATCTCCCACGCCCTCCTGAAGAACACCGCCCCCAGCAGGCGAGCAAGGGAAACGCAGGGTCGTAACAGCAGTGAAACCTCCCTTGTGGTGAGCCCGGTGTCTGTTGACTCTGTCAGTGGAGAGAAGCCCGTACCGGCACACTTACCTGTCTACTTTGCAGTAAAACCTCCAACTGTAAGCCCTCTGTTTGACACTTGAAGAGAAGTACGTGCTTGCATACTTATCTGTCTGTTTGCAGTGAAACCTCCCTTGTGGTGAGCCCGGTGTCTGTTGACTCTGTCCGTGAAGAGAAGCACGTACCTGCATACCGACCTGGCTGCGTTGCAGTAAAACTTCCAGCGGTAGGCCTTCTGTTGATGCTTGAAGAGAAGCACGTACCTGCACACTTACCTGTTTGTTTTGCAGTAAAACCTCCAACTGTAAACCTACTGTTCGACACTTGAAGACACGCCCACTGCTCTGATTAGTCGTGAGACTTCAGTGTAAACGCCCACTGCTCTGATTAGTCGTGAGACTTCAGTGTAAACGCCCACTGCTCTGATTGGTCGTGAGACTTCAGTGTAAACGCCCAGTGCTCTGATTGGTCGTGAGACTTCAGTGTAAACGCCCACTGCTCTGATTGGTCGTGAGACATCAGTGTAAACGCCCACTGCTCTGATTAGTCGTGAGACTTCAGTGTAAACGCCCACTGCTCTGATTAGTCGTGAGACTTCAGCGTAAACGCCCACTGCTCTGATTGGTCGTGAGACTTCAGTGTAAATGCCCACTGCTCTGATTGGTCGTGAGACTTCAGTGTAAACGCCCACTGCTCTTAGTCGTGAGACTTCAGTGTAAACGCCCACTGCTCTGATTGGTCGTGAGACGTCAGTGTAAAAGCCCACTGCTCTGATTAGTCGTGAGACGTCAGTGTAAACGCCCACTGCTCTGATTGGTCGTGAGACTTCAGTGTAAATGCCCACTGCTCTGATTGGTCGTGAGACTTCAGTGTAAACGCCCACTGCTCTTAGTCGTGAGACTTCAGTGTAAAAGCCCACTGCTCTGATTGGTCGTGAGACTTCAGTGTAAACACCCACTGCTGTGATTGGTCGTGAGACTTCAGTGTAAATGCCCACTGCTCTGATTGGTCGTGAGGCTTCAGTGTAAACGCCCACTGCTCTGATTAGTCGTGAGACTTCAGTGTAAAAGCCCACTGCTCTGATTGGTCGTGAGACGTCAGTGTAAACGCCCACTGCTCTTAGTCGTGAGACTTTAGTGTAAACGCCCACTGCTCTGATTGGTCGTGAGGCTTCAGTGTAAACGCCCACTGCTCTGATTAGTCGTGAGACTTCAGTGTAAACGCCCACTGCTCTGATTAGTCGTGAGACTTTAGTGTAAACGCCCACTGCTGTGATTGGTCGTGAGACTTCAGTGTAAACGCCCACTGCTGTGATTGGTCGTGAGACTTCAGTGTAAACGCCCACTGCTCTGATTGTTCGTGAGACGTCAGTGTAAAAGCCCACTGCTCTGATTGGTCGTGAGATGTCAGTGTAAAAGCCCACCACTCTGATTGGTCGTGAGGCTTCAGTGTAAACGCCCACTCCTCTGATTGGTCGTGAGACGTCAGTGTAAAAGCCCACTGCTCTGATTGGTCGTGAGATGTCAGTGTAGAAGCCCACTGCTCTGATTGGTCGTGAGGCTTCAGTGTAAACGCCCACTGCTCTGATTGGTCGTGAGACGTCAGTGTAAAAGCCCACTGCTCTGATTGGTCGTGAGATGTCAGTGTAAAAGCCCACTGCTCTGATTGGTCGTGAGATGTCAGTGTAAAAGCCCACTGCTCTGATTGGTCGTGAGGCTTCAGTGTAAACGCCCACTGCTCTGATTGGTCGTGAGATGTCAGTGTAAAAGCCCACTGCTCTGATTGGTCGTGAGGCTTCAGTGTAAAAGCCCACTGCTCTGATTGTTTGTGAGGCTTCAGTGTAAACGCCCACTCCTCTGATTGATCGTGAGACTTCAGTGTAAACGCCCACTGCTCTGATTAGCTGTGAGGCTTCAGTGTAAACGCCCACTGCTGTGATTGGTCGTGAGATGTCAGTGTAAAAGCCCACTGCTCTGATTGGTCGTGAGGCTTTAGTGTAAAAGCCCACTGCTCTGATTGTTTGAGGCTTCAGTGTAAACGCCCACTCCTCTGATTAGCTGTGAGGCTTCAGTGTAAACGCCCACTGCTGTGATTGGTCGTGAGACTTCAGTGTAAACGCCCACTGCTCTGATTAGCTGTGAGGCTTCAGTGTAAACGCCCACTCCTCTGATTGGCTGTGAGGCTTCAGTGTAAACGCCCACTGCTGTGATTGGTCGTGAGACTTCAGTGTAAACGCCCACTGCTCTGATTGGTCGTGAGACTTCAGTGTAAACGCCCACTGCTCTGATTAGTCGTGAGACTTCAGTGTAAACGCCCACTGCTCTGATTGGTCGTGAGGCTTCAGTGTAAACGCCCACTGCTGTGATTGGTCGTGAGACTTCAGTGTAAACGCCCACTGCTCTGATTGGTCGTGAGGCTTCAGTGTAAACGCCCACTGCTGTGATTGGTCGTGAGGCTTCAGTGTAAACGCTCACTGCTGTGATTGGTCGTGAGACGTCAGTGTTAAAGCCCACTGCTCTGATTGGTCGTGAGATGTCAGTGTAAAAGCCCACTGCTCTGATTGGTCGCGAGATGTCAGTGTAAACGCCCACTGCTCTGATTGGTCGTGAGGCTTCAGAGTAAAAGCCCACTGCTCTGATTGGTCGTGAGACTTCAGTGTAAACGCTCACTGCTCTGATTGGTCGTGAGACTTCAGTGTAAACGCCCACTGCTCTAATTGGTCGTGAGGCTTCAGAGTAAAAGCCCACTGCTCTGATTGGTCGTGAGGCTTCAGTGTAAACACCCACTGCTGTGATTGGCTGACATGTTTGCATATATGGAATTGTTAGTATTAAAGGAGTAGTTCACTTTAAAATTAAAAATAGCCCATGATTTTCTCACCCTGAAGCCATCCTAGGTGCCTGTAACTTTCTTTTTTCAGATGAATTCAATCAGAGTTTTATTAGTAAACACCCTGACGCTTCTGAGCTTTATAATGGCAGTGGATTTCAAAGGATCATAAATGAACTCCACATGGCACCGGGGGGTTAATAAAGGCCTTCTGAATCAAAGAGATTAATTTGTGTAAGAAAAGTATTAATATTTAAAACTTTATAAAGTACAAACATATGGATATGGATTTGACTTAAGTGTAAAGCGAAACTTATGCGAGTAATGCGACGTACTGATGATATTTACACTACGCCATGACGCACTACGCTACTTCCGACGTCATAAGTTGCACTTTATATGTTTAAATGTAGCTTGGATTTCACAGACAGGGTCACATATAACTGATGCAATAATGGTTATGTTGCATTTTACTTTTAAGCTAATTTGACTAAAATTACACATTTAGTACATTAGTAAAAATAACTTTAAGTACAGAATGTGCGTTTATGGGAATTTTTGACCATTCTTCTAGAAGCGCATTTGTGAAGTCCGGCACTGATGTTGGTCGAGAAGGCCTTGCTCACAGTCTCTAATTCATCCCAAAGCTGTTCCATCGGGTTCAGGTCAGGACTCTGCAGCCAGTCCAGTTCCTCCACACCAAACTCCTCATCCATGTGTTTATGGACCTGCTTTGTGCACTAGAGCGCAGTCATGTTGGAACAGGAACATCCTCAAACTTTTCCCAGAAAGTTGGGAGCATGAAATTGTCCAAAATGTCTTGGTATGCTGAAGCATTAAGAGTTTCTTTCACTGGAACTAAGAGGCCAAACCTGAAAAACAACCCCACACCATAATCCCCCATCCACCTTACAACCCCACACCATAATCCCCCATCCACCTTACAACCCCACACCATAATCCCCCCTCCACCTTACAACCCCACACCATAATCCCCCCTCCACCTTACAACCCCACACCATAATCCCCCATCCACCTTACAACCCCACACCATAATATGCCCTCCACCTTACAACCCCACACCATAATACCCCCCTCCACCAAACAACCCCACACCATAACCCCCCCTCCACCAAACAACCCCACACCATAATCCCCCTCCACCAAACAACCCCACACCATAATACCCCCTCCACCAAACAACCCCACACCATAACCCCCCCTCCACCAAACAACCCCACACCATAACCTCCCCTCCACCAAACAACCCCACACCATAACCTCCCCTCCACCAAACAACCCCACACCATAACCTCCCCTCCACCAAACAACCCCACACCATAACCTCCCCTCCACCAAACAACCCCACACCATAACCTCCCCTCCACCAAACAACCCCACACCATAACATCCCCTCCACCAAACAACCCCACACCATAACCTCCCCTCCACCTTACAACCCCACACCATAATCCCCCATCCACCTTACAACCCCACACCATAATCCCCCATCCACCTTACAACCCCCCACCATAATCCCCCATCCACCTTACAACCCCCCACCATAATACGCCCTTCACCTTACAACCCCACACCATAATACCCCCCTCCACCAAACAACCCCACACCATAACCCCCCCTCCACCAAACAACCCCACACCATAACCTACCCTCCACCAAACAACCCCACACCATAACCTCCCCTCCACCAAACAACCCCACACCATAACCCCCCCTCCACCAAACAACCCCACACCATAACCTCCCCTCCACCAAACAACCCCACACCATAACCTCCCCTCCACCAAACAACCCCACACCATAACCTCCCCTCCACCAAACAACCCCACACCATAACCCCCCCCCCCCCCCCCCCTCCACCAAACAACCCCACACCATAACCTCCCCTCCACCAAACAACCCCACACCATAACCTCCCCTCCACCAAACAACCCCACACCATAACCTCCCCTCCACCAAACAACCCCACACCATAACCTCCCCTCCACCAAACTTTACACTTGGCACAATGCAGTAAGGCAAGTACCGTTCTCAGGGCAACCGCCAAACCCAGACTCGTCCATCGGATTGCCAGGCAGAGAAGCGTGATTCGTCTCTCCAGAGAACACCTCTCCACTGCTGTAGAGTCCAGTGGCGGCTGCTTTACCACTGCATCCCACGCTTTGCATTGCACTTGGTGATGTAAGGCCTGGATGCAGCTGCTCGGCCATGGAAACCCATTCTATGAAGCTCTACGCACTGTTCTTGAGCTAATCTGAAGGCTCCAGAAGTTTGGAGGTCTGTAGCTATTGACTCTGCAGAAAGTTGGCGACCTCTGTGTGCCTCAGCATGTGTTGTCCCGTTCTGTGATTTTACATGGCCTAGCACTTTGTGGCTGAGTTGCTGTTGTTCCCAATTGCTTCCACTTTGTTATAATACCACAAACAGTTGAGCGTGGAATATTGAGGTAGAGGAAATTTCACGAATGGACTTATTGCACAGGTGGCAACCTATCACGGTACCAGGCTTGAGTTCACTGAGCATCTGAGAGCAACCCGTTCTTTCACAGATGTGTGTAGAAGCGTCTGCATGCTAGGGCTTGATTTTATACACCTGTGGCCATGGAAGTGATTGAACACCTGAACTCAATGATTTGGAGGGGTGCCCCAAAACTTTTGGCAATATAGTGTATACTTCCTGTATGGGGATATATATTTACATTATATATGTATAATGTTATATATAGTATGAATATAATGTCGCTAATGCGACCAGAGAGTATAAAAGGGCACCTAGAGAACATGTCATCCACTTCTTCGTCTGAAGGGACTGTTTTGCTGTTTTCCTTCAGACAAAGAAGTGGATGATTTTAGACCTCCATCCAACGGCTTCCTCTAGGGGAGGCAGTTTCTCATACCCCTTTTCCTCGGCGCCGTCGAGAGTCGAGAGCATTGCAGAAGCGGAAGTGCGTAGGAGGGCCGATTAGGGGGCACGTCATGACTTCGTCAGTTCGTCATGAACCTCTGGGAAGAACGGCGCTGATCGCTGACAAGGGGCCTGCTGGCGCCCCGGCAGGAACCATTCGTCGAGGCGGCTTTTAGTGGGCTCTTCCGGGGAAGACCAGTTGAGGCCGAGCTCTTCCGACGGCCGGGTGAGAACACGGAGAAGCTCGGCATCTGTGCTCACCCTGGTGCTGGTCTGAGATGGGGGGCGAGGTCAATGATAGAGCCAGACCAATCCTCGCCTTCAGATGCCGCCAATGACAGTCTGTCATCGTCGAGGTCTTCCTCCAATCCACCAAACGAGACGAGGCCGGCTGTTTCAAAGGAAGGGCGAGGGTCTGCCTTGGTGAAGAGCGGCGAAATCTCTCTCTGTGGAGAGTGAGGCACACCGGGTCTGGGCCGGCGTGAGCTCTCGTCTGTCCTCTGATTGCTCTCTGAAAGGAAAGCTAGCCGCGAGCGCAGAGAGGGGAACGGCATGTTCTCGCAATGAGAACAGCCACCCTGTGCGAGTGCAGTTTCAGCATGGTCTTTGCCCAGGCTGGAAAAGCACTCACAGTGCTCGTCTGTGCGATGCAGAGGGGCTCTGCATGTGACTCAGTGGGGGCGCGGCCTTTGAAACAACGCCGCACTGCTCTTTTAGTGAGAAATTAGCTTTTTTAGCTAAAAGGATACTCTCGCAGGATGGCCGCGGGGAAACAGCGAATCAGCAGACGACGGCGTCAAGTCAGAGGCGCTGAACAGGAGGCCGCCGTCCGCTGAACTGATGCTGCAGAATTCGCTGCGTTCCGCTGCTGGGCTCTTTCAATTGTAAGGCTGGTGCCGGTATGTCTGATCGACCCCTCAATGTGACAAAAGGCCCTCCTGGGAATTAACACTTGAACTATCCCTTGAATATGTAACTCCCTCCTGCATATGTAACAGGAACTCTGGAGACGCAGCACACAGTGCAGTTCACACTTCACCCACACTATCTCCCCCACATCCCCCTCCTCCTCACCTGAAATGCACTGAAACCTTATGCAATGTTATGTGTGTACAAAAATGTAACTACTCATGTTTGGTGTCTTTTGATGTATCACAATGCGCCTGGTGACATGGTCTCATTCTCCCAACTATGATGAAAAGCTAAAAGAAGTTATGAAATGTGAGAAAAGTGATGTGTCCCATAATAGCCTCATTCAGACTACATCCTGTGTGTAAAATCAGGCAGACCTCACAGTGTGAGCCCCTGAATAAACAACCAAAATCTAATTATAATGACAGACATCACCATTTGGTAACAATTGAATTATCTGGGTATATAAGGGAAAAGAGCAGAAAAGTTCGGGGAGTCTGTAGGTTGACTGCCCGCACAATCGCTGTGTGTAACTCTATTGACAGGTAATAATTTCTACAAATTCTGTGATTTCGGAATCATTGTGATGAAATGTTTTAACTGACGATTTTATGTTTTTGAATTGGATTTTGAATTATTGCTTCATTACCTGATCAATAAATTGTAAACGTTTGATTTTATTCTGAGTGACTCTGAAAGACTGTTTATTCCCTAGATTATTGGATTCGTATATTTCCAAATCTTTCGCGTCAGTTTTGCGACGGCTAATATTCCGATACCATTTTACGTGTACTTGAACGAGGGGGCAAGCTATTTCCGATTAGAATCAGCAAACGCTGGTTAATCAACCTAGGTTCGGGTGTGTCCATATCCACTGTTTTAGGTCAGTGATCGCTTTGGATAAACGTGCGTGGTTTACAGACCACGGGTTTGACCTGAAGCCATCTTAAGAGAAGTTGAGTTGATGAACTGTCTCCTTTCATGGTGGTCAATCGTCCCTACTAAAGTAACACATTAATTTAATTTCTAGAGGAGGCGTTCAAGGGGACTTATATATATATCTTTGATTGTACGTGTGAATACGGCAGATCCTAGATATTTAGTCAAATTACCTCTGAATTGGTTATTGGAACTGACGGGAGTGTGTTGTGCGGCCTTCGAGGAAGGACTGCTGAGCGATATAGTTTCCCGATTGCGGATAAACTAAAATCAGTGTTGAAAAGAATAATCAAACATTCGCTAACGTTTAATGATGCACGGATATCATTAAAACCTATTCATTTTATGGAGTCAGATGAATTAACGAGTCAATACATTTGAGAAAATATATTGCATTTAATCTTGTTGTGTTGCGTGAAAGGAAAGGCAAGAAATACGCAGAGTAACCGTCTTCTTTTTACAATTTCACACTTTCTCTCAACCTTCCCCGAGACTACAGTTTGAAAGTCGTATCAATCTTCTTTTAAATTACTGAAAGAGAGCGAAAGATTCTCTTCAATTTCTTTCTAACTTGAGTTAAATATGCATTCAATGTCTTTGACTCTTAAGCTGTGCTGCATCAGGAACTCATGAGGTTTATTCAGGGATATAAAACACTGAGATGTCTTGAACTTACATACAAAAACTAGACTTGAGAACAAATATTTACAAAAACATATTTACTGCCTTTCAACATATTAATGCCCAGAAATATTGAAAATCCAGCGTTTCGAGTCAGTCTGTGCTCGTGTGAAGGACAGACCCAGTGGCGGCTGATGATCTTCCTCTCTCTCTCTCTCTCTCTCTCTCTCTCTGTTCTCGATCACTGCTGTACATGGTGCCGTGACACACACACACACACACACCTCAGCTGAGCATGGTGAGGTGCTGGCGGTGGATGTGGTCCTGCTCCAGCTCCTCGTGACTGGGATGCCTCACACACACACACACACACACACACACACACACACACACACACACACACACACGTCTCAGCTGAGCATGGTGAGGTGCTGGCGGTGGATGTGGTCCTGCTCCAGCTCCTCGTGACTGGGATGCCTCACACACACACACACACACACACACACACACACACACACACACACACACACACACGTCTCAGCTGAGCATGGTGAGGTGCTGGCGGTGGATGTGGTCCTGCTCCAGCTCCTCGTGACTGGGATGCCTCACACACACACACACACACACACACACACACACACACACACACACACACACACGTCTCAGCTGAGCATGGTGAGGTGCTGGCGGTGGATGTGGTCCTGCTCCAGCTCCTCGTGACTGGGATGCCTCACACACACACACACACACACACACACACACACACGTCTCAGCTGAACATGGTGAGGTGCTGGCGGTGGATGTGGTCCTGCTCCAGCTCCTCGTGACTGGGATGCCTCACACACACACACACACACACACACACACACACACACACGTCTCAGCTGAGCATGGTGAGGTGCTGGCGGTGGATGTGGTCCTGCTCCAGCTCCTCGTGACTGGGATGCCTCACACACACACACACACACACACACACACACACACACACACACACACACACACACACGTCTCAGCTGAGCATGGTGAGGTGCTGGCGGTGGATGTGGTCCTGCTCCAGCTCCTCGTGACTGGGATGCCTCACACACACACACACACACACACACACACACACACACGTCTCAGCTGAGCATGGTGAGGTGCTGGCGGTGGATGTGGTCCTGCTCCAGCTCCTCGTGACTAGGATGCCAGAGTCGGGTCAGGATCCGCTCCATGTTGAGCGCGTACATGCTGTGAGACGGCATCACCCTGCGCTGGACCTGCACACACACACACACACACTCACAATATCAGTAACTACACACACCCAGTCTGAAACTCAAATCACCACAGAAACGGGCGTCTGTGAGAAGAACAACAGTGGGAAACCTGAGCAAAGTCACGGCTGAACGTTTGCAGAAATACATGGTCACCTTCATTTATACAGCGCTTTAGCAATATAGATTGTTTCAAAGCAGCTTTACAGTGATAACAGGAGATTAAAGTAACAGAGATTGTTCTGGCTTTACAGCAGCTCTAGAATAAAGTTTCTGTGAATCTGTGAAAACAATGATGGTGTGCACATATTACGCGTTTAGTCTATAGATTAAGCCTATAAGCCTAAATTTCAAAGCTAAAAAAAAGGGTTTGTAGATGCTGATGGTCACAGTGTAAATCAGCCATAAAAAGGCCTTGTTTTTCTTTATACTATTTATTAATCATTTTTTAGGCCAGAAAAATACTTGACTCTTCAGCACTGCACACTGCACAACTGCTGTGTTCATGTGCAAATGTGTCTTTTTCTGGTGATTGGGGTGAAACATGAGACAGATGTATATTGTGAGACTCAATAGCTGTGTTTTCATCCAAAGTTGCGGATTAAACTTGAGCAAAATTGAAATATGGCATAAAATATTTGCAATTAAAGCAGCGTTTCCATCGCTTGGGTTCAAGAGAACAGAATCGTCACTTCCAGGGAAATTGGCTTAAAATATCAGTAATAAACTCTACGTTTCTGCAATCTTTCTCTTTTCCCTCCATCATGAACGAGTGTGTGTCGAGCGTCATCATGAACGAGTGTGTGTCGAGCGTCAGGCAGGGGTCCAGACTAACTTTTTGCCTTGGTTGCACTGGTGCGCCTAACTTTTTTATTTAGGTGCACTCAATTTTTTCCTCGTCTCGCGTCGCCTTTAACGCCACAATTTCAAGGTCACCTTTTTATCACGCTCCATATATTCATATATATTATGTAAATGCTTTTAAACAAGAATAAGGTGTATTTTTATTTTATTTTATTTGAAGCACAATTATACTGTATATAAAAATATAAATCTTTAAAAAAAAAATTAAAGTGCTGTTTTTACATTGTTCAAGTTAGGGCAGGGTATTGACACAAATTTCACAATTCGATTCAATATTGATTATTTTGGATATCAGGTACAATACATGGCAAATTTTCTCAAGAAAAACAAATCTCAACTAATGCTGTAAACTGGGAGTCAGTTGTAGCCCACTATGCTTCATTAGCCTACTATAATATTGAAGGTAAAAATTACCTGATTTGTACACAAACACCTAAATTACACTATTATTATTTTTTTAATAATAATAAAGTTATATGAAATATAAACATTTAAATGGTGGCTGCATAAAAACTTGCCAGATTTTTTTCAAAAAACATGCAGTAAATATTGAAAAACATAAAAAATTATAATGAATATGTAATATGGTCCATATATTAGGCACAATGCTCCTCTAGAGTTAATTTTTCTAGCTAGCTAACGAGTTTATGGGCACTGGATATGTTTTTTCTGAGGTAAATGTGACGTTACATTACATTGTTTACAAGCGTTTTACTGACGTCTTTCCACGGTTGAAACACTGATTGAGCGATTCCATGTGAAAGATACGGATTTCGATAAGTTGTACTCTATCTTTTAACACACTTTCAGATGCTCTTTCATGTTTATTTCGCGCTGTAACTGGTATTAAGGCGGAAGAGAAAACCATGCTTCTCTTGAGCAGAGCCAGAGCGATCTCACGCCACAGCGTCAATACACTATTATATTTATGTTTTTGAATTTCGTAAGAAAATGGACCTAATTTGAAATCTGAGACTTTGTTTCATATCAATAGTAACAAAGCACAAAGATTATTGCGATTTATTGGATGGGATGCTCGCTACAATGTTCCATTCATTCATCAACTGAAAACAGCATAGCCCAACGGGTCGTAAAAATCAACGAGAATCGATTAAAATCGAGAAATCAATATTTTTTTTACCTAGTTCAAGTAGTCTACATTTTTAAAAGTTTCTTTGTCGTCTGTTTTCCTGCGTTTATTTAGCTGATGCTGCTGATTGCCGTAACTGATTCTCTGGTGCTCAGGTGACAGGTCGCAATTTATTTCAATCACACAGTCAGCTCAGCACGGAGCATTTTAGTCCTACAGGGATATCTGAACCACAGCCAATCAGAGGCAAAGACCCGCCCAATCTCTATCTCTGATTGGTTTAGACCACGATATGATCCAACCATGCGTGCAAGGAGAACAAAATACTCGTTTGTGGAGAGGCAGCGGATGCGATCATGCGAGAACGTTAGGTGCACTGGTGCGACCTAGGAAAGATTCTTGTCGCACCTTTACAAATTATGGTCGCACTCTAGAGCCCTGTCAGGCGAAACACAGTAAACGCTGTCGTGTTCTCTGGCGTTCGGATGCTGGTGTTCGGGAACACACTCGTGTGTGTGAGACGCTTCTGGAGGGAATTACACCCAATCATTCTGATCACACACTTCCACTCTGGCATTTCAGAAACACTGCGACGCCATTGGTCCGCCGGTTACTCCAGTTATCCAATCACAGCCGACGCTGAGCCAAAGTCATGTGAGTTTGAGGAATTTATTCAGTAAATGTGTTTCCATCTTAGTTTATGTGCATGTCATCTCATCGGATAAAACAATTATCTGCTTTAATTAGTGGTGCACGACATATCGACAGCAGATATGATATCGGCCGATATGGTCAATTTTTTACACCTCGGTTTCGTTCCGATGTCAAAATAGGGCCGATGTGAACAGGCCGATAATCATTGCTGTGTATTTGACGTGTGTGTAGATCATGGTGTAGATGTGAGTGTGAGTGTGGGGGCGGGGATGTTTGTTTTTGCACGAGGCACGAGCGCATACATTACAAGCGCAAGTCCTGTCAGTTTAAACATCAAGAGCAAGAAGACTGGAACTTGTGTGCTGTTTTCTGTCAGCCTTACTAAGGCGTATTTTTGTATTTTTATTTTTCTGCAATATATATTGCGATATAAAAACAATGTCATTTTTTACCAATATCGTGCAGCCCTAATCCTCGCTATGTGTTTTCTATACAGAGATATCGACATCGGTAAATATCGGTATCGGCCATTACAGCAATATTAATATCGGTTATCGGTATCGGCCACAATTTTCACATCGGTGCATCACCAGCTTTAATTGAGAGCAGACGTTTGTATGTGCATTTTCAGACCTGATGCACATCTTGGCGGGTTTTGTTTAATGCGATATCCCTAGTTGTCTGGAAACACAGCTAGTGACATGTGGGACATTCTGTCGCTGGTTTACAGTAGCGTAGTTGACCTGTGACACAGAGGCACAGCATGAGTTATTGTTGTGTGTTCAGTCGCACCTGCAGGGCTTCCAGCAGGTCGTATCCGCTGATGGGCGGCAGTGGAGGCGGGACACGGTCTCCTGAACACGCCAGCAGGAGAGCGGCCTGTTGCTCCGCATCGTCAGGTGACACCTGAGGAGGAGGCCCGGCAGGAAGTGATGCGCTCGGGGGAGGCCTGCCACACACACACAACGTTTACATCACGAGCTGCAGGTCAACAGTGCTGAGCAGTGTCGGGGGTAACTCATTACAAGTAACTCGAGATACGTAATCAGATTACTTTTTCAAGAAACTAGTAAACACATTACTTTTTCAATTTACAACAAAATATCTGAGTTACTTTCCCACATTTATTGACTGAAAGCTCTCTTGTTGAGAGAAATAAAGAGAAGCGGTGTTGTGTGTAAACATGATGGTTATTTTAGTTCTACACTAAATGTGAAAATGCATTTACTCATCTCATTTGCACGAAAAAAAATTCAGTATTCCTCAAAATGCAATCTCAGAATTTTACTCAAAACTTTTATAATCAGCTATATAAAATTACACAAATATACTTTATGTATTTAATCTCACTTTATTAACCAATGTCTTTGCTGCTGACCTTCAATGATCTAATTCAACCATACGAATAAGCAAAAATAATAAGTGTGTTGAACTGTTGTTCTTTAATCCAGAACAGCAGAAGCTGAAAAGTTTGTTGAGCAGCGCCTGCCTGCACTCTGCCGCACTACTACTCTGAGGCCGCACTCTACCGTACGTACACTCTCTCACTCCACCGTACTCTCTATCTCACTCCACCGTACTCTCTATCTCACTCCACCGTACTCTCTATCTCACTCCACCGTACTCTCTATCTCACTCCACCGTACTCTCTATCTCACTCCACCGTACTCTCTATCTCACTCCACCGTACTCTCCACCGTACTCTCTATCTCACTCCACCGTACTCTCTATCACACTCCACCGTACTCTCTATCTCACTCCACCGTACTCTCTATCACACTCCACCGTACTCTCTATCTCACTCCACCGTACTCTCTATCTCACTCCACCGTACTCTCTATCACACTCCACCGTACTCTCTATCTCACTCCACCGTACTCTCTATCACACTCCACCGTACTCTCCACCGTACTCTCCACCGTACTCTCTATCTCACTCCACCGTACTCTCCACCGTACTCTCTATCTCACTCCACCGTACTCTCTATCTCACTCCACCGTACTCTCTATCTCACTCCACCGTACTCTCTATCTCACTCCACCGTACTCTCTATCTCACTCCACCGTACTCTCTATCTCACTCCACCGTACTCTCTATCTCACTCCACCGTACTCTCTATCTCACTCCACCGTACTCTCTATCTCACTCCACCGTACTCTCTATCACACTCCACCGTACTCTCTATCTCACTCCACCGTACTCTCCACCGTACTCTCTACCGTACTCTCCACCGTACTCTCTATCGTACTCTCCACCGTACTCTCTATCTCACTCCACCGTACTCTCTATCTCACTCCACCGTACTCTCTATCTCACTCCACCGTACTCTCTATCTCACTCCACCGTACTCTCCACCGTACTCTCTATCACACTCCACCGTACTCTCTATCTCACTCCACCGTACTCTCTATCACACTCCACCGTACTCTCTATCTCACTCCACCGTACTCTCTATCTCACTCCACCGTACTCTCTATCACACTCCACCGTACTCTCTATCTCACTCCACCGTACTCTCTATCACACTCCACCGTACTCTCCACCGTACTCTCCACCGTACTCTCTATCTCACTCCACCGTACTCTCCACCGTACTCTCTATCTCACCGTACTCTCCACCGTACTCTCCACCGTACTCTCCACCGTACTCTCTATCTCACCGTACTCTCCACCGTACTCTCTATCTCACTCCACCGTACTCTCCACCGTACTCTCTATCTCACTCCACCGTACTCTCTATCTCACTCCACCGTACTCTCTATCACACTCCACCGTACTCTCTATCTCACTCCACCGTACTCTCTATCTCACTCCACCGTACTCTCTATCACACTCCACCGTACTCTCTATCACACTCCACCGTACTCTCTATCTCACTCCACCGTACTCTCTATCTCACTCCACCGTACTCTCTATCACACTCCACCGTACTCTCTATCTCACTCCACCGTACTCTCTATCACACTCCACCGTACTCTCCACCGTACTCTCCACCGTACTCTCTATCTCACTCCACCGTACTCTCCACCGTACTCTCTATCTCACCGTACTCTCCACCGTACTCTCCACCGTACTCTCTATCTCACTCCACCGTACTCTCCACCGTACTCTCTATCTCACCGTACTCTCCACCGTACTCTCTATCTCACTCCACCGTACTCTCCACCGTACTCTCTATCTCACTCCACCGTACTCTCTATCTCACTCCACCGTACTCTCTATCTCACTCCACCGTACTCTCTATCTCACTCCACCGTACTCTCTATCTCACTCCACCGTACTCTCTATCTCACTCCACCGTACTCTCTATCTCACTCCACCGTACTCTCTATCTCACTCCACCGTACTCTCTATCTCACTCCACCGTACTCTCTATCTCACTCCACCGTACTCTCTATCTCACTCCACCGTACTCTCTATCTCACTCCACCGTACTCTCTATCTCACTCCACCGTACTCTCTATCTCACTCCACCGTACTCTCTATCTCACTCCACCGTACTCTCTATCTCACTCCACCGTACTCTCTATCTCACTCCACCGTACTCTCTATCTCACTCCACCGTACTCTCTATCTCACTCCACCGTACTCTCTACCGTACTCTCCATCTCACTCCACCGTACTCTCCATCTCACTCCACCGTACTCTCCATCTCACTCCACCGTACTCTCCATCTCACTCCACCGTACTCTCCATCTCACTCCACCGTACTCTCCATCTCACTCCACCGTACTCTCCATCTCACTCCACCGTACTCTCCATCTCACTCCACCGTACTCTCCATCTCACTCCACCGTACTCTCCATCTCACTCCACCGTACTCTCCATCTCACTCCACCGTACTCTCCATCTCACTCCACCGTACTCTCCATCTCACTCCACCGTACTCTCCATCTCACTCCACCGTACTCTCCATCTCACTCCACCGTACTCTCCATCTCACTCCACCGTACTCTCCATCTCACTCCACCGTACTCTCCATCTCACTCCACCGTACTCTCCATCTCACTCCACCGTACTCTCCATCTCACTCCACCGTACTCTCCATCTCACTCCACCGTACTCTCCATCTCACTCCACCGTACTCTCCATCTCACTCCACCGTACTCTCCATCTCACTCCACCGTACTCTCCATCTCACTCCACCGTACTCTCCATCTCACTCCACCGTACTCTCCATCTCACTCCACCGTACTCTCCATCTCACTCCACCGTACTCTCCATCTCACTCCACCGTACTCTCCATCTCACTCCACCGTACTCCACCGTACTCCACCGTACTCCACCGTACTCCACCGTACTCCACCGTACTCCACCGTACTCCACCGTACTCCACCGTACTCCACCTTACCTCACTCCACCGTACTCTACCTTACCTCACTCCACCGTACTCTACCTTACCTCACTCCACCCTACCTTACCTCACTCCACCGTACTCTACCTACCTTACCTCACTCCACCGTACTCTACCTACCTTACCTCACTCCACCGTACTCTACCTACCTTACCTCACTCCACCGTACTCTACCTACCTTACCTCACTCCACCGTACTCTACCTACCTTACCTCACTCCACCGTACTCTACCTACCTTACCTCACTCCACCGTACTCTACCTACCTTACCTCACTCCACCGTACTCTACCTACCTCACTCCACCGTACTCTACCTTACCTCACTCCACCGTACTCTACCTTACCTCACTCCACCGTACTCTACCTTACCTCACTCCACCGTACTCTACCTTACCTCACTCCACCGTACTCTACCTACCTTACTCCACCGTACTCCTACCTCACTCCACCGTACTCTACCTACCTTACTCCACCGTACTCTACCTACCTTACCTCACTCCACCGTACTCTACCTACCTTACCTCACTCCACCGTACTCTACCTACCTTACCTCACTCCACCGTACTCTACCTACCTTACCTCACTCCACCGTACTCTACCTTACCTCACTCCACCGTACTCTACCTTACCTCACTCCACCGTACTCTACCTTACCTCACTCCACCGTACTCTACCTTACCTCACTCCACCGTACTCTACCTTACCTCACTCCACCGTACTCTACCTACCTTACTCCACCGTACTCCTACCTCACTCCACCGTCCTCTACCTTACCTCACTCCACCGTACTCCACCTACCTTACTCCACCGTCCTCTACCTTACCTCACTCCACCGTACTCTACCTCACTCCACCGTAATCTACCTCACTCCACCTCACTCCACCGTCCTCTACCTTACCCCACTCCTTATTCAGGCTTATTCAGTTCACTTTTGGTGTGAAAGGGCCTTATATTTGCCAAAAATATAACTTTTTTTGTTCTTACTAAAAAACAAATAAGCAAGCCCAGCTCAGGTGAGGAAAAATAATGCAAACTTTTCATAAAAAGTAACTAATTAACAATTCATTTTTTTTTTTTGAATAACACAATACTGTAATGCATCACTGTTAACTGTCCCGAACACTGGTGCTGAGTGATTGAGCTAAGAGGAGGAAGTTGACGTACCGCTCTGTGACGCTGAGGTAGGCCGCCAGACTGTTCTTCAGATACGGCCGCGGCGTCACGTCACTGCCGAACGCGTACTGGAAGTGTCCGTCGCGCAGGCGGTAGCCTTTCCTCCGCGAGACCAGCGCTGTGAGGATATCCTTCAGATGAACCTGAACAGGAGAACTTTTGGTCACATTTTTGGAACTCATGAGCACATTTATCACGTTTTACTCTCACTTACAGGATAAAGATATTATAAGTTTTCGTAATGACGCTCTTGTATTGTCTTGAGTTCGATCAGCGGAGTCTTTCTCTTACAGCTGTGTGTGTTCAGCTCTTCCTCAAATGCCTGATTTCTGTATTTCATTAACTATATTATCACCAAGCTCTAATATTAAAATATTATAAACATTAACATAGTGGTTTTCTGTGTGCTATACAAGCAAATTTGACTTGAAGGCTTGTTTTTATAAAGTTCTATAAATGCATGATGTAATAAAGTTAATGGGTAATTGTGAATGATGCGCGTGTCATTGTGTCATTCTCAATTATTACGCAGGAATGAATGTGCTTGAAAATGCTTGGGTTGTATTACCATTGCATGACAATTCGGCACAATCCCTCTCTAAACAAAACATAAAATACGCTTTTTTTATGCAAAGTATAAATTCTTTTTTTTAAGTCCATGAGCCGTTATAGCGAGATCAACCCATGAAGAGCAGCTTCATAAGTGAGCTAGAGAACACTTATGAATGCACAAACTGTTATGAATGTAGTTGTGATAAATGCATGGGCTGTTATGACTGCATGAGTTATGAATGCAGGAGCTGTTATGACGGCTGACCTCCAGAGCACACAGCAGGCTGCTGACGGCGTCCTCGCTCACGTTGTCCAGGCCCATCTCGAAGGCGCTGACCATCATGCGCGCCTCCATCTGTCCTCTGGTGGGCAGCAGCAGCGTCTGTGCGCTGAGCCGTAGCTCCTCGTCCTCCGCCTCTCGAGGGCTGAAGGCCTGTGCAGCCTGCAGGGGGTTCTGGGGCTGGAAGCGGTGCTGCGACACACACAAAGACCCCGCTTACAGCGACACACACACACCAGACCACGCTTACAGCGACAGAAGTCTACTCTAGACCAGCAACAGTTCTCATCCTCCTCATGACTACAACGCCAAAACACATAATGATATATACAGTACAGTAATATACCACTGTAACATCTTATGCTTTAAGACACACTTAATATTCAGTAATATCAGTTTGACTGCACTGACACTCTTGAAGCTTGTGTCTGACACAGAACTGACACAGAACAAACTAATAAAGGCAATTGCAACTTTCTCACAATTCTGACTTTTTTCCCACGATTCCGAGTTTATATCTCGGAATTCCGACTTTTTTCTCATGATTACAAATTTACATCTCACAATTCCAACATTTTTATCACTATTCAGAGTTTATAACTCGCAGTTCCGACATTTTTCTAGTTTCCCCAGGAACTAGGGACTCTGGGCTGGTACTCGGTGTGTTTCCACTGCAGGAATTTTCCCCAGGAACTAGGGACTCTGGGCTGGTACTCGGTGTGTTTCCACTGCAGGAATTTTCCCCAGGAACTAGGGACATTGGGGTGGGACTCGGTGTTTACACCCCACAGGAACTTTCCCCAAGAACTAGGGACTCTTGGCTGGTACTCGGTGTGTTTCCACCGCAGGAACTTTCCCCAGGAACTAGGGACTCTGGGCTGGTACTCGGTGTGTTACCACTGCAGGAATTTTCCCCAGGAACTAGGGACATTGGGGTGGGACTCGGTGTGTTTACCCCGCAGGAACTTTCCCCAGGAACTAGGGACTTTGGGGTGGGACTCGGTGTGTTTCCACCGCAGGAACTTTCCCCAGGAACTAGGGACTCTTGGCTGGGACTCGGTGTGTTTCCACTGCAGGAACTTTCCCCAGGAACTAGGGACTCTTGGCTGGGACTCGGTGTGTTTCCACCGCAGGAACTTTCCCCAGGAACTAGGGACTCTTGGCTGGGACTCGGTGTGTTTCCACTGCAGGAACTTTCCCCAGGAACTAGGGACTCTTGGCTGGGACTCGGTGTGTTTCCACCGCAGGAACTTTCCCCAGGAACTAGGGACTTTGGGGTGGGACTCGGTGTGTTTCCACCGCAGGAACTTTCCCCACGAACTAGGGACTATTGGCTGGTACTTGGTGTGTTTTCACTGCAGGAACTTTCCCCAGGAACTAGGGACTTTGGGGTGTGACTCGGTGTGTTTCCACCGCAGGAACTTTCCCCACGAACTAGGGACTTTGGGGTGGGACTCGGTGTGTTTCCACCGTAGGGAATTTTCCCCAGGAACTAGGGACTTTGGGGTGGGACTCGGTGTGTTTCCACCGCAGGAACTTTCCCCAGGAACTAGGGACTTTGGGGTGGGACTCGGTGTGTTTCTACCACAGAAACTTTCCCCAGGAACTAGGGACTCTTGGCTGGGACTCGGTGTGTTTCCACTGCAGGAACTTTCCCCAGGAACTAAGGACTTTGGGGTGGGACTCGGTGTGTTTCTACCACAGAAACTTTCCCCAGGAACTAGGGACTCTTGGCTGGGACTCGGTGTGTTTCCACTGCAGGAACTTTCCCCAGGAACTAAGGACTTTGGGGTGGGACTCGGTGTGTTACTGCAGGAACTTTACCTAGGAACTAGGGACTCTTGGCTGGTACTCGATGTGTTTCCAACACAGGAGTCTACATGAAGTTCCGGGTAAATATTTCCCCCTCAGAAAGTCATGCCGCATTTTGATTGGTTAACTCCACGCAGCATTTCATCTGTTGCTGTGCGTAAGGTAACAGTTGCTTGCTATTCGAATCAACAATGAAGTTTGAAAAATACGACAGATGGACCGAAGATGAGGTTCAGGCTTTATTAAGCTTATATGTGGAGGACGTAATGCAGCAGGAACAGGAAAGTCGCACACAGTCCTACGTCACCGGACTAATTTGCCTAATCTTCGCGGTATTTTAGACCACGATGGAAACAGACAGCAACAGGTCTGGGGGGAAAAAGATACTGGGACAGATTGTTCAGGGTAATTTCTGTGGAAAAGTTTGCAAGATTAACACTGTTATTTTAATATTGATCACTGTGAAGCTGCTTTGAAACAATCTGTATTGTATAAAGCGCTAAATAAATAAAGCTGATGTTACCATTTTTAACTTAGTTCAAATTATCCATAAGATTATTTTTTATAAAATTACAGTAACTTTTGCACTACAGGCAATAAAAAACAGAATCGTAGTAAATAAGAGGAAATAAAAAGCCACATTACATTCAGGCAAATATTGAAGTATATGAGCTGTCATGAGAATAAACTTCCATTGCACCAAATCATGAAGGTTCAACTCCTTTATGCACAATATCATTTCTTTTTCACTAAGTGAGACGTATATTTGAGAATATGGTAATGATGTGAGTGAGAAAAAACAGAACTAACATCGAATTTCTGCCGAACGGAGGGAAACTTCTTCTTGCCTCGGTTGGGTTTGCCTGGTTTAGATGCGGATCCGCCGGTCCACTGCAGCGCACCCGCGCCCTCTGCACACACACACACACACACACACACACACACACACACACACACACACACACACACATCAGCCACACACACACACATTAAACCCCTTCTGAGCATCAGATGTGCGAGTGCTGGAGTACCTGAGGTGGAGACGATGATCTGGCAGCGGGTCAGAATGGCCAGGAGGAAGTCATTGTGCACATGGACTGTGGAGGGAAACACACGAGCGTGAGCTGCAGTCGATGAGGTCAGCACGAGCTCTACAGGCGTGTGACACAAGTGACCTTACCGTGGTCCTGCGTGACCTTACCGTGGTCCTGGGCCAGTAGGCGCCGGGCCTCTGTATCAAACTCTTCCTTGCTGATCTTCTGCTTGAACCACAGCTTCAGATTGGCCCAGTAACTGAGAACGAGAGCACACACACACAGAGAAACATCAGTGTGAATGGACCCACACACACACACACACAGAGAAACATCAGTGTGAACGGACAGACACACACACATGGAGAAACATCAGTGCGAACGGACCAACAAACACATGGAGAAACATCAGTGTGCAGGGGTCCAGACTAACTTCTTGCCTTGGTTGCACTGGTGCGCCTAACTTTTTTATTTAGGTGCACTCAAATTTTTCCTCGTCTCGCGTCGCCTTTAACGCCACAATTTCAAGGTCACCTTTTTATCACGCTCCATATATTCATATATATTATGTAAATGTTTTTAAACAAGAATAAGGTGTAGTTTTTTTTTTTGAAGCACAATTATACTGTATATAAAAATATAAATCTTAAAAAAAAAAATGAAAGTGCTGTTTGTACATTGTTCATTGTTCAAATTACACTTTTTTTTTATAATAATAAAGTTATATGAAATATAAACATTTAAATGGTGGCTGCATAAAAACTTGCCAGATTTTTTTCAAACAACATGCATTAAATATTGAAAAACATTAAAAATTGTAATGAATATGTAATATGGTGCATATATTAGGCGCAATGCTCCTCTAGAGTTAATTTTTCTAGCTAGCTAACGAGTTTATCCAGTGCCCATATGTTTTTTTTTTAGGTAAATGTAACGTTACATTACATTGTTTACAATTGTTTTACTGACGTCTTTCCACGGTTGAAACACTGATTGAGCGATTCCTTGTAAAAGATACGGATTTCGATAAGTTGTACTCTATCTTTTAACACACTTTCAGATGCTCTTTCATGTTTATTTGGCGCTGTAACTGGTATTATTAAGGCATAAGAGGAGATCATGTGCGCCCGCGCTGCTGCTTCTCTTGAGCTGAGCTGAGCCAGAGCGATCTCACCCAACAGCTTCGACTCAACACACTATTTATGTTTTTGAATTTCGTAAGAAAATGGACCCAATTTGAAATCTGAGACTTTGTTTCATAGGGGTGTGCAAAAAAATCGATTCACATTTGAATCGCGATTTTGAACGGTAGTGTTTCGAGGCCGCGAGGGCCGGTCTGATAAATAGTTACATTGCAAGTTCTTGCCGCCCGCTGGTCAAACTGTGCAGCCTCTCTGCTCAACCCGTGAATAAATGCATCGATCCGCAGATTATGTTTGAGTTCTTTATGATCTGTAGATCTTTTGCCAAGCGTGTCAGAGGTTACGGGTTCTAAACCGCACTCGTATAGTTTTTTCTCTCTCTCATCAAAACCCAATATGTTCATCACGTTTGTGTGCATTTTATTTTGTGATTTCACCGGAACCACGACGGCGATATGAAGCGCGTGTCCGAGTGAAGACTGCGCGAGCCACAGAGAACACTGTATCCATGACACTGATAGCAGCGGACACGAGCGCTCAGCTTGAGTTCAAAAACAACAGATCTCTTATTTAATAGCGAACTAAATGAATGCTCTGCTAGTTAACTGGAGATACCCGCAAATTACGCCTATGAACGACTTCACTGGATCTAAATAAATTTTTTACCTAGTTCAAGTAGCCTACATTTTTAAAAGCTTCTTCGTCGTCTGTTTTCCTGCGTTTATTTAGCTGATGCTGCTGATTCCGTAACTGATTCTCTGGTGCTCACGTCGCAATTTATTTCAATCACGCAGTCAGCACGGAGCATTTTAGTCCTACAGGGATATCTGAACCACAGCCAATCAGAGGCAAAGACCCGCCCAATCTCTATCTCTGATTGGTTTAGACCACGATATGATCCAACCATGCGTGCAAGGAGAACAACAGACTCGTTTGTGGAGAGGCAGCGGATGCGATCATGCGAGAACGTTAGGTGCACTGGTGCGACCTAGGAAAGATTCTTGTCGCACCTTTACAAATTTCGGTCGCACTCTAGAGCCCTGGTGTGACTTAGTAATAATTAAGGATGCCACAATTCTCAATATAATATTGAACCGTTCGGTACAACATCCACGGTTCAATACGCGCTTGTGAATTGCGTTTTTTTTTTTTTTCGGTTTTCGGTTTAAATAATTTACGTGCGTTTTATTTCTCTCCGAATTGACTGTTTGTGCACGAGCTGAGATGAGGAAACTCCTGCCCGCGAGTAAATATTTTAGGGGGCGCGCGCAGCTTAACCATCATTCCACACTTTAACATGGCGAGCGGCGGTGAAGTGAGTGTGGGGACATTTCGGTTTTGCCGTTGAGTATAATGCCGAGGAAGAAAAAACGGTAAACAAAAAAATGTTTTACACGTGTAGCCTACTCAAACGGAAACACTTTAACAGGGTATCTGCACATTTTTTAACAGCAAATTTAATGACTTTTAAGACCTTTTTAAGTCCTCTAAAAGGCTAATTTAAGACTTTACCACGACAAAAAAAAAATCAGGAAAATGTTCAAGCACGACACGACAGTGTAAATTTTGGCAGCCGTTTTTGTTTTAGTCTTAAGATGAAAATGCTTATTGGTCTTAGTGCCATTTTTGTAATTTTCTCTTTCATAGTTTTAGTCTAGTTTTAGTTGACAAAGTCATTGCATTTTTTGTCAACTTTTAGTCAAACTTCAGTTACCGACATTAATTTTGGTAGCTATTTTATATGTCGTCTTTAGACAAAAAATGACATTATAATTTTTTGCTTTAGGCCAATTCAGTTAAGCTTATGAGACATTTGAATCAAGGTAACAGGCTGTATTGACAATTAACTCTTTAGCAGTAGCACTTGTGCAATTCTACATATCCCTGTTCCTTAGTTCAGTGGTACTCCAATGTTTTAGAGTGCCGTAACCCCTCTTGCACTTAGACTGCAGTCACACCTTTTCCATTAAGGGACAATATCTGCCCCTTTTAATCGATTTTTTCCAGTTAATTTTTTACCTTTATAAATACTTTTATAAAAGAAATAATGCTTTAAATAAAACAATGTTCAATAAATATGCAATGATGGTAAAAACGAGGTGATACTTTTTAACATTAAATTAAAATCGCCAGTAGGTGGCGGTAAGTCACTGTCTTTATGAGTGAGTCATCCGTCATCGAGTCATTCATTCATTCAGTATAACACAGTCTATGGTAACAAAGCAAGTGGCTGTATTTATGAACGGGTCATTGAATCTCATGATTCGTTCAAAGCCACAGATTCGTTCTCGAATCACCACTGTCTGCTGCCGTGGCTTTTGTTGCAAAATAGCAATAATATGATCAACATTAAAAACACTGCTGGATATCAGCCTGTATTGATCGCAGATTTAGTCGCACAAACAGCGCAAGCGGCTCGTGACAGAATAAAGACCAACTGAATGACACTTTAATTAATGCAAGTAGAAAATCTCAAATGAAGATCACCGAACTCCAGCTTACTTGTGTGTTTTCAGATCATCCGCGCTTCTTCAGCAGTGTAGAGAGCGCGCGCGCGAGCATGGTTGCCAGATACTATTGACAAGACCGGGTAGAAAGCGTGTTATTTTAACAGAAAAGCTCTGACTGGGGATTTAATTATTTAAATCTGGCAACCGTAAG
The DNA here is from genome assembly GCA_029959095.1 of Rhinichthys osculus. Classification (NCBI taxonomy): domain Eukaryota; kingdom Metazoa; phylum Chordata; class Actinopteri; order Cypriniformes; family Leuciscidae; genus Rhinichthys; species Rhinichthys osculus. Next base: position 48,434,267 of record JARWKJ010000007.1, read on the forward strand.
CATGAACGGTCGTAAACACCGTCTGTAATGTGTTGTTGTCTCCTACAAGAAATTTAAGGTCCGTCCGTGAAATTTAAGACCTCCTTATCGGAAATTTCAGATTTTAAGACATTTTCAGACCTTAAAAAGCGAAAATTTTATTTAAGACGTTTTAAGACTTTTTAAGGACCCGCGGGGACCCTGTTTAAACATGACTGCACATCTTTTTACAGAAGAACCTCAAAATACTGGAATAGATGGCTGACCTAAGTGAAATTGCACTTTACATTCTGAATGAAGGATACTGTACTGGAGTACTGTTAAGTTTACTTAAGATGGTTTATTTATGTTTACTGAAGTGCAAGTATGTTTATCTGAAATGGTCAATTTATGTTTGCCAACTTCAAAATTTAGGAAAGTATGTGTTCCCCAGTTTGTACATGGGCTCCCAGCAGCTGTGAAATGTCCGTGTTAATTTCATATTATACAATACACTAGGAACTAGAGGACTTTTCTTAGCTTTTAAGTAAAATAAAGGAGTATTGCAATAAATAATTTTTATTTTCTTCTCCTTAACCTCTTACTGTTCCTATTGCCTAAGCAAAGAATAACAAAAAAAAACCTCTTATGTGTCAAGCCATCAGAACCGAACCGAAAACCGTAGTTAAAAAACGAGGTATGTATTGAACCGTGGGCTAACTCTATTGTTGCATCCCTAGTAATAATTATGAGATAAAGAGTTGAAATTGACACACTAAGAAAAAATAATTTTGTCCTTTTATCTCTTATGACCATTAAGTATATCATAAATTCAGCTTTTTGTTAATTATGACAGTATATAGTTAATTACGGCATTATAAATTCCTTTTTTCTGTCAATTATGACTGTCAAAACTGTTTTTAGCTTATAATTATGACATAATTTTCTCTTCTTTTCTCTTAATATTGACTTGTATATTAGAAATTCAACTTGTCATAATTGAGTTAAGTTGCAATTTCAATGTGCTATATCTTAATTTTTAATTACGAATTGCCAAAGCATGATTTATTTCTCTTTATTTATTTGAACACATGTATAAATAAGAGAATATATGTGAATATAGTGTTTTGATTTTATTATTGTGTGACTCAAAATTAGCACTGCAATCACAGTCAGTTTGAAAGATTCAGAACTGATAATGAAAATGTTTTTAAAAAACGTTTTCAACTAGATTACAGTCCAGTATGTAAGCAGTGAAATTACATTTGCATTTATGTTATATTAAAACCCAAACAACATAGTCAACGTGAGATTTCCAGACTTTGATTTGAAATAAAAAGTACTGAAATTTTCTTCAAAACAAATTGTGCAGCTCAATTAATGGCAGAATGGCTCATATTCACCGAATATTCAAACACTGACATTAAAATAACTGTGAAGCATCTGACGACACAAAAGAAGTGTTGTTAATAAAACTAACAGTTACTCGATCAGTGTTTACATCACACAAGGTTTACCGCTGATAAACACTCACTGTTTGACATTATTTACCGCTCATAAACACTCACTGTTTGACATTATTTACCGCTCATAAACACTCACTGTTTGACATTATTTACCGCTCATAAACACTCACTGTTTGACATTATCTCCGATAGCATCGGTTAAATTCTTCTTGGCGATCTCTAGTTCACTCGCATGAGCGGCCATTGCTACACCGGAAGCTGCGATGACGCGTTCTTCTTCTTCTTGTGTTCGTTTCTTGGCGGGTTACAGACCATCGCACGGTTCACCACACCGCCACCTGCTGTATTAGAGTGTGTAAACGCATGGCTTTATTGATCCCCATAGCTTTACTCTCCAGTTTCATGTAAACATTCAACTTACTAATGCCTTAATAACGTCCAACTGCGACCGAGGGGGAATCTTGTATAGGTAAAGAAGTTCATAAAGTCATCACTGCTGTGCTGCTTGGAAACGTCTGGGTTAAAGCTATATTTTTCGTTATTTTAGCCACTGTTTCAAATAAATACCTAGGGCTTTGTTTATTTTTTTTGTAATCGGGTTGAAAAAAAAGCAGATCTAGCCGTTTTTAAAATCGTGCTCTCTTTCCATGAAATGCGAATGTTTTGAAATGTTTTGTTTTCTTCCAGTCATGCTTTCATCTGTGGATTAAGACCTGACCGGAAAATCATGCAGAACTATAGAAGAGAACGGAGCGAGGAGTAGATCTACAGACTAATGATGTCTCATATGACAACAGCTGACGTTATATCCAGAGCTGTTCACATCTCCAGACTATAACACTGTCAACAACTGAACGAAGCTGCTCCAGTCAGGACCTCTCAAACAGTTCCCATCTTACAAGCTGTAATGACAAGCTTTTCAGGAGTTCACGTAATTACGTTAATCACATTAAGTGACACACACACACTCTATCTCTCTCCACACACACGCAAACACACACACACACACACACACACACACACACACACACACACACACACACACGCAAACAAACACACACACAAACACACACACACACACACACTCTATCTCTCTCCACACACACACACACAAACACACATACTCACACACACACACACACACTCTATCTCTCTCCACACACACACACACAAACACACACACACACACACACACACACGCAAACAAACACACACACACACACACACACACACAATCTCTCTCCACACACACACACACACACACACACACAAACACACACACACACACACACACACACACACACACACACACACGCAAACAAACACACACACAAACACACACACACTCGATCTCTCTCCACACACATTTGAATGCTTTTATTTGGATCTGAAAGACATTACAAAGAAAACAAGATCCAAATACTCTGGGAAGGGTCTTTGACAAGGTCACAGGTCTACAGTTCATGGCTAACATACTTGTACAAGTCTTTTCATTTACAATACTCGACACCTCAAGGATAAACAAAACATCTCCGTCTCCATATCTGCATGCTCCCTATGGTGGCTGAAACACAGCAGAATTTTGCAAGCCTTTTTGCCTCCTTTTTTTGCAGCCCCCCTAACTGCATCCCCCTGATCACACTCTTATGGACACGGCCTAAACTTCCAAATACCAAAATGATTAATTTACAATTGTATCCAAGTTGGTGAATGAGATCTACCAGTGGTTGATTTTTCAATAATTTGGAATAGTAACAAGTGTCCATATACAGGTCAAAACAGCAAGCCACTGCAAGGATACACACAGATTTCATACCCTCGTTTACAATTACAACGTCAGGAGCATTAGGAATGTTTTTAAAGTACTCACTGTCGGATGTGTTATGATGAAACCAGTTCATTTGTACAGTGCTATGCATGTAAATCTTACTATCATGTCCACAGGTTACCTTATGCAAGTCCTTTGCAACCAAATCAACCAAACGGTCATGTCTGGCCACATAAAGTCCTTTATAATTGTAGCATCCATTTAATATGTGAGCAACTGTTTCATTCTCCTGCTGAGTTGGGTGTAATATGCAGTAGGGTTCATGCTTGGATGGATACCATTATACTTCGTTGGAAGACACTGTAGTCTTGCTTTAATCATAAATATTAGGATTTCATCTGAGATTGAGGGGTTTTTCAAGACAGAATGAGACACTGAATGGTCGGCAAATTGAAGTAGTGCAAGTTTTCCTTGTAGTCTGAGACTCGTCCAGTGCTGTCCGCTCTGGGTCTGTCTAAGATGAAGAATTGAAGCTCTTGCGTGTTTAATCTGTAGCTGGTGAGGTGTGCTGTCTTTATTCAGGATCGCCAGGGTGGAAACCAGCGGATCAGTGATTATGTTGTCGTTGAGAGCAACTACTTCTCCATCAGGTCCCAGCCAGGACAGCTGTATTCCTGTACGGCCGCAGAGATCGTTTAAATCCAGCCAGTCGGAGCGCACTCCAAATCCGGCGGCTCTGATGTCTAACTTTTCGTTCTGCTTTAGTTTAAATCCAAGAAACTGGGACTCGTTTGTGGAAGCAGCAGGTATTTTGCGCCGCTGTAGATGTAGAAACAGAGATTCACGTGATAGTTCTCTAACAGTTGTATCGTCGTTGTTGAGCATGTTTAGAAGATGTCCTGTTCTGGCAGCGGTGTAGAGCCGTTCAGTGTGTGGGGCGCCGAGACCTCCGTCTTTACGCGGCTGGAAGATAATGTCCCGAGTCGTACGACTATTAAGACGGAACCATTTCCTCACCAGTTTCACCGTTTCATTGTTCATCGCTGACAGTGTACATTGTGGAATATGTACGTTTGGGAAGAGGTGTTGAATTTTAGCCACTGCGATCAGCCTGATGGCTTCAACTTTCATCATTATGGGGAGTGGGGCGGCATCAATCAGCCCAAGTCTTCGGGTGTACTCGTGACACAACTCTGTGATCTGTTCTTCCCAATCGCCACTGACGTTAAATTTATGGCCCAGATAAGGATATGTTTCGTGACGTTCATACAGTCGGATGGGTTTCTGCATTAATGACGAGGCAGGGGGTTTATCAGACTTTGCTTTATACCATCTGTTTCCTCCACTGCGTCTTTCATAAAATGCCGCGCATTTTGTATGTTTAATGTCTAGACCTGACCACCTTATGAACTCATCTGTGCGGAGGAGCATGTTGGAGATCACACTTTCATCTCTTGAGGAGATTTCCACATCGTCCGCATGGCCTTGCACTGGGTTTGGGGATCGCACACCTGCAGGCGCGCACTGGCACAACCACTTCATCCAGGAGGTAATCGCCAGAATGAAACTGATGGCGCTCCACGGGCACCCTGTTTTAATACCGATTTTAAGTGGTATGGGATCGGTTAGGGCGCTTCCACATATAACTTTTACACACACATACACACACTATCTCTCTCCACACACACACACACACACACACACTCTATCTCTCCACACACACACACACCACAGGTTTGAGGATTTTTATTGTGACTCAGATCAAACACAATTTTTACAATCGAATGGATTCCTCTTGATAATCGCGTCCTGCTCTCCATATTGCCTGATGGACAGCGGTCACCTGGGTTTCACATGCAGAGCTGTGATTGGCTCTCCTCCTGTGATGATCACACTGAGAGGACGAACGGCACTGGACTGATCTCTACACTGTTTCCATCAGATATAAAGCGCCCAAGACAAATCTTCTACGGGACCATAACGTAAGATACAAATTAATGGGGCCTTTTATACATTGTCGTGTTTCTTTAGAAATAAATAATGGACAAATGAAGTCTTTGGACGCCTCAGATGTAAAGTTATTCGCTGTCAAAGTGACGCCAAAATGAATGGGAGTCGCTGGAATGCTAACAGCAGGAGAAGTTCTGTTACAATGGCGGCTCCCGCGAGGCTTCAGTTTCCGGCTGATGGATTACACCCTTGGTGTAACCATGACAGATTTTACCACAGTAGTAGAAGACAATACTGTTTCCCAACTGTAGGGGGACCCCGAGAGCAAAAACCGCATAGTGCTGCTTTAATATTGCCAAAGAAGTAAGGTAACACAAGTGTCAAAATACTAGGCCTACATGCAATCTTTAAATAAATGCACAAAAATATAAAAATCATTAAGCTGTCATTTATGTGTAAGTTTAAGTTTAACTGCTCTTCAAAGGTGTCAGAATTGAGGTGTCATTATCGGGTGTCTATTTCTTTCAAGCTTTCTCAAGAAAAACAGGATGGGGGACAGCTATTAGCTCAGACTATTTAGCTTATCATAACATTCAATGGATAAGAGTAGGCCATATAAAATTTAACTTTGTGCTCATTTTTGTTTTGACTTTTCCTGAAGACACAGTTATAAACATCTAATTATATTGATCTTACAGCATGGTGGGTGTGAAGTGTCAAAATGGTCACATTTTGGGGTCTCCCTGTCACACATGAAAGGCTTTAGATAAGAAATGTTATGATAGGAGACAATTGCAAAACACCGGGCCAGGGCCGGCCCGAGGCATAGGCGGAATAGGCAAATGCTAGGGGTGCCACTCATCCATAGGGGCGCCAAAATGAGCGAATGAGGGATTTTTTTATAATAATACTATTTTAAAACCATTAATTCGTAATACTACTCCACAAAATCTTAACTAAGTCCCTTGACTCCGGTTCGGTACCTCGATCTCCCCCCGCCCAACGAGTTAAAGGAGAACTCCGGCGCAAAATGAACCTTTGGTCTAATAAAACATTGGTACCTAGTCAACCGTTCTCTGTGATTTGTTTTCTTGATAATCGAATGTAAAGAGTTTTATCTCTAAAAACTGTTTAGCGTATAACGCTAGTAATGGGGGCATATAATAAGTAAAAAGAAATCGCTAGTTTATACCACTAACAAGGCTCAAAATAGCCCCACACGAACACAGTCACATAATGAGGGTCCCTACGAGCCAATTTACAATTCCTGTTCATCAATAAGGTGAGAACCAGACCAGTTATAAACCTAAATATACTCAAATGAAATGGAAAGTGTAGTACATTACAGAAATTAATAACAGCTGTAATTATATATATTATAAGTACAATGTAAAAGCATGTATGTACACATTAATAACAGATTGGTTAAAGTTATGTTTGTTTTGTTGTATGATTTTAATGTTATTATTTTTGTAAAGCACTTTGGGACATCGTCTGTTGTTTGAAAAAGTTGCTAGCTTGATGGCTTACACAATAATAAATGCATTGTATCAAATGATTAATTTAAATGTTAGTACATAGTAGACAGAGACACTTAATATTACAGTAAGTGGGACCAATTTTAAAAATATTTTTTTTAATCTGATTTATAATTACAAAATATATATAAAAAATAAAAACAAACTATTTAATATCAATAACAAAAACTCCAAACCCTAGCAAAATAAAACATACCTATAAATGGAAAAACTACATAGCTGCTGCTGTAGGAAATCCTTTTTAGTTGCAGTTTAACAGGTGCACAAAAATCAGCAGCATTTAGTTTTAAATGCAAATGTTTTCACACATAACTCTTTATGTCTCTATTTTTAAGTCCACCTTGAGGGTTATCTGCTTTAGAGATCATTCACATTGTCCACCAAAATATATGCATGCGCTAAACATACAATCTGAGCCAAAATCTAAAGCAGGTACAGAATAATACTGAAAGGCCAGCACAATATTGTCAAACATAGCTGAAACATGTACAGTTATGCTGTAGCATTATTCTTCTTAAGCCTTAAGCTCTACCTGTACTGTACATGTACTCATTTCTTCTTGCAATGGCACAACATAAAGCAAATTCTTTCTATTGTTGGAGGCAGTTTTAAGTAGTCGAACAGAGTGCCCATCATTTTATGTTAGATGATGGATAATTTCGCTGTCCACTTCCTCCTAAAATATGGCCACAGAGAGATTAATGATCACAGTATGTAGCAAAAGGTTCTATTAGGCTGATATTAGTCATCAAAATTTAGCATTTATTGTAACATGCTTAGGTAAAGCACACATATATTTTTTACTATTTATTAATCTTTCTAAGATGTCATGGTAATATGAAGCTGTTTTTTTTATAATGGATTGTAAATTTAAATGCAACAGTCCTCCCCAAAAAAAATGCATGACACTTGTGAATATTTATTTTTATATAAAAAAATGCTGCGCCTAACTCTTTGTAAAACATCCATCCACCTGTGAGTGTCTTAACCCTTTCACACGTAAATAAAAATATTCTAACTGATCCCCCAGCGTGACTTTTCAAGGAGACCTTTATTTAGAACCTGTCACTTTATTGTTTCCATGGTGACGCGTTATTACTTGTCACGTGACACAGCGCCAAAACACAACACAGCGCTGAATGATGATCTGCTTTTATGTCATTTTTCCTTTTTTATTCAAAATAATTACACATGTATTAGGTATAGCACGTAACACTGATATTCCGATTGTCAAATAGGTGCAAGTGGATGTGTTTTGTTGTTTAAACACCTTTATAACGATCGCGTTAGTTGAGCTGTATGCCTGATGGGTGGCGCCATGTTAGTTTCAAGCCGCAACATTCTAATCTGAAAAATGAAGCCTATCCAGAAGTGCGAAAAACTGCAATACACCGAAAATCCGCTAGAGGGAGGTCCCAAAAGGGAGCAAATGTCCATAGACCCCATGTTAAAATGTCCGTTTTCACAGCATAAATTCATGTTTTTACAGGTTGGTCCCATGGACTTTTATTGTATTTTTCGATAGGGTCCGAGTGCCTGACAACTGTGAGGGGGGTGAATTTTTTTCTAACTCGTTAGTTTAGATCGTGTTTAGATATAAAATGTATGACAAATAAGGGCGTGGTTAATGCACCGAGTAGAATTCCTGAAATCTGACGTCTCGGCCATGATCTGACACAACACATCATACCACCTCTGTTTCCTTTCTGAATATTTGTATTAAAATATCGTACATAACATGGGTTGCTCTGCTATAAACTGCACTAACCAACACTGTAGGAGGACTTCGCTTCATTTTTTCCGGTAACGTTAAGTAACATTCCACTACTATTTCACGTAGTTAGCACTATTTAGCGTCAATGTTTGTGGGCAGTGGCACTGCAACAGTTAGCATTAAATCGCCTCAGATAAGATAGCGTCCGAGGTAACTTACTTTACCTATGGTTACAACTGACGTTTGAAACACTGTAAATGCGTCTGCCAAATGAATAAATGTAACATAACATTTAAAATATTCCTACATAGGCTTTATAAAATAAAATGTCACAACCCTGTCTCTTTTTATGAGACCAAAGATCGCCCGTTAGATATACACAAGACGAATTATATCTCATGTTCAACCACTAGACTAGAGACATCAGAGCCAGCGACAAGCGTCAGAAGCACTAGCCGAGGTACGGCTGTTCCAGGCGGGGTAGACGAGCGCTAAGCGCCCGCTGATCCCTGGATCTCAACTCCGAAAGCGTCAGATCAAATTTTTAAATAGGCGTTATCTTTATAAATAAACCACAGATTTTAGCTTTAAACAACTACATTGTCGACTGAAAAATTATTAAAACTACATTTCGTGACACAATAACAGTAGTATTTTTAAATTTCGTGGCTTTTCTCCTCTGAACGTTACTATTACTATTTATATTATGACCAAAAACAACTAGAAACAAATTCTTGCTTGTGAAAGATAATTCATCGGGGTTAGGATTTCCCAAGATTTTCCGAAGATGGCGCCGCCCATACCCCCCATAATACGCTTCAAAACCGTTCTTCAAAAAGTCTATGGGTGACGTCACAGATGCTTTGTCCATTTTTTTTACAGTCTATGGTTAGTTTGTGCCACAGTTCAGAGAATCGGATCTGTTGGATTTACAACATGTCAATTCCTCCACTTCTCACGAAATACATGAAAGTAAGTGGCTGGTGAACTGGGAGAAGAATAGGGTAAAATGTAAAGCTATAACAAAATGTGTATCTGGTATGAACAAAACGTGACGACGACAGTGTCGTCTTATTATAATAGAAAGGATTATTATTTCCACTTCTATAGACATCTATAGACATCAGACGACCACAACGCATGATGTAGTCAGCCGGACCCGGGCCGTATCCAGATCAGATGGAGGACCTGCGCCTAGACACGACCACAACACATGATGTAGTCAGCCGGATCCGGGCCGTATCCAGATCAGATGGAGGACCTGCGCCTAGACACGACCACAACACATGATGTAGTCAGCCGGATCCGGGCCGTATCCAGAACAGATGGAGAACCTGCGCCTAGACACGACCACAACGCATGACGTAGTCAGCCGGATCCGGGCCGTATCCAGATCAGATGGAGGACCTGCGCCTGGACACGACCACAACGCATGATGTAGTCAGCCGTATCCGGGCCGTATCCAGATCAGATGGAGGACCTGCGCCTAGACACGACCACAACACATGATGTAGTCAGCCGGATCCGGGCCGTATCCAGATCAGATGGAGGACCTGCGCCTAGACACGACCACAACACATGATGTAGTCAACCGGATCCGGGCCGTATCCAGATCAGATGGTGGACCTGCGCCTGGACACGACCACAACGCATGATGTAGTCAGCCGGATCCGGGCCATATCCAGATCAGATGGAGGACCTGCGCCTAGACACGACCACAACGCATGATGTAGTCAGCCGGATCCGGGCCGTATCCAGATCAGATGGAGGACCTGCGCCTGGACACGACCACAACGCATGATGTAGTCAGCCGGATCCGGGCCGTATCCAGAACAGATGGAGAACCTGCGCCTAGACACGACCACAACGCATGATGTAGTCAGCCGGATCCGGGCCGTATCCAGATCAGATGGAGGACCTGCGCCTGGACACGACCACAACGCATGATGTAGTCAGCCGGACCCGGGCCGTATCCAGATCAGATGGTGGACCTGCGCCTGGACACGACCACAACACATGATGTAGTCAGCCGGATCCGGGCCGTATCCAGATCAGATGGAGGACCTGTGCCTGGACACGACCACAACGCATGATGTAGTCAGCCGGACCCGGGCCGTATCCAGATCAGATGGAGGACCTGCGCCTAGACACGACCACAACACATGATGTAGTCAGCGGGATCCGGGCCGTATCCAGATCAGATGGTGGACCTGCGCCTAGACACGACCACAACGCATGATGTAGTCAGCCGGACCCGGGCCATATCCAGATCAGATGGTGGACCTGCGCCTAGACACGACCACAACACATGATGTAGTCAGCCGGATCCAGGCCGTATCCAGATCAGATGGTGGGTCCGTATCCAGATCAGATGGTGGACCTGCGCCTAGACACGACCACAACACATGATGTAGTCAGCCGGACCCGGGCCGTATCCAGATCAGATGGTGGACCTGCGCCTAGACACGACCACAACTCATGATGTAGTCAGCCGGACCCGGGCCGTATCCAGATCAGATGGTGGACCTGCGCCTGGACACGACCACAACGCATGATGTAGTCAGCCGGACCCGGGCCGTATCCAGATCAGATGGAGGACCTGCGCCTAGACACGACCACAACGTATGGTGCAGTCAGCCGGATCCGGGCCGTATCCAGATCAGATGGTGGACCTGCTCCTAGACACGACCACAACGCATGATGCAGTCAGCTGGATCCGGGCCGTATCCAGATCAGATGGAGGACCTGCGCCTAGACACGACCACAACACATGATGTAGTCAGCCGGACCCGGGCCATATCCAGATCAGATGGTGGACCTGCGCCTGGACACGACCACAACGCATGATGTAGTCAGCCGGACCCGGGCCGTATCCAGATCAGATGGAGGACCTGTGCCTGGACACGACCACAACGCATGATGTAGTCAGCCGGACCCGGGCCGTATCCAGATCAGATGGAGGACCTGTGCCTGGACACGACAACAACACATGATGTAGTCAGCCGGATCCGGGCCGTATCCAGATCAGATGGAGAACCTGCGCCTAGACACAACCACAGTACATGATGTAGTCAGCCGGACTACATCATCAGATGGTGGACCTGCGCCTGGACACGACCACAACGCATGATGTAGTCAGCCGGACCCGGGCCATATCCAGATCAGATGGTGGACCTGCGCCTGGACACGACCACAACGCATGATGTAGTCAGCCGGACCCGGGCCGTATCCAGATCAGATGGAGGACCTGTGCCTGGACACGACCACAACACATGATGTAGTCAGCCGGACCCGGGCCGGATCCAGATCAGATGGAGGACCTGCGCCTAGCCACGACCACAACGCATGATGCAGTCAGCCGAATCCGGGCCGTATCCAGATCAGATGGAGGACCTGCGCCTAGACACGACCACAACGCATGATGTAGTCAGCCGGACCCGGGCCGTATCCAGATCAGATGGAGGACCTGCGCCTGGACACGACCACAACGCATGATGTAGTCAGCCGGACCCGGGCCCTATCCAGATCAGATGGAGGACCTGTGCCTGGACACGACCACAACGCATGATGTAGTCAGCCGGACCCGGGCCATATCCAGATCAGATGGTGGACCTGCGCCTGGACACGACCACAACGCATGATGTAGTCAGCCGGACCCGGGCCGTATCCAGATCAGATGGTGGACCTGCGCCTGGACACGACCACAACGCATGATGTAGTCAGCCGGACCCGGGCCGTATCCAGATCAGATGGTGGACCTGCGCCTGGACACGACCACAACACATGATGTAGTCAGCCGGACCCGGGCCGTATCCAGATCAGATGGAGGACATGTGACTGGACACGACCACAACACATGATGTAGTCAGCCGGACCCGGGCCATATCCAGATCAGATGGTGGACCTGCGCCTGGACGCGACCACAACGCATGATGTAGTCAGCTGGACCCGGGCCATATCCAGATCAGATGGTGGACCTGCGCCTGCACATGACCACAACGCATGATGTAGTCAGCCGGACCCGGGCCGTATCCAGATCAGATGGAGGACCTGTGCCTGGACACGACAACAACACATGATGTAGTCAGCCGGATCCGGGCCGTATCCAGATCAGATGGAGAACCTGCGCCTAGACACAACCACAGTACATGATGTAGTCAGCCGGACTACATCATCAGATGGTGGACCTGCGCCTGGACACGACCACAACGCATGATGTAGTCAGCCGGACCCGGGCCATATCCAGATCAGATGGTGGACCTGCGCCTGGACACGACCACAACGCATGATGTAGTCAGCCGGACCCGGGCCGTATCCAGATCAGATGGAGGACCTGTGCCTGGACACGACCACAACGCATGATGTAGTCAGCCGGACCCGGGCCGGATCCAGATCAGATGGAGGACCTGCGCCTAGCCACGACCACAACGCATGATGTAGTCAGCCGGACCCGGGCCGTATCCAGATCAGATGGAGGACCTGTGCCTGGACACGACCACAACACATGATGTAGTCAGCCGGACCCGGGCCGGATCCAGATCAGATGGAGGACCTGCGCCTAGCCACGACCACAACGCATGATGCAGTCAGCCGAATCCGGGCCGTATCCAGATCAGATGGAGGACCTGCGCCTAGACACGACCACAACGCATGATGTAGTCAGCCGGACCCGGGCCGTATCCAGATCAGATGGAGGACCTGCGCCTGGACACGACCACAACGCATGATGTAGTCAGCCGGACCCGGGCCCTATCCAGATCAGATGGAGGACCTGTGCCTGGACACGACCACAACGCATGATGTAGTCAGCCGGACCCGGGCCATATCCAGATCAGATGGTGGACCTGCGCCTGGACACGACCACAACGCATGATGTAGTCAGCCGGACCCGGGCCGTATCCAGATCAGATGGTGGACCTGCGCCTGGACACGACCACAACGCATGATGTAGTCAGCCGGACCCGGGCCGTATCCAGATCAGATGGTGGACCTGCGCCTGGACACGACCACAACACATGATGTAGTCAGCCGGACCCGGGCCGTATCCAGATCAGATGGAGGACATGTGACTGGACACGACCACAACACATGATGTAGTCAGCCGGACCCGGGCCATATCCAGATCAGATGGTGGACCTGCGCCTGGACGCGACCACAACGCATGATGTAGTCAGCTGGACCCGGGCCATATCCAGATCAGATGGTGGACCTCCGCCTGCACATGACCACAACGCATGATGTAGTCAGCCGGACCCGGGCCGTATCCAGATCAGATGGAGGACCTGTGCCTGGACACGACAACAACACATGATGTAGTCAGCCGGATCCGGGCCGTATCCAGATCAGATGGAGAACCTGCGCCTAGACACAACCACAGTACATGATGTAGTCAGCCGGACTACATCATCAGATGGTGGACCTGCGCCTGGACACGACCACAACGCATGATGTAGTCAGCCGGACCCGGGCCATATCCAGATCAGATGGTGGACCTGCGCCTGGACACGACCACAACGCATGATGTAGTCAGCCGGACCCGGGCCGTATCCAGATCAGATGGAGGACCTGTGCCTGGACACGACCACAACGCATGATGTAGTCAGCCGGACCCGGGCCGGATCCAGATCAGATGGAGGACCTGCGCCTAGCCACGACCACAACGCATGATGCAGTCAGCCGAATCCGGGCCGTATCCAGATCAGATGGAGGACCTGCGCCTAGACACGACCACAACGCATGATGTAGTCAGCCGGACCCGGGCCGTATCCAGATCAGATGGAGGACCTGCGCCTGGACACGACCACAACGCATGATGTAGTCAGCCGGACCCGGGCCCTATCCAGATCAGATGGAGGACCTGTGCCTGGACACGACCACAACGCATGATGTAGTCAGCCGGACCCGGGCCATATCCAGATCAGATGGTGGACCTGCGCCTGGACACGACCACAACGCATGATGTAGTCAGCCGGACCCGGGCCGTATCCAGATCAGATGGAGGACCTGTGCCTGGACACGACCACAACGCAAGATGTAGTCAGCCGGACCCGGGCCGTATCCAGATCAGATGGTGGACCTGCGCCTGGACACGACCACAACGCATGATGTAGTCAGCCGGACCCGGGCCGTATCCAGATCAGATGGTGGACCTGCGCCTGGACACGACCATAACGCATGATGTAGTCAGCCGGACCCGGGCCGTATCCAGATCAGATGGAGGACATGTGACTGGACACGACCACAACACATGATGTAGTCAGCCGGACCCGGGCCATATCCAGATCAGATGGTGGACCTGCGCCTGGACACGACCACAACGCATGATGTAGTCAGCTGGACCCGGGCCATATCCAGATCAGATGGTGGACCTGCGCCTGCACATGACCACAACGCATGATGTAGTCAGCCGGACCCGGGCCGTATCCAGATCAGATGGTGGACCTGCACCTGGACACGACCACAACGCATGATGTAGTCAGTCGGACCCGGGCCATATCCAGATCAGATGGTGGACCTGCGCCTGGACACGACCACAACGCATGATGTAGTCAGCCGGATCCGGGCCGTATCCAGAACAGATGGAGAACCTGCGCCTAGACACGACCACAACGCATGATGTAGTCAGCCGGATCCGGGCCGTATCCAGATCAGATGGAGGACCTGCGCCTGGACACGACCACAACGCATGATGTAGTCAGCCGGACCCGGGCCGTATCCAGATCAGATGGAGGACCTGTGCCTGGACACGACCACAACACATGATGTAGTCAGCCGGACCCGGGCCGGATCCAGATCAGATGGAGGACCTGCGCCTAGCCACGACCACAACGCATGATGCAGTCAGCCGAATCCGGGCCGTATCCAGATCAGATGGAGGACCTGCGCCTAGACACGACCACAACGCATGATGTAGTCAGCCGGACCCGGGCCGTATCCAGATCAGATGGAGGACCTGCGCCTGGACACGACCACAACGCATGATGTAGTCAGCCGGACCCGGGCCCTATCCAGATCAGATGGAGGACCTGTGCCTGGACACGACCACAACGCATGATGTAGTCAGCCGGACCCGGGCCATATCCAGATCAGATGGTGGACCTGCGCCTGGACACGACCACAACGCATGATGTAGTCAGCCGGACCCGGGCCGTATCCAGATCAGATGGTGGACCTGCGCCTGGACACGACCACAACGCATGATGTAGTCAGCCGGACCCGGGCCGTATCCAGATCAGATGGTGGACCTGCGCCTGGACACGACCACAACACATGATGTAGTCAGCCGGACCCGGGCCGTATCCAGATCAGATGGAGGACATGTGACTGGACACGACCACAACACATGATGTAGTCAGCCGGACCCGGGCCATATCCAGATCAGATGGTGGACCTGCGCCTGGACGCGACCACAACGCATGATGTAGTCAGCTGGACCCGGGCCATATCCAGATCAGATGGTGGACCTCCGCCTGCACATGACCACAACGCATGATGTAGTCAGCCGGACCCGGGCCGTATCCAGATCAGATGGAGGACCTGTGCCTGGACACGACAACAACACATGATGTAGTCAGCCGGATCCGGGCCGTATCCAGATCAGATGGAGAACCTGCGCCTAGACACAACCACAGTACATGATGTAGTCAGCCGGACTACATCATCAGATGGTGGACCTGCGCCTGGACACGACCACAACGCATGATGTAGTCAGCCGGACCCGGGCCATATCCAGATCAGATGGTGGACCTGCGCCTGGACACGACCACAACGCATGATGTAGTCAGCCGGACCCGGGCCGTATCCAGATCAGATGGAGGACCTGTGCCTGGACACGACCACAACGCATGATGTAGTCAGCCGGACCCGGGCCGGATCCAGATCAGATGGAGGACCTGCGCCTAGCCACGACCACAACGCATGATGCAGTCAGCCGAATCCGGGCCGTATCCAGATCAGATGGAGGACCTGCGCCTAGACACGACCACAACGCATGATGTAGTCAGCCGGACCCGGGCCGTATCCAGATCAGATGGAGGACCTGCGCCTGGACACGACCACAACGCATGATGTAGTCAGCCGGACCCGGGCCCTATCCAGATCAGATGGAGGACCTGTGCCTGGACACGACCACAACGCATGATGTAGTCAGCCGGACCCGGGCCATATCCAGATCAGATGGTGGACCTGCGCCTGGACACGACCACAACGCATGATGTAGTCAGCCGGACCCGGGCCGTATCCAGATCAGATGGAGGACCTGTGCCTGGACACGACCACAACGCAAGATGTAGTCAGCCGGACCCGGGCCGTATCCAGATCAGATGGTGGACCTGCGCCTGGACACGACCACAACGCATGATGTAGTCAGCCGGACCCGGGCCGTATCCAGATCAGATGGTGGACCTGCGCCTGGACACGACCACAACGCATGATGTAGTCAGCCGGACCCGGGCCGTATCCAGATCAGATGGAGGACATGTGACTGGACACGACCACAACACATGATGTAGTCAGCCGGACCCGGGCCATATCCAGATCAGATGGTGGACCTGCGCCTGGACACGACCACAACGCATGATGTAGTCAGCTGGACCCGGGCCATATCCAGATCAGATGGTGGACCTGCGCCTGCACATGACCACAACGCATGATGTAGTCAGCCGGACCCGGGCCGTATCCAGATCAGATGGTGGACCTGCGCCTGGACACGACCACAACGCATGATGTAGTCAGTCGGACCCGGGCCATATCCAGATCAGATGGTGGACCTGCGTATAATATAATGTTCTGATCCAATATGACCTCTGAACTGTAATACTCCTGAATCATAATCATACACTGTTCGTTCGCTGGCCAGAGGAGGACTGGCCCCACGACTGAGCCTGGGTTCTCCCAAGGGTTTTCTCCATTCTGTCACTGATGGAGTTTTGGTTCCTTCACTGTCGCCTTTCTTCGCCTTTGAAGAGGCATGACGTGAAAAGACTCAATCTCTCAGCGTGATGAATCCATATTCAAGTAGAAGGAACTGGATGAATATTTGAATGCTGCCAATCCCAATCTGAATTCTGACTTGTGATGCAGCCTGAATCATAATATGCACCCCCCCCCCAAGTTTGTCTAATTTCATTCGCGCCCCCCACCCTCCCAAAGTGCGTGCAAACGAACATCATTGCTATACAAGTTGTGAAGAGGTTCAGTGTTTGGAAGGACTGGGGCACGTTTTATTTACAAAACTCAAATCAACAAACAAAAGTCGCACCAACAGCGCATTCACCGTAGTCTTTGTAGCGTTTATACGCACGTATAAATATGATTAATTATTATTCATAACGGATTATGACCAATAATTAATAATTTAATTATTTTCAGAATTTACTGTAGCAGAATCAATAGTATGATCATTTTATCAGTTCATCCAATGAACGGAAAGCATAAACAATTATAAATTCTAGGAAATATAATATCTTCCTGGCCAAGAAAGACTAATTCACAAGTAATGCTTCTGTCACGGGTGACAGACGATTTGAAGCGGAACCTTTGATGCGAGCTAGAGTTTCCGGGAGGAGAAGCTTCCGGCGAGGGACCCGGGGAGTTTCCGGTTTCGGCGATTAGCGGTCGATGACGAAGTTCATCAACAGTTATTTGAAACTGGTGCGGGAGAGGAACGCGGGGTGCTGTGATTGGAGCCTGCGCTGACGGAAGGGAGAATAAAAAGACGATGCATCACCTAGAGGGGGGGTAACGGGGAGAGAAGTATCAGGGCGTCGAGTCCCAGGAAGGGACTCACAAAGCAGATGTGACGAGCGATCGGAAGCCGGGCAAGGAAGTGACACTAGCAGGTTGGAGTTTGGCTGGAGAGGCGAGGGGGAGTCGGTGGCCGAGGCAGATAAGTGATACTGGGAATTGGATTATAGCACCATTGATGTGCGCCGCGAATGTCCGCGAGAATAACATTGAAACGGATGTTTTGGATGAACTTGCTAATTGGGAGGTGTTTGATGCTTGACCACTGATCTCCATCGAGTTTCCCGCACGAGTGGTGGACGGAGACCCACGCCAGAGCCTTAAATTTCGTGAGTGCAGTGATTTGCAGTGTTTGCTGTGTTCCTTTTCACGTGTGATTGTTTGTGAAGATTGTAACAGAACACGAGTTCGGGGGTGTTTGCTGAGGCAGTAGTGGGCCTGGATCATCAACGTGTCGATCTCCTCTGGTATCTTATTGAAGAGGATTCCCTTGTGGTGAAGCGTAAAATACTTCTCATCCTCTCTGCCTGAGCCTTGTGAGTGTACAGCTACGCTGGTGAAATACTATCATCCTCTCTGCCGGAGCCCTGTGAGTATACAGCTACATTGGTGAAATACTATCATTCTCTCTGCCTGAACCCTGTGAGTGTGCAGCTACACTGGTGGAATACTTCTCATCCTCTCTGCCTGAGCCCTGTGAGTGTACAGCTACGCTGGTGAAATACTTCTCATCTTCTCTGCCTGAGCCCTGTGAGTGTACAGCTACGCTGGTGAAATACTATCATCCTCTCTGCCTGAGCCTTGTGAGTGTGCAGCTACGCTGGTGAAATACTTCTCATCCTCTCCAACGGAGCCCTGTGAGTATACAGCTACACTGGTGAAATACTTCTCATCCTCTCTGCCTGAGCCCTGTGAGTGTACAGCTACGCTGGTGGAATACTTCTCATCCTCTCTGCCTGAGGCCTGTGAGTGTGCAGCTACGCTGGTGAAATACTTCTCATCCTCTCTGCCTGAGGCCTGTGAGTGTGCAGCTACGCTGGTGAAATACTATCGTCCTCTCTGCCTGAGTCCTCTGCATTGGTGAAATACTTCTCATCCTCTCTGTCTGAGCCCTGTGAGTGTACAGCTACGCTGGTGAAATACTCTCATCCTCTCTGCCTGAGCCCTGTGAGTGTACAGCTACGCTGGTGAAATACTATCATCCTCTCCGTCTGAGCCCTGTGAGTGTACAGCTACATTGGTGAAATAGTTCTCATCCTCTCTGCCTGAACCCTGTGAGTGTACAGCTACGCTGGTGAACTACTTCTCATCCTCTCTGCCTGAGCCCTGTGAGTGTACAGCTACGCTGGTGAAATACTATCATCCTCTCTGCCTGAGCCTTGTGAGTGTGCAGCTACGCTGGTGAAATACTACTTATCCTCTCTGCCTGAACCCTGTGCGTACAGTTACGCTGGTGAAACACTTCTCGACTTATCTGTCCCATGAGTGTACAGCTACGCTGGTGAGACATTGTCATCCTCTCTGCCCGAGTCCTGCGAAGAGGCCCCTCTACACACCTTCCTAGAGTCCCGTGGCCAACGGGACGAAGATTGCTTTTATAGGCTTAATTCAATAAAGTATTTGTTCTTATTAAACCCCATTCTGTCTGCCTGTTGTGTTCTTGCGGTGTCGGCTCCTCACGGTGGTGCACGGGTGAGGGGCGCGGCCGGTCATCTGGTGTCCGCCCTGACCTGTGCTGGTGACACTTCTCTTTTCAAATACAAACAATACTTTATTGATTATAAGCCTATGACTAACACATAAAACTAATATCTAACACAAACACACGCACATGCATTCATACAAGTTGAAGAAAGAAAGAGAGTGAGGAAGAGAGAGTTTTAGGAGTCAGATGGTGAGATCTCAAGATTCTATGCACTTATAAGACACGACCTGAACGAACCATCAATAATTAATTTCACCCTTTTATCGTTTCTTAGGCGGGTAATTCAATTTGATATTAAAACACCAGTTCAGCTAAAAGTCTGGAGGCTACTTGCTTGTCCTTGCGTTGCTTTGAGGATTCTCCTTTTTGTCGGTGAAGGGGGTTCCCTGGGTCCGTTGCTTGGCTCATGCCTGCTTGATCTTGCAGCCGATCACGTGTTGTGTTGACGGATGGATGAAATTCTTTGAAGTTGGAGGCGCGTGGCAGTCGAAACGTTTAAACGAAACTTTGCAGCAAAACTTAACTTAGAACCGAGACTTTTAACGGAAAAGAAAACAAAGGAAAAGAAAGGAAGGTGAGACGAGTTAGATGGCTTAAATAAATCTGTTTTAACCCTGATCTTGATTTGGGTCATTTGTCTCTATGCGTCTACATGGCTACTATAAACATCATCTGCTCCACCCGACTTGTTCTGCCGAGACCTTTCCCGAGGGAGAGAGCGGGGGAGAGAGAGATCAAGAGCCCCAGAGAACCAGAGAGAGCACAAGAGCAAGAGAACAAGAACACAAGAGCGAACAAGAGAGAGATTCTGTGTTCGGGTCTAAGATTATAAACTCAAAGTTTGTCCAACCTCCCGGATACGTTCTAGCCAATTAGGAGGTGGCCCTATTTCCTTCTTATCGTGAATCATGGGTTATCTGAGATCTCCTTGTTCTCCAGCACTAGCAGAGAGAACGAGAGGCCACAGTTTAGACATTATTACTATTAGAAAAATACAAAACATTTTACACAGATTTCAATCGAGCCATCTTTTGAATTAAAAACATTCAATCCTGCTGACAGGAAGCACAACACACTTTCATTCACACCTCTAATATTTATAACAATTATTAATTTTTATGGCATACACATACAGTATATTGTAGGAACAACATAGAATTGTGCAGTTGCATGATATTTGAATATAAGTCCATCGAGAATTGTTCTGGGATGAGTTTATGGATTTTGATATGTAAAGTGTTTTAGCGTGTAAAGTGTAAAGCCATTCCGGTCTGAGGTCAGGGATAGTTCCTGCTGAAGGCTGTTTTGCCCCCCTCTCATGGGACCTTGGATCTTAAGAAAGACGTAGTCTGTTAGTCGCAGGGGTCAGGTGACCTCTTGTTAGGGCCTCTTGTTTCACCATTTCTGAACAGATCTGTTCTTGCCAAATTATAAAACATTGACGACGTTCTTCCTTTAGTTAAACAATAAAAAGTCCTTTTGGTCGCAGAGCCTGGGGTAATTTGGAATGTGAAGCCTCTTTTGTGTGATTATGTATGGACAATCACCTAAAAGCTTCATTGTGTTTGGTTCATTCTTGTAGTTGCTACATCTTGCTACAGCATAAACAATGTCACAATACAACTCTCCTGTATTATGTGCTGCATATAGTGTGCATAAAAATAGTTATATTGAAACAGTACATATCTAGCTTACCTATGTGATGGCTGAGCCTGTTTCTGAGAGCACAACATACTAATCCGTGGTTTGATACCCGACACAGCTATCCGTAAATCATCGTCCACTGTCAATAAGCGTGAGCGATACTTGCTTTTGATGTAAGTTAATATAGAAAATGTTGCTTCGCAGAGCCAAGTTGAGGCAAAAGGCAAAACTGTATCAATTGCAAGTCTCGCAAGTTCAGCGTACTCTGTCTCCACTGACAGCCAGAATTCCGGCAGTGTGTTCGAGTCAAACAGTGTCTTCAAAGTTCGGTAACTTGAAAGGTCCAGAAGGGCATCCTGCTGATTTGATGACAGACTCACTGCGCTTTCAATGAAGGGGTTACGAACCCAGTCGTACTGGTTCCAACTATGCTGCTCGGGAAAAATACTAATTAAAATGTGCAGACAGGGTTTGTAGATGGAGAGTTATTTCTTTTTTTGTATCATCCCAATTAAGCTCATTTTCCGTGAGAAATTCATCCAAGGTTGGGAACATGTCTACATTACGCCCATCAACCTGCCCTCTCCAATTTTCTTTGAATAATAGGCCAAACAGTCTTGTTTTAATGGGGCGAGTCTTGATGAAATTGACAATTTGTGTTGCTGTTTTAAGCACTGCGTTCAATTCGTCAGGAAGAGTTTTTGCTCCCTGTGGATCATACAGTAGGTGAAACGCACATGTGGAGCTACTTCACGAACCAAAGCAGCGAGCCCTTTATTTTTCCCTAACGTGGCTCCCGCTCCGTCTGTGCACACACCGACACAGTTGTCCCAACAAAGACCAAGTTCATCCAATTTATCGTTGAGTTTTTCAAAAATATCTCTTTTCCATTGCTGAGCAAAATAACAGATCTTCAAGCAATTTTCTCTCATGACGGTAGTGAACAAATACAAGTTGTTGCGAGGAGTTTGAGATGTCTGTCGACTCGTCTAATTGCAATGGGAAAAAAATTCTGTCGCGTATTCTCTCAATTAGTTGACATTTGATGTCGTTTGCCATTTCAGTAATACGGCGGGTCATAGTGTTGTCTGATAGTGGAATTTGTTCAACGTCACTGGCAAACTTATCTCCAAACATATTTCTACAGATGGCCATTGCTGCTGGACGAATGAGACTCTCTGCAATTGTATGAGGCTTTTTGTCCTTGGCAACTAAATACGCCACCTCATATGATGCTGTAAGCGCTTTGACTGCCACAGTGGTTTGGCTGGTCATAGTTTGTTTTTGATTTTTTAATCCTGATTCTTTACGGCGAACGTCGGGTGTTTGGTTTGTAAGTGACGTATTAGTTTCACATGTTTCAAACTGTCAATTGCAAGCACCTCAGAACATACAACACACTGTGGACGTGGTTCGTGATTAAGTGTGATGCACCTGAATCCGTATTTTATGTACTGTTCGTCATACTTTCGTCGTTTTGATGCACCCAGGCCTTTGGTTTTTGCTATTAATCCTCTCTCTCTGTGTGGAAAGACCCGTTGACGTGGAGGGTTCGACATCAATTTGCGGATGTTGTACGGGTTCAGTCGGACACTCTTCTTCTTTTTTGCCTGACGGTTCACCCGTTTTATCACTGGTATTATTACGTTTAAGCCACCGTCCATTTTTGTTTTGTTTTAATATTTAGCTTGAACTTGATCGCGTCAACTCTGCTCCTCTGCTCTGTAGCCAACTAATATGTAAAGGTCGCCTCACTAATTAGCTGCGGGACTAATCAGATTGCCCCCTCTAGTGGATGACTAAAGATTTGCTATCTTACAGATTTGCTATCTGAATTCACAGTTTCTCGCGCCCCCCTTAACAGGTGTTGGCGCCCCCCTAGGGGGCGGGCCCCACAGGTTGAAAACCCCTGTTCTAGACAGTGTTCTTGCTAAGGCTGCCACTGCCCTGAGCTCTGTATAGACAGTAGTACCAATATGTATGTCTCTCCCGAGCCTCCTTGGTGAACTGTTTGTGATAGTGTGTAGTTAGGCCTCTCCTCGTGCTCGAAGGTTATCATGCTGAGGCCTCCACTCACCAGCGTTGATGGGCCAGGAATGATATGTATCTATCCGTGGCTATATTCCCTTAAGGTATTCATTAAATGCAATTCCAAGTCATGGAGCTGCTCATGGACCGAGTCTTTTCCTGCCCCACCTGGTCTTTCCGTGACAGGGTGTGTGTGCAGCTTGAGCTATGGCCGTCGGGAATAATGTCACCGACAGACACTGGTGTGTGCCTATAGATGGGAATAGTGAATCAGGCAGCTCTATATTCTAGCTGTAAAAACCTCACTGTGAACGCGCACACACACGTTCTATATTCTAGCTGTAAAGCACGTGTCCCCTTAGCATGGCACAGTGCGTATTTGTTCCCCATAGCATCCTTGTTCCCTTTGGAAAGAGAACGCTTCAGGATACTAATGTAATGGTTCCCTGAGAAGGAGAACGAGACACAGTGTCTCATTGTCATGCTTTTGTTATGCCTGAGATACGTCCCTTTCAGACTATAACTGCCTCAACCCCTTTAAGATTAAGACTGCTATAAGTATGATTTTTAGGAAGGGAACCACCAACTTCTTTTTACATAGCCATAAACTAAACCAGGCATAAATCACATGAAACAGTCAGTCAATACAAATTTGTTTTTGCTATTTTATATAAACAAACAAACAGACAAAAAACTATAATAAACCAAAGATGGATACAGAAACAAGAAAACAAGACAAACAACGAGCATACAAGAAAGAAAGACTGTACAGATGTAGACAGACTAGGCTTTAAATACCCACAGTCCTTGAAACTTAAGTGTAAAAAAACAGCCTGATATGGAGTCGGTGTGTGGCAGCTTGCGATCAGAAGTTTACTTACAATGCCAGTTACGGCACTAAACCGACTTCGCCACCCCGGAAATTGGCCGGGGACCCACAGATAAATTGAAAAGACACACCAATTCGTAGTGGCTGAGTCAGGTATCAGACAAGGAGAATCGCTTCACAGATTTTATTCCTCAATGCATATAAAATACAAAACTGGTGTCTTTTAATACACAAACATTAAAAAGAATGCATCACTCATGGACCATGTTACATGGACACACACACACACACACACTTTACCACTTCAGAATTGGGGGATTCATCTTGCCTGTCCAATAAAAACAGCAACTACTCGTGCTCTCACCACACAACACCAAATTACCCGCTGTGAACACTGCAGACCGATCGCCGAACCACCATCACACACACAGGACTCTGGCTAATACTGGGACCCCAATTCTGGATGGAAGAGAAACCAATATGAGATACAAACAAACACACAAATACAAATTCCACGTAATGGTCTGTCAATTAAACACTTATCACATGCTGCCAGAAGGAATCAGTCTGTCACAATCGTTCACTGGCTGACTCTGGTTAACTCTGTCAGCCCAGCGCGGTCCTATAAAAATGTAATCTCAGACTACAATACAACAAAATACTCAAAACACATTTACAAACAACGTCTACAGTGATATAATATTCATAATAAAACACAATAGTAATGACAAAAACCAGTAGCTTCTTGCCACTGTACTCAAGTCTTAAATTCTATTAACGACTAAATTTGCATGCGTCACCAAAAACTGGGAACGCACTATAGACCCGGTCGACAAGGAGACCCTCGTTCGCTGGAATGAGATCGTCAAATAATTAGAATAAATATACAAATGCGTCGTTATGGTCGTCAAGGAGACCCTCGTTCGCTGGAATGAGATCGTCAAATAATTAGAATAAATATACAGTACAGATCGGCAGCAAATGCGTCGTTATGGTCGTCAAGGAGACCCTCGTTCGCTGGAATGAGATCGTCAAATAATTAGAATAAATATACAGTACAGATCGGCAACAAATGCGTCGTTATGGTCGTCAAGGAGACCCTCGTTCGCTGGAATGAGATCGTCAAATAATTAGAATAAATATACAAATGCGTCGTTATGGTCGTCAAGGAGACCCTCGTTCGCTGGAATGAGATCGTCAAATAATTAGAATAAATATACTGTACAGATCGGCAACAAATGCATCGTTATGGTCGTCAAGGAGACCCTTGTTCGCTGGAATGAGATCGTCAAATAATTAGAATAAATATACAAATGCGTCATTATGGTCGTCAAGGAGACCCTCGTTCGCTGGAATGAGATCGTCAAATAATTAGAATAAATATACAAATGCGTCGTTATGGTCGTCAAGGAGACCCTCGTTTGCTGGAATGAGATCGTCAAATAATTAGAATAAATATACAAATGCGTCGTTATGGTCGTCAAGGAGACCCTCGTTCGCTGGAATGAGATGGTCAAACGTTTAGAGTAAAGGTACAGATCGACAGTGGATGCCTCGTTCCAATAAAAGGCAGAGGAATGGTCGAAGACAGCTTGTAGAGGAGAATACAACTCAGTTCAGAAGCGCGCCAGTTCAAATGACTACCGGATGCAGGTAATCCTAGTTCACAGGACCATCAAATGGGTTGCATAAAGCCTAACAGCGCCCACAAAGCCTGCTGCAACACCTCCTGGCCCCCGTGTCACTGTTAAAATATAATACACAACATTTCAATTTAAGAAATCACTGTCTCGTGAACCTAACATTAAAATAAGCGTAGCATACCTGCAAATGGTAACTCGCACCACCCAGTGCACTTGATGGCGTGCCAATTATGGCCTCACATTGACACATTGGTTCGACGTGTCTAAAGTACTTCCCAGCCACACACTGTAAATCACATGAGTCTCAAATTACCCTTCCACACAAAACGTTTATAATGAGACTGCCTCTTGCCTCCTGGACATAAACACGGCGCACCAGAAATGGCGTCACTCCCAGGACCCAGAAAGACGAGTTTAATGATGTCAACCTCATCTCCTTTTATATCCCTTGAACTTGCCGTATCCGCCCCCAATCACTATAATGATTGATCGCATCACCACAGGTGTAACAACAGTACATGACTTGAAATGAATGTGAAAGCCGTATCTGATATAGTCCATGGATGCGAAAGCTTGTGTGAGAAAAAATGTGTGTGCCAGATGAAGCCACGATTCGAGGCTTGTGTTGTTAACGTGGAAATCACGTGACTAATGACAAACGAGGCCTCGGTTTGTGTGGATACGTCATCGGTTTGGTCTGAGTGTCGCTTCCGGGTACTAGTCCAGTCATTTTAAGCCAAAATGGGGGTCAACCTTGAACAAATTGCAACAGAAGCAAACTCCAATAATTTTGCATCCTCAATATGTCCTGAGTAAGGAAAAAAAAAAGCCCCGAAAAATCCCAGTAGGGCAAAGTTTAGAAAAAGACCCAAATATATCCCATTCATACGCCTATTCATTATTTTTCTCACGTGAAAAGGATAAAAATTTTAACCTTTAGATATCATCATGAAAATCACTGAGTTGCTTACTTACATCAAGACAAACAAAACATG
Source organism: Rhinichthys osculus (assembly GCA_029959095.1). Lineage (NCBI taxonomy): Eukaryota > Metazoa > Chordata > Actinopteri > Cypriniformes > Leuciscidae > Rhinichthys > Rhinichthys osculus. The sequence continues at coordinate 48,461,249 of JARWKJ010000007.1, forward strand.
TATTACAAGTTTTTTGCAATTGTTTGTTAACATGGACAAACGGTGCATAATTTAATTACACATGTGCTAATTTGCATAAATACCCAAACAGATCTAAAAATTGGGTATATAGCAAGTAAAAAAAATATCTTGTAGAATTTTGTTGACATATAACAGTAAACTATTTAATATTAAGGTCTGAATGGTACCCATGAACATTAATAAAGGAAGAAGTACTTTAGAAACCAACCTTTATTAATTATTATGGCAGAGAAAGGGTTTGGGGCTAGGTCAGTGGGGCTGGGTCTGTGGGGCTGGGGGACTGGGTCAGTGGGGCTGGGTCTGGGTCTGGGGGGCTGGGTCTGTGGGACTGGGTCAGTGGGGCTGGGTCTGGGGGGCTGGGTCTGTGGGACTGGGTCAGTGGGGCTGGGTCTGGGTCTGTGGGACTGGGTCAGTGGGGCTGGGTCTGTGGGACTGGGTCAGTGGGGCTGGGTCTGTGGGGCTGGGTCTGTGGGACTGGGTCTGGGGGGCTGGGTCAGTGGGACTGGGTCAGTGGGGCTGGGTCTGGGGGGCTGGGTCTGTGGGACTGGGTCAGTGGGGCTGGGTCTGGGGGGCTGGGTCTGTGGGACTGGGTCTGTGGGACTGGGTCAGTGGGGTTGGGTCAGTGGGGCTGGGTCAGTGGGGCTGGGTCAGTGGGGCTGGGTCTGTGGGACTGGGTCAGGGGGGCTGAGTCAGGGGGGCTGGGTCAGTGGGGCTGGGTCTGTGGGACTGAGTCTGGGGGGCTGGGTCAGTGGGACTGGGTCAGTGGGACTGGGTCTGGGGGGCTGGGTCTGTGGGACTGGGTCAGTGGGGCTGGGTCAGTGGGTCTGGGGGGCTGGGTCTGTGGGACTGGGTCAGTTGGGCTGGGTCAGTGGGGCTGGGTCAGGGGGGCTGGGTCTGTGGGGCTGGGTCAGTGGGGCTGGGTCAGGGGGGCTGGGTCTGTGGGACTGGGTCTGGGGGATGAGTCTGAGGGATGAACAAGAGACATGGGTAAGGAGAATGCAGAAGATAAAAGGCAGGTGAAATAAAAAGTGTCTGGATCAAAAAATCTAATTACGTACACAATGCACTCAATGCCCAAACCCCATCTCAGCAATGATAATTAATAAAGGCTGGTTTCTAAAGTACTTCCTGTATTAATGTTCATGGGTAGCCTAAATGGGTTCCATTCAGACCTTAACATTAAGACTTTTACTGTTATATGTCAACAAGATTCAAAAAAACATTTTCACCTGCTATACCCAATGTTTAGATCTGTTTGGGTAATTATGCAAATTAGCTAATATGTAATTATATTATGCACCGTTTGTCCATGTTAACAAACAATTAAAAAAAACTTGTAATACACTTTTTGTTTGTCTTGATGCAAGTAATCAACTCGGTGATTTTCATGATGATATCTAAAGGTTAAAAATTTTGCCCTTTTCACGTGAGAAAAAGATTGAATAGGCGTATGAATGGGATATATTTGGGGTTTTTTCTAAACTTCCCCTAATGGGATTCCTCGGGGCTTTTTTTCCTCACTCAGGACATACTGAGGATACAAAATCAGTTGAGTTTGCTTCTGTTGCAATTTGTTCAACCTTTTTTCATAAAATGACTGGACTATAAAGGGGATTGGAAACTTGCGCCAGCTTGTGGGTGTTGTCAGGAGTAGTAGAAGCAGGTGTAGTAGTGTCAGAGAGTTGTGTCATTGTCCTTATTGTGTCACGTGTGTTTAGGGCTGTATATTATTACATTACATCAGGTTAGATTAGTTATATTATATTGTTATTATTAAATATAGTAGCTATATTATAGTATTGTTATATTAATTAGATAAGATTATTTGGATTGCTTTGGATTTTTGGATTTGGACTGAACTGCTTTTTTAGTTGGATTGTTCTTTGGGATTTGTTTGCTGTTTGTGACCTCTTTTTTCCCTGGTAATGGAGCCAGCAAGAAAGAGGAGATCCTCTCCTGTCTGGGAGTATTTTGAAAACGGTTGCTCACAATAAGATATGTATTTTTTTGTCCTTTTTTACTGTCTTGACATAATAATAATCCTCACTATATGGCTGTATAATATTTCATCTCTATTATTTCACGTTTCAAGGTAAAATATTTGGCATAAAACTAGTAACATTTAATGCACAAAAAAACCCCAGAAACAATTCTTATCTTTTCCCACCCCAGACTATTCTGTTGCAGTTTGCTTTATTACACTCCCTCCACCATAGGCACTGCACTCAACACAGCCTCACTTGTTCATATTGTCACTATCCAAACAATTTATGAATAATTAATTAACTGGGTGTGTGACAGTTGTCTCTGCACAAGTAAAGTCAGACATAGAAAGATACATATTTAATTTTATACCCAGACAATGGACAAATGTCTAACAGGTCATTGGCTCGGAATTAATTTGTCTGCTATTTCTTTGCACAGTAGCTAGGTGTCACTAGTGAGCAATGCTGAATGAAGCTTCGAGTAATGAACCTTTGGGTGAAGCAACCCAAAGACTTTGAGGTCTCAATGGTTCAGGAAGCCACATTTGACCATCACTACTAGTAGCAATAAAGAGTTGTTGATTGAGCTTAAAAGCAAAGTTTCCCAGTCAGGACTGAAAGCGGTAGAGTTGGGTCCGAGTCCACCTTTGTCGAGTCCGAGTCGAGTCCAAGTCCTTAACAATCGAGTCCGAGTCCAAGTCCGAGTCTAAAGAGGGCTGAGTCGGACTTGAGTCCGAGTCCTTAACATCCGAGTCCGAGTCCAGTCCGGCCGAGTCCTCAAAGATTTAAATGATTTGAAATTGACCTTTCACAAAGACCCGCCCCTCTTAGTTACTGTTGCTACGTCCGATAAGCCATTCCACTCTCACTTCACATGTTCTCACACAGTGAAAAATATATTGCGGAGCAAAGAGGACACTGACAATGCGCCAACATACAAGACAGAGCAGCCTACTTTTGGTATGAAATAAAGTCTCATCTTTTAAATTTGTATAATTATTATGAAATTCAAACAATAAATGCTGTTTTGTGGTGCTTTAATGTGTAGGCCTCAGTTCAAGCAGCACATGAACTGATAATCTCTTCTAGTTATAGCACGAATTTAACATGAATGAAAATCAGAACTGCAAAATAAATCAATACACCATTTTTTTAAGTTCAAGTCCACTGACTTTAATCTACTAACTGGTTTGGTTTGTTTGTCGGACAAAAATGGCGGGTGTCTGCATTATGATTGGTCAGATCGCCTGTCAATCAAAGTCCGGCGAAAGGTCTCAACACTGAGCTATTATACATCTTTCAGAATCTGCAAGGTAATGCTCAAGAATGCAACACGATGCATTAAGAGCCAGGGGAAACTTTTGACCAAGATGATGGTGATGTTTAAATTTTTCTTGTTTTGTTTTACTAAGTTATATGTCATACTAATATCTTTTTAGCCTCTGAAGGCCAGGACTAAATTAATATAGTTTTTCAACAAAATAAGAACAATTTACATATAGTTTCATCCTCAATGGACTTCTTGAGCATCACTAAATGTCTGCAGGGTTTGTAATAGTTGTGTGTGAGTCCCTCAGTTGTCACCAGTGCGAAAAGACGGATCTCACAATCATAGCCACTGCTAGTAAGGAGTCAAATATGAAGAAGATGCTGGAAAAGCAAAGAATGTGCAGGAGCTGGAGGATTTTTCCTCATGAACAACCATTACAAAAACAAAAACAAAAAAACAGTTAGTGAACATTCAGGTAATGACACAATATTCCAATTAAGTAATTTATCTTGTATTTTGTGTTTGTATTTTGTCTTGTGGACTAGGCTATTAAACATCTGTTATGTGAAAAAGCTTTTTCAGTGCAGTACTTAATAGAAACAATGTTTTATGATCCTTTTTATTAATAAATAAATAAAATGTACATTTTGGAGATTCTGAAAGGTGAATGTAAACTTATGACTAAAGTGTAAATGTAACAAAAATCATAAAATTATTAGACGCCAAAATGTTGCTATGGTTATCACTTTCTCATGTTGCTATGGTTACTATGTCAATCATCGCAATTTCAAGATTCACAGGACTAAAATTTTGCGGATTCACTCCCACATTTAAATGCATTTATCACTGTTTATAATTTACTGTGTGAACGTAACCACTGTTTATAATTTACTGTGTGAACGTAACCACTGGTCCTCTAGAAGCACGAAAAACAAAACTATTATTTAGATTGTCAATAGCGCTCCCTTTAAGCCATCACTTACTGCGTTCTGCACTCTCCCTGAAACTCTTGTCATAAACACTGAAGTTGTCCGCACTGCACAGTGAATCTCTCTTTTATATCGCGTCTAGACTTTGTTGATTATGAGGGGATTTGCGAAAGGATAAAGCTCGTGCTGATTCTGAACATACATTTTAAGTGAATTCTCCGCATGTTGACTAAAACGCCTCTGATTTGCCACTGTGTTCATGCGCTTAATATACATGTCTGTGATTGGCTAATGCTCAACGCGGAAACAACACAAGTAGTTTCTAGGGCTGTAATCTCCCTGTCGACTAGTCGATTAATTGGTCGATACGTTCTGGCTCGACTAAAATTCTGATTAGTCGGCTTTTTGCGCTAATTTCATTACATTCATTTCATCACTAATTGCTAATGGGGGCGTTTTCAGAGCACCCCTGTTTCACAGGTAACAGTCTGTCTTCAGAACACCCCCCTTGTTTTCACTTTTTTGGATTAGCCCAACCCACTGGAGACAGATTGAAGAAAGAACTACTTGGAACGCATCCATGGTGGTTTGCTGAATTTAGCGTTTAATTTACTGTCAGAGTAATCTACTATGTCAAAGACATCTGGAGTGCACCAGTATTTTATGAAAATAGATAAAGAGTCAAAGGCAAAGTTTGCATATCACAGCTCGACATCAAACATGGCATATCACCTAAAAACGGAAAGCTAACTTGTCTGCGTTAGGTTGCCCCGTCTGTTTCGAGTTGCTATATGAAGGAACATATCAAAATTGGCATAAAACATTGACTGCAGGCGCACCCGCACGTAACGACGGTAGCATCCCCCAGACCACGCTGGAAACATTTTATGGTTCACTTTTATTATTGTGACCATTATTTCTAGTATTATTTATTGGATTTTTTTTTTTTTTTGGAGCCTAATGCGCAATTACAATTGTTTGTATTGTTTTGAGCCTATGCTTTATTTTTCAGTTATGCACTTTATTTCGTTTCTGCTCTCGTCTTGATTTGGTTTGTTTAATAAATATTCTTTTTTCATTAAAGTGGACGTGCCTTGTGTGTTTAAGAGTAAAAGCTTTAAATGAATAGTCCTAATAGCTCCTATGTTCAGCCGAGGACATGCACAGAGCGGCTGAAATGATAGAGTCTGTCAGTTATTATAACATTATGACAAAAACAATTGTCTAAATTATGTTGCACATTCCTCAACAGTTCTTGTGCTGATATCACTAGTTGACATAGTACTATTTTCAGAAATCATAGGCTTTATTGCGCAGGTGCACGTGATGCAACGCAGTCAGAGCCGACAGACTCGAGTGTGTCATTTCAGTGCAAAATAATTAGGTCAAAAAAACATTTAATATACCGCAATAGCCTACAAGTTTATTATAATAAATATATAAATATATGTTTATTTATAATTCATTTATGCGGACAAGGCTACCAAGTAGGCTACTGCGCAGCTAATCGTTTTTTTACGTCGAGTCCGAGTTGGAGTACCCCAACTCTAGAAAGCGGTTTGTGGGAACACAGCCCAGGCAAGCCATGCTTCGTCTGCCCAACAAATCTGCCTACCCACCTGGGTATATACCATCCACTAGTACCACAGCGCCTCTGGTGGTGTGTAGTAGTAGTGCACTCAGTAGCAAAGAACATGGCAACAGACCTGAGCCTTTTACAAGACAGAGGAGTGGATGACGTCACTACAGGCGCTCTTTTATACTCAGTGTGTCACGGTATACAAAACCACTGGTTCCTTCTCGTCTCGTGTTTATGTTGTTGTATGAAAGCACGTGTGTAGTGGGTGTGACTGAGTGACATTCCTTGATCCGCTCCAGCTGTTCATCATCTCATCACCAGCTGCAGCCGATCTCATCTCTCTATATTTACTCACCATTTTCTCATTCCCTTTGTCAGATCGTTGGTTGATGTCTCGTGTGTGTTCCTGTTCCGTTCTCCTGCCGTTTGCCTCGTCGTGTTCTTGTGGATTCGTTGTCTTGGTGTTGGATCGTCGTTTCGTGTCTTCACTGCACGGACTCCTCACCTCACGGATTGCACTTCACGGATTCTTCACTTCACGGACTTCACTTCACGGATTCGTCACACTGGCCATCAAAGTCCCTGTGTCATCCTGCTTTGTTCGTGTAATCCTGACCAATAAACTGAGTAACCTGCTTTTGCTTCCAGTCTCGTTTATCGATCATGACAGAACGATCTGACCAAGGGATGGAAGCAGCGGGAGGAGCACCCACCACATTGGAGGAGTTCGTTCACCTCAGCGTAAGGAGAATGGACTCACAAGAGAGGATTCAGAGTGACACGGGTCGTGCGATACAAGCCTTGGTGACACAGGTGTCTGAGCTCACCCGACAATTCCAACAGTTTCAGATGCCCGCTGCGCCCCCCACACCCGCTGTTCCCCCCACACCACCAGAGAATCCTGCATCAGCGGAACCACGCCTACCGGCTCCTGAACCCTATGCGGGTGAGTCTGCATACTGCCGCGCATTTTTGACGAGATGTTCTATGCATTTTGCATTACAGCCCAGGACTTTCCATAATGAACAGGCCAAGGTGGCGTTCGTTATAACCTTGCTGACCGGAAAGGCAGCGCTATGGGGAACAGCGGTGTGGGAGAATCAAGATCCATGCTGTGCCTCGTTCCAGACACTCTCCGCAGAGATGAGACGGGTCTTCGACAGAGCCGTCGCGGGGAGAGAGGCCGCTAGGGTGTTGGCCGACCTCCGCCAAGGTGAGAGGCCGGTTTCGGATTATTCTATCGAGTTCCGCACCCTGGCGGCCGAATGTCATTGGAACGAGGAGGCGCAGTGGGATATGTTCCTGCATGGGTTGGCTGACCGCGTCCAGAGGGAGATCTACGCCCTGGACCTTCCCACGTCGTTGAACGGACTTATCGAGCTGGCTTTAAGAGTGGACGCTCGACTTTGTAGAGCCGGAGGGAGAGTTTCGTCTTTTTGTCCACCAGGAGAGACTCAACGGTCCAGCGGCAGGGACGCGGTCGGCCCAGTCTTCGATCACGAACCCATGCAGGTGGGTCGAGCTCGGCTTTCCCGGGAGGAGAGGGAGAGGCGGAGGTCCCAGGGCCTTTGCCTATACTGTGGTGGTGCGGGACACTATGCTTACAACTGCCCGGTAAAAGGCCAAGCCCGATAGTAAGTATGAGGCTACTATCGGGTGGGATCTCCGCCGAGAAGACCTCATCCACATCTACCCTCCTTCCGGTAAGACTGAGATGGTCAGTTCACCAGCAGGACTGTCGAGCACTTCTGGACTCTGGGGCAGAAGGTAATTTTATGGACAGCACCTTTGCACACAGATTTCAGATTCCCCTCAAGCCACTCACACAGAAGATTGCAGTACATGCTTTAAACGGTCAAGAACTCCCCACTATTTCTTTCACCACTGAGGACATCACTCTCATTACTTCAGGCAATCACTCAGAGACTATTTTTTTTTACATATTGGATTCACCCCTGGCACCCATCGTTCTCGGACATCCTTGGCTCATCCGTCACAACCCCCGAGTGGACTGGCATCAGAAAACCGTGTTGGAGTGGAGCAAGGAATGTCATAAGTCTTGTCTGGTGTCTGCTTGTTCGTCTGTGCCTGTTTTTGTGTTTCAGGAGGAGGCAGGGGATTTGTCTAACGTGCCCGAGGAGTACCACGATCTGAAGGAAGTGTTCAGTAAGTCTCGGGCTGCTTCTCTTCCTCCGCATCGTCCCTATGACTGTGCTATAGATTTATTGCCAGGTAAGTCTCCGCCTAAGGGCAAATTATATTCGCTTTCTGTCCCAGAGAGGGAGGCTATGGAGAAATATATTTCTGATTCTCTAGCAACCAAGTTCATCCGCCCTTCCTCTTCTCCAGCGGGGGCGGGGTTCTTTTTTGTGGGGAAGAAGGATGGGTCTCTGCGACCTTGTATTGATTACCGGGGGTTGAATAACATCACGGTAAAGAATACTTATCCTTTGCCGTTGATGTCTTCAGCCTTCGAGAGGTTGCAGGGAGCGTCCGTCTTCACGAAATTGGACTTGCGTAACGCTTATCATTTGGTTCGCATTAGGGAGGGTGATGAATGGAAGACTGCTTTTAATACCCCCAGGGGGCACTTTGAATACTTGGTCATGCCTTTCGGGCTGTCCAACTCCCCAGCAGTCTTCCAGGCACTCATCAATGACGTGTTGCGAGACATGATCGATCAGTTCATATATGTCTACCTGGATGACATATTGATATTTTCCTCGTCTCTCCAGGAACATGTGCAACACGTCCGACGAGTGCTTCAGAGGTTGTTAGAGAATGGGCTTTTTGTCAAGGCGGAGAAATGCGATTTTCATGCACAGTCTGTTCCTTTCCTAGGGTACATCATTTCGTCTGAGGGAATGCGGGTGGACCCTGAAAAGGTTAAGGCTGTGGTAGAGTGGCCAAGTCCAGATTCCCGTAAGGCCCTACAGAGGTTTCTGGGGTTCGCCAATTTCTATCGGCGGTTTATTCGCAATTTCAGCCAACTAGCCGCACCTCTGACTGCCTTGACCTCCCCCAGAACTCCGTTCAGGTGGTCAGATACAGCCGAGGCTGTATTTGCCAAACTCAAGAGCCGCTTTGTTTCAGCTCCCATCCTCGTTGCCCCTGATTCTTCACGGCAGTTCGTGGTGGAGGTCGATGCGTCAGAGGTGGGGGTAGGAGCAGTTCTGTCCCAACGCTCTTCCGCAGACGACAAGATGCATCCCTGCGCGTTTTTTTCTCATCGTTTGTCCCCAGCGGAACGCAATTACGACATTGGTAATAGGGAGTTGTTGGCAGTCAAGCTTGCGTTGGAGGAATGGCGTCATTGGTTGGAGGGTTCGGGGGTACCTTTTATCGTCTGCACCGATCATAAGAATCTAGAGTACATCAGAACCGCCAAAAGATTGAACTCCAGGCAGGCTCGGTGGGCACTTTTTTTCGGTCGTTTTGATTTTTCCCTCTCGTACCGCCCGGGTTCTAAGAACATCAAACCCGACTCTTTATCTCGCATTTTTGATCGTTCCGAACGCCCGTCTACTCCCGAGTGCATTTTACCGGAGACCCTATTTGTTTCCACACTCGTATGGGAGGTCGAGTCGAAGGTCAAGACGGCCTTAGAAGGGGTAATGCCTCCGCCCGGTTGCCCACCGAATCGTTTATTTGTGCCGGAGGGATTACGGTCTGACGTGATCCAATGGGGTCATGGCTCCAACGTGGCTTGTCATCCAGGAGTTAATCGTACTAAGTTTTTAGTAAAGCAACGATTTTGGTGGCCTCTCATGGCTCGTGACATTCACAGTTTTGTTTTGGCTTGCTCCGTTTGTGCCACTGGTAAGACTTCCAATCGACCTCCAGATGGGCTCCTTCAACCGCTGCCTGTCCCTTCGAGACCCTGGTCCCATATCGCTCTAGATTTCATCACCGCCCTCCCACCCTCCCAGGGTAACACAGTCGTTTTGACCGTGGTGGACCGGTTCTCGAAGGCGGCTCACTTTATTCCCTTACCCAAATTACCCTCAGCTAAGGAGACAGCGTTGACAGTCGTTGACCACGTGTTTCGCTTACATGGCCTCCCGATGGACGTGGTCTCCGACAGAGGACCCCAATTTGTGTCCAAATTTTGGAGAGAATTTTGTAAGTTACTGGGGGCGACGGTTAGTCTGTCCTCAGGGTTTCATCCCCAGAGCAATGGCCAAACCGAGAGAGCCAACCAAGATCTGGAGAGAGTGTTGCGATGTGTGGTGTCCAAGAATCCTTCCTCCTGGAGCCAACAGCTGTCTATGGTGGAGTACGCCCACAACACATTACCAGTGTCGGCTACGGGCCTATCTCCGTTTGAGTGTAGCTTAGGTTACCAGCCACCTATTTTTCCCAGTCTGGAATCCGAGGTCGCGGTCCCCTCCGCCCACGCCTTAATCCAGAGGTGTCACCGCACTTGGACTAGAGCCCGTGAGACTCTACTCCAAGTGGGGGCGCGCACCAAGGCTAAGGCCGATCGCCACCGGTCAAAGCCTCCCGTATACGTCGTTGGTCAAAAAGTGTGGCTTTCTACCAGGAACATTCCTCTCCGATCCGTCTCCAATAAACTTGCTCCCAAATTCATTGGCCCGTTCACTGTCACCAAAATCGTTAGTCCGGTGGCAGTCCGCCTTAGTTTACCTCCGGCGTACAGGAGGGTTCATCCCGTGTTTCATGTTTCCAAAATTAAACCCGTGTTTCATGCTCACATTAATCCGCCAGTCCCGGTTCCCCCACCGCCGCGTCTCGTAGATGGGGATACCACCTATTCGGTAAATCGCATTCTGGATTCTAGGCGGAGGGGGCGTGGATTTCAGTACTTGGTGGACTGGGAAGGTTACGGTCCAGAGGAGAGAAGTTGGGTACCTGCTAGAGACATCCTGGATCATTCTCTGATCGATAGTTACAATCGACAGGTAAGGGAGTCTGGGAACGCCAGGAGGCGTTCCTAGGAGAGAGGGTACTGTCACGGTATACAAAACCACTGGTTCCTTCTCGTCTCGTGTTTATGTTGTTGTATGAAAGCACGTGTGTAGTGGGTGTGACTGAGTGACATTCCTTGATCCGCTCCAGCTGTTCATCATCTCATCACCAGCTGCAGCCGATCTCATCTCTCTATATTTACTCACCATTTTCTCATTCCCTTTGTCAGATCGTTGGTTGATGTCTCGTGTGTGTTCCTGTTCCGTTCTCCTGCCTTTTGCCTCGTCGTGTTCTTGTGGATTCGTTGTCTTGGTGTTGGATCGTCGTTTCGTGTCTTCACTGCACGGACTCCTCACCTCACGGATTGCACTTCACGGATTCTTCACTTCACGGACTTCACTTCACGGATTCGTCACACTGGCCATCAAAGTCCCTGTGTCATCCTGCTTTGTTCGTGTAATCCTGACCAATAAACTGAGTAACCTGCTTTTGCTTCCAGTCTCGTTTATCGATCATGACACAGTGCACCTGTAGTGTCTGGCTCAATCTGTGTCAACATCACACACTAAACTCATGCTAGTCAGGAGTGAAGTCCACATAAGCAGACAACTCACAGATATCACAGATATTGTGCAGACACTTTCAGTAGGAAACAGCTAACATTCGTGTTATATTAGAGGTAGTTTGTGGCATTATTCATTATGAATTAATGCTGATGGGAAATGAGGAAATCCACTCAACTCCACATCCACTCAATAGGGAAGTGTTTTCTAATGGCAGAAACCAAATCAATTATGATACTCAGTAGAAGAGCTTCAGGTTAAATCCTTCATGACAGACACTTTAAAGAATGCTTAACAACTGTATTGTTCATCATTTAAGCTATTATAATCTTCTAAATCATCATATGTGAAATATATGCATCACATCACTTTTGTGTTCACTATCAACATGTGGATGAAAGTGTTCATTACTGTCATTATTATCTTTAAGCTAAGATGCTGTTTGATAATTCTTCTATTGTACCGTACTGTGAAAAAGTCTAATGTTCACAATATCTGAACATGAATTAGCTAACCCTAATATTAATGGTGCCATAGAATGGAAAACTGTATATAAAAACTGCCATAGAAAAATTCAACTGCAGTAGCCACCGTTCAACCTGAAGAGGGCAGCACTCAGACGTTTCTACACCATATATTGTAGAATTAAAACACTTTAAACCCAAATGTCAAAAAATTTACTCTAATCAATGAACAGCATTTATGAAGCTCCATGTTACTCCCCTCGAGTTTTAATAAAGGCTCAAGTCGTTCCTGGGTTTTAACGGGCATTTATTTGGTGACAGACTCTTCAAACATGTCCTTACATGTTCCTTTACTGCAACATTTTCATATTGCCGTCAGAACTGGTATAAATAAACACAGAAAACGTAAATTAACCTTAAATTCTTGACATATTTGCAGACAATATTAAACAAAATCACATAAAAAACTAAGAGATAAAGCATAAATATATGGCATGTAAAATATCTTACTTGGCTTGTTACAAACACAGTCGCGTAACACAAATAAATGACAAGTAAATAAAAATATACCTCATTGGCCGCATGAACCCGAGAGGGTAAACTTAGGTGTATTCATCTTCACGCTTCACCGTCAAAACTTATGGATAACTTTACAATCTTCTGGGGCTTTCAGACAACAGGCTCGTGAGCCGCTGCACATATCTCTCTGATCTTAGCGCGTGCACCCATACAGCGCGTCCTCATAGCAAAAAACAATAATTTCCACACGGAACAAAAAATAAGTTCCCTTATTTTTTCACGAAGTTTTAACAAAAAGATAATAAACATGAAATTATTATTAATTGGCCATAAGACATTATTTATTTCAATCATATGATTTTTAACCTCTTATATATTTATATTTTAACTGTGAACCATGTTGAACTGAAATATATGTGTTGCCTTTGATGGCAGCTACACTCCCACCAAATCACTTGTGATTTCAACCAATGAACTATGTGTGAGTGATTACTGTAAGTTAAAGTTATGTTAGTCAGCTTCAAGTAATGTGACTGTCTTGTGGATAGGTCTCTCCAGATAGACTGGTTTGCGAAGTCTCTTTCCTTGATTATCTAATGCTGAGTCGCTGATAAGTAACTGGACCTTCCGCACACATCCATCTTCAGCTGGATACACAGTGGAGACTTTAGCCAGCTTCCATTCATTTCTGGGTGCTGTATCGTCTTGTACAATTACTATATCATTGACTTTCGCATTTCTCTTTGTCTTGTGCCATTTCTGTCTTTGTCAGAAGTAAGTTGGGCGTAAGAGGCTGAGGACCTGTTGGGTCGTTGAGTAAGTGTGCCGTCATAGGTCGGCTGTTTATGATTGCCATCACTTCATAAAGATAGGTCCGTAAGGATGAACTGTCGAGTGTTCGGGATGACTGATCCAGGATGGATGTTAACACACTTCTGATTGTCCGGATCTGCCTTTCCCAAACTCCGCCCATATGGCTAGCAGATGAAGGGTTCATGACAAACTCGCATCCTAGCTGTTTAAGGCATTCTTGATCCATGTTTATCCTTCTAAATCCAGAAGGTTTACAACTGCTGCGGACAGCTCGAGTCTTGGCACCGTGGTTATCTTTGTGGGGGATACTCTGGCCTTGGCCATGACTAGAACGCAGTGTATCTGTCCTGTTGTGCTGGTTGCTCTTAGATATGTACAGACTCCATACCCCGTGACACTTGCATCTGAAAAATGGTGGACTTCATACTTGTGAACTGTCTTAAAATTTACTGGTAAGTAGCATCGCTCAATCTTGACATTGGCTAAGTTCTGTAGATCCAATAGCCAGGACTCCCACCGTGGCCTTAACTCATTTGACAGTGGCTCATCCCAGTCGATCTTCTCACGACACATCTGTTGAAGTATTTGTTTCCCGAGTAGGACGAAAGGCGCCACAAAGCCAAGTGGATCGAAGATAGAGGCCACTGTGGACAAAACTCCTCTTCTGGAGAGAGGGCATTCATTCACAACTACTCGAAACTGAAAATGGTCTGAGGCGACACACCATTTGACGCCTAGAGCTCTCTCAATCTGTTGTTCGCCAAGAGCTAGGTCTTGTTTCATTACTGTCTCTGCACAGTCTTTCTTTGGGAGGGATGCCAATACTTGTTGGCTGTTTGATATGAACTTATGAAGTCGCAACTTGCCTGTATTGCAGAGTTGTCTTACTTCATTTACCAACTGGATAGCCTCTTCTTCTGAGTGGACACTTATTAGGCCATCATCCACATAGAAGTTTCTCTCAATGAAACGAATTGTGGCTTCACTGAAATGACCTTGCCCTTGAGCTGCGATGTACTTGAGACCGTAGTTTGCGCAGCCGGGTGATGAAGCGTCTCCAAACAGATGCACACGCATACGGTAGACGGAGGGGTGGGAATAGAAGTCCCCATTGTCCCACCACAGAAAGCGGAAGTAGTCTTGATCTTCTGGCTTGACATGGAATTGATGAAACATGCGTTCTATGTCGCACATCACCGCTACTTGACCCTTACGAAACCGACATAGAACACCTACCAGGCTGTTGGTCAACTCTGGCCCAGTGAGCAGAAAATCATTTAATGACACACCTTCGTACTTTGCCGAGCAGTCGAACACGACTCTTATTTTTCCATGTTTCTGGGGGTGGTAGACCCCATGGTGAGGGATGTACCAGAAGGGGCTTTTGTCCAGTTTCGTCAGGTGGAACCTTTTCCGCATCTCCACGTGTTATTGTTTCATTCATGAATGTTGTGTAGTCTTTGTGGTATTGCCTGTCTTTCTCAAATCTTTTCTTTAGACATTTGAGTCTGTGTTCGGCACAGATTTTATTGTCTGGCAGATTTGGTCTGTCCTTCTTAAAGGGCAAGGGCAACTCACAGTGACCATTCGCTTTCATTTTTACTCCTTCCTCCATTATGGAAATAAAACGCAGATCTTCTTGGGAGAAGTGAGAGTCCTCCACGCGGCGTTCATTGAAATCGGACTCCAGTACTTTGATCACATCTAGTGGTGTGACTAACTCTTTGACTTGTTTCTCTTCTGAACTGCTTGCTAGGACCTTTGCGCCAACACTTCGGGTCTTTGGGGTCTTTGTCTTTTCAGAGTCACTTGCCTTTAGTGCATGAAGCGACGTTACTGGATTGCACGCTATCTTTGCCTCTCTTGTGACGAAGTCAACAAAGTTGCTGAATGTTGGAAATGACCCGCTTTGCTCTTGTATCTCAATGACTTTTCTATTCCATCTTGCCGTTAACCAATCAGGAAGCTTGCTGAGCATTTTTTATTTATGTATTTATTTATTTATTTGATCAGGGACAATGCACAAAAAACATGAATCTAAGAAAGAAGAGATGTCATGTGCCAGGTTATAGCAAAAATGCTAATTTCCGCCTGCAGTCCCTGGACAGGTTGATGATATACTTACAAAATATAAAAAATATGTACAGAATTATATAATACACAGAAGCATCACTTCACTCACACCATAACACTCTCTACTACAGGAATCTATAACTTATTCATTCACAGATTACATCATTCGTATCGCAGTCATTCAGTGCGTACAGGTTTGCTTTGTTAATAACCACTGTTTGGTCAGGCGTGTAAATATGCTATAGTTAGTGCAATAGATAATTTCATTTGGAAGAGTATTCCAAAGGCTCACTGCTTTATAAGAGAACGATTGTTGACCATATGTGGTTCTGCATCTTGGAATGCTGCACTCTCCTCTAACTGTCGACCGTGTGGTTCTAAAATTTCTCTCCGAATTTAGTGTCACAAATTTTCTTAAGGGAGGAGCAGCGATGTTATGAATAATTTTAAATAGAGAAGAAATTTGATTATATTTAATAAGGTTTTCAAAATTTAAAATGTTATATTTACTTAATACTTTACAATGATGGTAGTAGCGAGACTTTTTATCATGAATTTTTATAGCCCTTTTGTATAATGATTCAAGAAACTTTAGCGATGTTTTACACGCCTGAGACCAACTAGACATGCAATACAAAAGATGTGAAACAATCATAGTATTAAGGAATGTGTTTGAGGCTTCCGTAGTTAATGAATTTCTAATATGTTTATAGTTCATCAAATTAAATTTTAATTTATTACTGAGTTTTTTTATGTGACTTTTAAAACAAGTACTAAACCTAAATATTTTGTTTCATTTACATTTTTAATTTTTTGTCCATTTACTTGAATTTCTTGACTTTGTTGTATTTTACGTTTATTTGAAAAAAAAACATTGAGACTGTTTTATCAACGTTTAAGGTCAGGCAGGACGTCTCCAACCATTCTGCAACTTTCTGCATTTCTTTTGATAATTTTTCAGCAACCTCCAGCTCGTTTTCCCCAAAAGTGAAGATCACCTCATCAGCGTACATAATTACATCAACGTCAGAACACACTCTGGGGAGGTCATTTATATAGATGCTAAAAAGCAAGGGTCCCAAAATAGACCCTTGCGGCACTCCCATCGAAGTAGCTCTAAACGCAGATTGGATATTATTCACTCGTACACACTGATGTCGGTCGCTCAAATAAGATCTTATCCACTTTTGGGTGTGCTCAGAGAGATTGTATTGACGCAACCTACTATAAAGTATCTGGTTATTGACAGTATCAAAAGCTTTACGCAGATCAAGGAAGACTGCTCCCACCACCCTTCCCTGATCCACATATGCCCTGATAGTTTCTAGGAGGTAGCAACAAGCAGAATCTGTTGAGTATTTCCATCTGAAGCCAAACTGCATTGGGTTTAAAAAAGCTTGTGAGTCAAAGTGGGTAGTAAGTTGCTCCGCCACAGTCTTCTCGAGCACTTTTGATGCAGCTGGAAGGATGCTTATTGGACGATAATTGTTCATGTCTTGTTTGTTTCCGGATTTAAATATAGGGGTGACAATCGCCGGTTTTAGGGCTGCTGGAAAGATGCCCTCACTAATCGATTGATTGATCATTGTTGTTAATGGCTCAGAGAAAATGTCCTTATATTGTTTCAAAAAAGAAGTGTCAAGTTCATAAATATCTTTTGCTTTGCTGCTGTTTAGCACAGTAATTATTTTTTCAACTTTAGTGTTTGTTATTAAGCTAAGATTAAAATTAGGTGTATCACTGATTATGAGAGGAGGATGAGCAATTTGAGAATTGTTAGCCAGTTTTTGGACAATTGTTAAAAAATATTCATTAAAATTTGATGCAATTGCAAAAGAGTCGTCGATCACTTTTCCATTAATATTGAGATGAATATTCTCACATTTTGACTTTTCTTTTCCAATCAATTTATCAATAGTTTTCCATATTATTCTACTATTACCTTGTACATTTCTGACGATTTCAAGGAAAAAACTGGCTTTGGCCTTTCTAAGCTCAGCTGTAACTTTATTTCTTTGACTTGTAAAGGCAAATCGATCCGTTGTTAGTCCTGATTTTAGAAATGTTTTTAGCGCCACATCTCGCTTTTTCATCATATCCCAAATAGTTTGGTTAAACCATGGCAAATTTTGTTTTGCATGTCGATTTCTTTGCCTATTTTTTGTATATTTGGTTAAGATGTCATTTACAGCCACCATAAGATCATGACAGCCCTGTTCACAAGATTTTTTCTCCAGGATATCTGTCCACTTTGTTTGTTTTAACTCTTTTTCAACCAGTTTTAAATCTTTCTTTGGGATGAATGTGATAGACATATTATTATTTATTAGATTTTCTTTCTTGCACCTTGTTTTTATCAATTTTCTAGCTACTAAGGTTAAATTATGATCAGACATGCCTGTGATTAAATTATAAGTTTTAAATATAGCTGCGAGCAGCGATTACGGGCCCAAGCCGGTGGCACCGCAACCCCGGTGCCTTTAGTTACCTAAAGGCACCGGAGTGGCGGTGCCGCCGGCTTTGGCCCTTCATCGCTGCTCGCAGCTATATTTATATATATATATATATATATATAAACAAGCCGGTGGCACCGCCACCCCGGTGCCTTTATATATATATATATTAGGGCTGTCAGTTAAACGCGTTATTAAAGGCGTTAACGCAAACCCATTTTAACGGCGTTAATTTTTTTATCGCGCGATTAACGGTCTTTTTGGCCTAGCCAACTTTGTAGTTTTTTTCACATGCTTTTGCAACAGGACGCGGCATGCGCGGCGCTATGAAACCCATTCATTTCAATGGCTTGCGCCGCGCGAGGACGTTTTGAAAGCGCAAGCGGATCTAGCTAGACCGGAAACAAAACAACAGGCACGCTGCACACACTTGTTTGAACTTGCGAGCCGGATGCGCGAGCACGAATCTCTCTGCTCGAGTCGCGCGCTCTCAGATACACACTGCTCTTGTAAGAAATTTCTCTGGGCTCGCTCAGAGAATATGCCTGCACTTAAAACGTGTTCAGTGCAATCGCGAATCTCTCCTCTTCCCCAGCTAACAATTTTAGGTTATAAGAACGTTTTCATAACGTTCCCATTAAGTTATAAAAACGTTATTTCTGAATGTTATAGGAACGTTCAAAACGTCCAGTTTTGAGTGGATGACGAGCGCGAGACGCCGAAATGGATGCCAATAAGATTCTGAATGAAAAGTTTACTTTTAAAAATTTGCCAAATGGTTCCATTGACAAGACCAAAGTGATCTGTGTGTTTTGTCGTTGTGAACTGATCATCATCGCAGCACGTCCAGTCTGAAACACCACTTGATGATGGCCAGCACACACACACACACACACACACAGCTTATGCGAATTCTCCGCCCCCTCGTCAATATCAGGACCTCGTCAGTATTTATTTCACCCTTTTATTGATGGACAGTGTTACATTGTGTGAGAGAGATTATTTGCTCCAAGTGATAATGTTTTAGTGAGATATTGAACAGTATATGCCAATATTGTTTTCAATAAAAAAACATTTGCACAAAGCAAGCCGATCCACTTTTCCATGTTGATAAGAGCATTAAAATGAGAAAAAATAATGGGACAAAAAGAAATCAAGAGACATTTAGAATAGATAAAAATGTGCGATTAAATGCGATTAATCGCGAGTTAACTATGACATTAATGCGATTAATCGCAATTAAATATTTTAATCGTTTGACAGCACTAATATATATATATATATATATATATATATAAACAAGCCGGTGGCACCGCCACCCCGGTGCCTTTAGGGTTACTGTGCATGACGGGCAATATCGTAACTCCGCTTTGACCTTTGAGAAGATGTGTGCTGTAGAGCTTGCATTGGTGTGGGCTCTGCAAAAGTGTGCATTGAGGGCACATATCAACCACAAAGTATGCGTGAGCAACCTTCTGAAACCTAAAATGAAAAATGAGACACCCTACGGTCTCATGGACTTAATGGACACATGAAATAAGTACACAAGTTTGAAAGTTATATGAAGTGTGCCAAGACAGAATATTACTTACTTGATCTGATTAGAAAAATAGTTGGTGTGTGTGTGTGTGTGTGTGTGTGTGTGTGTGTGTGTGTGAGGCGTGATTGAACAATGTAGACATAAAAACATACCCCGTCCTTTTGTTCATACAGGACATTATTCAAACTGCAAAGTGTTTACTTATATTTGTGTACAATCACAATAAAACACAACATTGTGCTTTTGTCAAACTGTAAACTACAACTGTCACCCAACCGAAATCTCTTACACACACACACACACACACACACACACACACACACACACACACACACACATAGTTTAAAAGCAAAAAAATCTTTTGGACATTCATCATATTGCATTGGTTTTCATTTATTGTCCTCGATCAGAGCCCTAATCTGTTTATTTTTTCAGTTACACATTCTACATTGATTAAAAAAGAAAAATCAAATGTGTTTTTATTTTATACATAAATAAATAATCTATCATTCAGATGAGAATAAAGTTAGTGTTAGTTCAAATTTTAAGGAAAACAAATATATGATCTGAAATATAGCACATTCATTTATAATTCATTCAGGTTCAATTACCAAACATACAAATCTCAATGTAATTTAAAGCAAACAATACATTTAAAATATATGGGTTGTATGCTATTTTTTTTTATATAAAAAGATATATATCCAAAAAGACAAGGCCTAAACTTTAACAAGGGTTAAACAATCACTGTAACAGACACAATCACACACACACACACACACACACACACACACACACGTCAAATCACTTACATTTTAGATGCTATATTGACTTTTTTTCTGTTTCAGCAGCGAAAATAGTTAAACAAAGATCACAGCAGAACAATCGAGCATCTCACAGCAACGCGTTCTCATTACTGAATGATTCAGCATTTTGAACGAATCGGTTGACTCAAAGATTCAACGACCAATCCATAATCTGTCTCATTCATGAATGACTCAGCCGTTCGAACGAATCGTTTGAACGAATGAATCAATGACTCGCTCATTAAGACGGTCGCCTGGCTGCACCTAATGACGGTTTAGTGATATTAAAAGTATCATTCTTTCCAACGATTGTTAATTAACTCATATTTGAAACATAAGCTATATA
Organism: Rhinichthys osculus; assembly: GCA_029959095.1. Lineage (NCBI taxonomy): Eukaryota > Metazoa > Chordata > Actinopteri > Cypriniformes > Leuciscidae > Rhinichthys > Rhinichthys osculus. The sequence continues at coordinate 48,481,539 of JARWKJ010000007.1, forward strand.
TATATATAGTTTGTGTCTGTGGCTGGAGCAAGGTGACAACGGTCAGGGGTTTGAAGGTTCATCAAGGGAAAATGAAATGCTTGAGGGAGAAGGGACAAGGGCCTCGCATTGATCAGTACTTCTTACGAAGTCAGTCAAGTCAGTCGAATGAAATCCAGCGACAGGAAGCAAACCACAGCTCGCAGGATATCAGCACCCCTGTCATTGACGAAAGGAGGGCTTGCACAGTTAGTGATGAACATATTCATACTTGTGAACCCGGTCAGGCTAACCAGCATAAGAGAGAAAAGAACCTCAACGGGCATAGGCCTGGAGTAAGATGGCCAAGAGCTTGTGAGAAAACTGCATGGGACACGGTAAACACAGATCTATGCTTTGCATTGGAAAGATTAACTGGTACAGTTGAAAAGAAGCTGGATAAATTTGGGGACATCATTTACGCATATGGAAGTGAGAGGTTTGGTGTGGAAAAAAGGAAGGAAAAAGTACAAACTACTCCTGGAATGTCTAGACGGCAGCAGAAAATTGAAGGGTTAGTTAGAGAAAGGAGACAGCTGAGGAAGCAATGGAAAAGAGCAGAACAAAGTCAGAAGGAGGGACTCAATCTCTTACAAAGGGCCATAAAAGATAAGCTGGCAACATTACGCAGAGCTGAGCGCCTACGGAAACGCTACAAAAAGAAGGAACGTGCGAGGGCTAATTTCTATAAAGACCCATTCAAATTCGTAAAGAAGTTATTCACCAGTGAGAAGAATGGCACTTTAAAAACATCTAGGATTGAGCTAGAGAGATATTTGGAGGACACGCATACAGATGCAAAAAGGCACGAGCCTATGTCAATTCCATCAGACATACCACCTATCAACCCACTAGAATACCAAATGGAGGTCTGTGCACCTAAGTGGAAAGAGGTAGAGCAGGCTGTGAGAAAGGCAAGGGCTTCATCAGCTCCAGGGCCTAATGGAGTTCCGTACAGAGTGTACAAGAGTGCTTCAGGAGTTCTGCGAATTCTGTGGAAATTGATGAAAGTGGCATGGGAAAAACAGGTTGTACCTAGAGCATGGCGCAGAGCAGGTGGAGTCTTTATACCTAAAGAAAAAGATGCTACAAGCATCAGTCAGTTTCGTCCTATTTCACTATTAAACGTTGAGGGTAAGATTTTCTTCAGCATTATTGCCCAGAGATTGTCCACTTACCTGTTAAAGAATGGCTTTATTGACACCTCAGTTCAAAAAGCAGGTATTCCAGGGTTCTCAGGATGCTTAGAACACATTAATGTTATCTGGCAACGAATTCAGTCAGCTAAAAAGGAGAGGAAGGAGCTCCATGTGACATTCCTGGATTTGGCTAATGCATATGGTTCAGTGCCACATGAGCTTCTTTGGGCAGCATTTGATTTTTTCAGAGTACCAATGTCAATAACAAAGTTAGTGAAAGCCTATTTTGGAGATTTGCAATTCAGTTTCTCAACTCCAAAATTCAGCACTGCATGGCAATGCCTAGAGGTTGGAATAATGGCAGGATGCACCATTTCTCCACTGGCTTTTACCATGGCGATGGAAGTAATCATGAGGGCATCAAGATGGGTAGTAGGAGGAGAGCGCTTGGCTTCTGGGATGCGACTACCACCAATCAGAGCATACATGGATGACATGACAACCATGACTACAACAGTAGCCTGCACTAATCGGTTATTGGGGAAGTTAACAGATAATATTGAATGGGCACGAATGAAATTTAAGCCCTCTAAATCAAGGAGCATCTCGATAGTTAAAGGAAAGGTAGTAGATAAAACATTCTTCATTAATGGTGAGGCAATACCAACAGTTTCTGAGAAGCCAGTGAAGAGTCTTGGGAGATGGTACGATGGGGATCTAAAGGACACAGTTCGGGTGGGAGAAGTTAGACGACAAGCAGTGGAAGGGTTGAAGAGCATAAACAGCTGTGCTCTACCTGGTAAACTAAAACTCTGGTGCTTTCAGTTTGGTCTACTGCCGAGGTTGCTGTGGCCACTGACCGTGTACGAGGTTTCTTTGACAACAGTGGAGAAGCTGGAAGCGTTGGTAAGTTCATACATCAGGAAATGGTTGGGAGTTCCACGCTGCCTCAGCAGAGTAGGACTTTATAGTAAAGGAATATTGCAGCTGCCAGTCTCTGCTTTAACCGAGGAGTTCAAGTGTGCCAAGGTCAGACTGGAAATGACCTTAGTAGAGTCACGCGACAAATGTGTAAGGGAGGCAGCCCCTGTGTTAAAAACTGGTAGAAAGTGGTCAGCAAAGAAATCTGTAGTAGAGGCAAAGGCTGCCCTTCAAATTAGGGATATCGTGGGACAGGTACAGAATGGAAGAGGGGGTTTTGGGCTCAGTTTAGCTCCTCCTAAATGGCACAAGGCAGGCCCAGCTCAAAGGAGGAAGCTGGTAGTCAACGAGGTGCGACAGCAGGAGGAGAGGATGAGGTGTATAAAGGCCATTTCACAGGCCAAGCAGGGAGAGTGGATGAGATGGGAGAGTGTGGAACAACGTAAGATGGGCTGGCAAGACCTTTGGTCAATGGAAGAGAGTAGGATCAGTTTCCTTATTAGGTCAACATATGATGTTCTCCCATCACCGCAGAACCTAAACCTCTGGGTAGGAGAGGATCCCTCTTGTCCTTTGTGTTCATCACCTGCCACATTAAGGCACATTTTGACAGGATGTAAGGTGGCTCTTAGCCAAGGTCGGTTTACTTGGCGCCATGACCAAGTACTACGATGTTTGGCTATAGCATTAGAAGGCAAGCGTAACATGACCAATAAGTTGCCACCTGTTCTAGCAAAACATTACACGCAGAAGACAATATTCCTCCGCCCAGGCGAGCAACCACCAAGAAAAGGTGTTAACACCAATTCTCGCCCAGGACAACTGGAAGCTGCTAGGGACTGGAAGATGCTGGCTGATCTTGACCAACGGCTTATTTTTCCACCTGAGATTGCCACCACTAACCTACGACCAGATATTGTTTTGTGGTCTGGATCAGCACGCATTGTTCAACTGATAGAGTTAACAGTGCCATGGGAGGATGCGGTAGATGAGGCATATGAGAGGAAGAAACTGCGGTATGCTCATCTGGGCACTGAAGCAGAACAGCGAGGATGGAGAGTCCAGGTTTATCCAGTGGAAGTGGGTTGTCGAGGTTTTGTGGCACACTTTACAACCCGGTTCCTCAGAGACGTCGGATTCAGTGGCCAAGAGTTGCGTCGCACAGTAAAGAACTTATCTGAAGCAGCAGAAAGGAGCAGCAACTGGCTGTGGTTGAGACGGAAAGATTCTAGCTGGCTGTGTACAGGCCGCCACGCTACGGTTTCGTAGAGTTCTTGAAAACTTGAAGAGTCTGTTGGTTTGTTTGTATACGTTCCTGTGGATATTGCGTGAATGAGGGGTGGTTGGGTATTGTGTTTTGCGGTAGGTGGTATGCCATACGGAACCGTTGTCCACTGAAACTGCATATTAACGCACCAGTGGGGCTCGACAGCCTTAGTCAACGGGTTGGCGCGTATGGTTGGGTCGCGGAGAGATTGTGATATTGTGGTTAGGTCTCAGCAGCAGGAGGGATGTAGAGGTCAGTAAGCTGGGCTGAGTTGAGTGGGGGACGGAGGGGGGTGACTCTGGGACGCCAGAGTCACTGTCGAGCCCTCTTGAGGTGTCGTGGGCTAGTTGACGAAACACTGAGGACGGAAGGTGCCCACTTGAAGACCCTAGAGATGTCCCCTACTCGGTTCAATCCAGACGGTTGTCGTGCTGGTCCTGTAGTTGCAGCCGTCGCGTGCGCTAACGTGCCAAGTACACTGCTGCCGTTAACGCCGGACAGAAGGGGAGTCACACTACCTTATGGAAAGAAGCGTAAATGGATGGAGAAGCATACTTTACTGTAAAGCTACGTCTTAGTGTTGCTTATCTTGGCGAAAGCCGAGTACAAATCAGCATGAAGTTTTAACATCTACTCTCGTGTAATGGAAATCATTACACACATATATATACACAAAAATAAAATAAAAACACATTTGAAGCGTGTTTGCTTACTAAATTGTGAGCGGAACGAAAGTTGCAGCAAATATCAGCAACAGGAGTCAAATTTCATTAATCACGAGAGTGAAGAGCTGACTGAAAAGATGATGACAGAATAGGCTATTTTATGTAAAAGCCCCTATTTAAGCGAATCTATCATTGTACTCTTTTGTTGTTGTGTTTTCCGTGAAAAATAATAGTTTCAATTCAAGCAATCGGCCCCGTTATTGCACTAATTTTAAAGTGACACTAAAAAGTATGCGGCTGCACTGGCATTCATAATGGTGCGCGTCCATGGCGACGAGCGAGCAGAACAGAGCGAACGTTTTTTAGTTCATTCCTACTTCCATAGGAATTCCCTCAAGCGCTCTGCAAGCGCAACCCTTATCAATGTCCGTGTGGACGTCCGTATTTAAAAGCTCTCGGTCCTCAGTCACATCCTTGCCAAATGTATGTATAAATATCATTTTGAACACAAGAGGGCAGTATGGCCCTATGTATAATTTTGTATAATAACTATCACTCGAAGAGCCCCTCCCCACACAGACACACACACACACACAGTTCGCCCGCGCCTCTCTCTCACACGCACACACACACACACACACACACTCCAGCATTGCAATCTTGAGATCGCAGCTTGTTCATTATGCTGCGTTCACACCAAACTTTTATACTCTTTTGTTGTAGTGGTTTCCATGAAGAATAATAGGCTATTGAACTCACAATTCAAGCAATCGGCCCCAGAAAAGGCGCTAATTTTAAAATGAAACTAACGGCTGCACGGGCATTCATAACGGTGCGCGTCCACGGCGATGAGCGAGCAGAACTTTAGTTAATTCCTACTTCCATAGGAATTCCCTCGAGCGCTCTGCACGTGGCCATTATCAATGTCCCGTATTTAAAAGCTCTCGGTCCTCAGTCACATACCAAATATATGTATAATGTATATATAAATATAATTTTGGACACAAGAGGGCAGTATGGCCCTATGTATAATTTTGTGTTTAAACTAAAAGAGAACCCCCCCCCTCCCCACACAGACACACACACGAATGGCAGGGTGCATTCTCTCTGTCAGAGAGAGAGGGAGAGAAAATTCTCAGAAACATCCACATTCAAACTAAAATATCTGACTTCCTCTTGGTCAGAGCTAATGACAGTTAATTAGAAAGTTGTCCGGCTTGATCTGAACAATATGCGTACCGAGTTTTATGATTGTAGGTAAAACTATAAAACTAACACCCCCACTTTGTCAAAAGGTGGCGCTACTGAGTCCCTGCACCATGCCCGTTTCTGAAACTTTGCACATGTCTACTGGCTAATAAATCTGATCTGTCTGTCGAGTTTCGTGCAATTTCAAGCAATTTCAGGCATGCTAAGTCTCAAAAGCATAAAAAAAGATTATTAAAATTTGTTGCGTTGCCATGGCAACAGTATCTAAGATATCAAGAATCCATTCACAGGTCTACATCTGGCGTGTGTTTACATTATAGTAGTGAAGTTTGAAGCAAATCGGGTAAAAATAAGAGGGTGATTTCAAAGCATTTTGAAAGTGACACACTTCCTGCTGCCAGTTGGTGGCGCTATAACTTTGACTCACAATAGTCACATCCATGTGATCGCCCTCTTACAGCGAACACACTGCTGTTTCATCGAGATCAGTCACTGTATGCAGAAGTTATAACACACTTCCTGTTTCTTGTTTCTCGCCATAAATTCGTTTCCTCGCCACGGCCAAAGCGTTCGAGATATCAAAAATCCCCTACCAATTTTTCATCCTCAGTGTCTTTACTTCATGCTGACCGAGTTTCGTGCCGTGTGTTTGAATTCTCTAGGAGGAGTATTTCGAATTCCTGAGCATGGGTTTTCTAAACAACCCTAAATAGCCGACATCCTGTCGGGCTGGGGTAAAGAATCAGAGCATGAAGTATATATGAACCGATGAGATCTATAAGTGTACCGAGTTTCATATTATTCCATGCAAGCGTGTTTGATTTATGGACCAAGTTTTCGGACCGCGTTCCAGGGGGCGCTGTCGAGCCCCCCTGCCACGCCCGGGTACCAGCTTCAGCCCGGCCCTGATGGCCGCGGGTTCTGACCCGTGTGCAAAGTTTCAAGAGTTTTTGAGCACGTTAAGGCCCCCAAAAGTGCCCAAAAGGTAGTAAAATAATAAATATAGCTGCGAGCAGCGATTACGGGCCCAAGCCGGTGGCACCGCAACCCCGGTGCCTTTAGTTACCTAAAGGCACCGGAGTGGCGGTGCCGCCGGCTTTGGCCCTTCATCGCTGCTCGCAGCTATATTTATATATATATATATATAAACAAGCCGGTGGCACCGCCACCCCGGTGCCTTTAAGGTTACTGTGCATGACGGGCAATATCGTAACTCCGCTTTGACCTTTGAGAAGATGTGTGCTGTAGAGCTTGCATTGGTGTGGGCTCTGCAAAAGTGTGCATTGAGGGCACATATCAACCACAAAGTATGCGTGAGCAACCTTCTGAAACCTAAAATGAAAAATGAGACACCCTACGGTCTCATGGACTTAATGCACACATGAAATAAGTACACAAGTTTGAAAGTTATATGAAGTGTGCCAAGACAGAATATTACTTGCCTGATCTGATTAGAAAAATAGTTGGTGTGTGTGTGTGTGTGTGTGTGTGTGTGTGAGGCGTGATTGAACAATGTAGACATAAAAACATACCCCGTCCTTTTGTTCATACAGGACATTATTCAAACTGCAAAGTGTTTACTTATATTTGTGTACAATCACAATAAAACACAACATTGTGCTTTTGTCAAACTGTAAACTACAACTGTCACCCAACCGAAATCTCTTACACACACACACACACACACACACACACACACACACACACACACACACACACACACACACACACACACACACACACACACATAGTTTAAAAGCAAAAAAAATCTTTTGGACATTCATCATATTGCATTGGTTTTCATTTATTGTCCTCGATCAGAGCCCTAATCTGTTTATTTTTTCAGTTACACATTCTACATTGATTAAAAAAGAAAAATCAAATGTGTTTTTATTTTATACATAAATAAATAATCTATCATTCAGATGAGAATAAAGTTAGTGTTAGTTCAAATTTTAAGGAAAACAAATATATGATCTGAAATATAGCACATTCATTTATAATTCATTCAGGTTCAATTACCAAACATACAAATCTCAATGTAATTTAAAGCAAACAATACATTTAAAATATATGGGTTGTATGCTATTTTTTTATATAAAAAGATATATATCCAAAAAGACAAGGCCTAAACTTTAAAAAGGGTTAAACAATCACTGTAACAGACACAATCACACACACACACACACACACGTCAAATCACTTACATTTTAGATGCAATATTGACTTTTTTTTCTGTTTCAGCAGCGAAAATAGTTAAACAAAGATCACAGCAGAACCATCGAGCATCTCACAGCAACGCGTTCTCATTACTGAATGATTCAGCATTTTGAACGAATCGGTTGACTCAAAGATTCAACGACCAATCCATAATCTGTCTCATTCATGAATGACTCAGCCGTTCGAACGAATCGTTTGAACGAATGAATCAATGACTCGCTCATTAAGACGGTCGCCTGGCGGCACCTAATGACGGTTTAGTGATATTAAAAGTATCATTCTTTCCAACGATTGTTAATTAACTCATATTTGAAACATAAGCTATATATATATATATATATATATATATATACACACATATATATACACAAAAATAAAATAAAAACACATTTGAAGCGTGTTTGCTTACTAAATTGTGAGCGGAACGAAAGTTGCAGCAAATATCAGCAACAGGAGTCAAATTTCATTAATCACGAGAGTGAAGAGCTGACTGAAAAGATGATGACGGAATAGGCTATTTTATGTAAAAGCCCCTATTTAAGCGAATCTATCATTGTACTCTTTTGTTGTTGTGTTTTCCGTGAAAAATAATAGACTATTGAACTCACAATTCAAGCAATCGGCCCCGTTATTGCACTAATTTTAAAGTGACACTAAAAAGTATGCGGCTGCACTGGCATTCATAATGGTGCGCGTCCATGGCGACGAGCGAGCAGAACAGAGCGAACGTTTTTTAGTTCATTCCTACTTCCATAGGAATTCCCTCAAGCGCTCTGCAAGCGCAACCCTTATCAATGTCCGTGTGGACGTCCGTATTTAAAAGCTCTCGGTCCTCAGTCACATGCTTGCCAAATATGCATAAATATCATTTTGGACACAAGAGGGCAGTATGGCCCTATGTATAATTTTGTGTTTAAACTAACTATCACTCGAAGAGCCCCTCCCCCCCTCCCCACACAGACACACACACACACACACACACACACAGTTCGCCCGCGCCTCTCTCTCGCGCACACACACACACACACACACACACACACTCCAGCATTGCAATCTTGAGATCGCAGCTTGTTCATTATGCTGCGTTCACACCAAACTTTTATACTCTTTTGTTGTTGTGGTTTCCATGAAGAATAATAGGCTATTGAACTCACAATTCAAGCAATCGGCCCCAGAAAAGGCGCTAATTTTAAAATGAAACTAACAGCTGCACGGGCATTCATAACGGTGCGCGTCCACGGCGATGAGCGAGCAGAACTTTAGTTAATTCCTACTTCCATAGGAATTCCCTCGAGCGCTCTGCACGTGGCCATTATCAATGTCCCGTATTTAAAAGCTCTCGGTCCTCAGTCACATACCAAATATATGTATAATGTATATATAAATATAATTTTGGACACAAGAGGGCAGTATGGCCCTATGTATAATTTTGTGTTTAAACTAAAAGAGCCCCTCCCCCCCCTCCCCACACAGACACACACACGAATGGCAGGGTGCATTCTCTCTGTCAGAGAGAGAGGGAGAGAAAATTCTCAGAAACATCCACATTCAAACTAAAATATCTGACTTCCTCTTGGTCTGAGCTAATGACAGTTAATTAGAAAGTTGTCCGGCTTGATCTGAACAATATGCGTACCGAGTTTTATGATTGTAGGTAAAACTATAAAACTAACACCCCCACTTTGTCAAAAGGTGGCGCTACTGAGTCCCTGCACCACGCCCGTTTCTGAAACTTTGCATATGTCTACTGGCTAATAAATCTGATCTGTCTGTCGAGTTTCATGCAATTTCAAGCAATTTCAGGCATGCCAAGTCTCAAAAGCATAAAAAAAGAATATTAAAATTTGATGCGTTGCCATGGCAACAGTATCTAAGATATCAAGAATCCATTCACAGGTCTACATCTGGCGTGTGTTTACATTATAGTAGTGAAGTTTGAAGCAAATCGGGTAAAAATAAGAGGGTGATTTCAAAGCATTTTGAAAGTGACACACTTCCTGCTGCCAGTTGGTGGCGCTATAACTATGACTCACAATAGTCACATCCATGTGATCAGCCTCTTACAGCGAACACACTGCTGAAGTTCCATCAAGATCAGTCAATGTATGAAGAAGTTATAACACACTTCCTGTTTCCATTATTCGCCATAAATTCGTTTCCTCGCCACGGCCACACCGTTCGAGATATCAAAAATCCGTTCGCAATTTGGGATCCTCAATGTCTTGACTTCATGCACACCGAGTTTGGAGAGGAACGGCGGAATTCCCTAGGAGAAGTGTTTCAAATTCCTGAGCATGCTTTTCCAAACAACCCTAAATAGCCGACTTCCTGTTGGGCTGGCGTAAAACTTAGAGCACGAAAGTTGTTCGGCCCGATGAGATCTATATGTGTAGCGAGTTCCAGATTATTACATGCAAGCGTGTTTGATATATGGACAAGTGTTCAAACCCCGTTCCAGGTGGCGCTGTCGAGCCCCCCTGCCACGCCTGGGTACCAGCTTCAGCCCGGCCCTGATGGCCGCGGGTTCTGACCCGTGTGCAAAGTTTCAAGAGTTTTCGAGCACGTTAAGGGCCCCAAAAGTGCCCGAAAGATTGATAGAAAAAGAATAATAATAATAATAATAAATATAGCTGCGAGCAGCGATTACGGGCCCAAGCCGGTGGCACCGCAACCCCGGTGCCTTTAGTTACCTAAAGGCACCGGAGTGGCGGTGCCACCGGCTTTGGCCCTTCATCGCTGCTCGCAGCTATATTTATATATATATATATATATAAATATAGCCACCCTGGTGCCTTTAGGGTTACTGTGCATGACGGGCAATAACTTAACCCCGCTTTGACTGTTGAGAAGATGTGTACTGTAGAGCTTGCATTGGTGTGGGCTCTGCAAAAGTGTGCATTGAGGGCACATATCATATGCGTGAGCAACCTTCTGAAACCTAAAATGAAAAATGAGACACCCTACGGTCTCATGGACTTAATGGACACATGAAATAAGTACACAAGATTGAAAGTTAAATCAAGTGTGCCAAGACAGAATATTACTTGCCTGATCTGATTAGAAAAAAGTTTGTGTGTGTGTGTGTGTGTGTGTGTGTGTGAAACGTGATTGAACAATGTAGACATAAAAACATACTCCGTCCTTTTGTTCATACAGGACATTATTAAAACTGCAAAGTGTTTACTTATATTTGTGTACAATCGCAATAAAACACAACATTGTGCTTTTGTCAAACTGTAAACTACAACTGTCACCCAACCAAAATCTCTTTTTTATTTTATACAGAAATAAATAGTCTATCATTCAGATGAGAATAAAGTTAGTTCAAATTTTAAGGAAAACTCTGAAATATAGCACATTCATTTAAAATTCATTCAGGTTCAATTACCAAACATACAAATCTTAATGTAATTTAAAGCAAACGATACATTTAAAATATATGGGTTGTATGACTATTTTTTTTATATAAAAAGATATATATCCAAAAAGACAAGGCCAAAAGACAAGGACTTTAACAAGGGTTAAACAATCACTGTAGCAGACACAATCATACACACACACACACACACACACACACACACACACACACACACACACACAGACACAGACACAGACACACACACACACACACAAGTCAAATCACTTACATTTTAGATGCAATATTGACTTTTTTCTGTTTCAGCAGTGAAACTAGTTAAACAAAGATCACAGCAGAACCATCGAGCATCTCACAGCAACGTGTTTTCTCATTACTGAATGATTCAGCATTTTGAACGAATCGGTTGACTCAAAGATTCAATGACCAATCCATAATCTGTCTCATTCATGAATGACTCAGCCGTTCGAACGAATCGTTCGAACAAATGAATCAATGACTCGCTCATTAAGACGGTCGCCTGGCGACACCTAATGACGGTTTAGTGATATGTTAAAAAGTATCATTCTTTCAAACGATTGTTAATTAACTCATATTTGAAACATAAGCTATATATATATATATATATATATACACACATATATATACACACATATATATACACAAAAATAAAATAAAAACACATTTGAAGCGTGTTTGCTTACTAAATTGTGAGCAGAACGAAAGTTGCAGCAAATATCAGCAACAGGAGTCAAATTTCATTAATCACGAGAGTGAAGAGCTGACTGGAAAAATTATGACGGAATATTTTGTGTAAAAGCACCTATTTAAGCGAATCTGTCATTTACTCTTTTGTTGTTGTGTTTTCCCTGAAAACCGGAAGCAATCGGTCCCCGATATGGCGCTAATTTTAAAGTGACACTAAAAAGTATGCGGCTGCACTGGCATTCATAACGGTGCGCGTCCATGGCGACGAGCGAGCAAAACAGAGCGAACGTTTTTTTCATTTCTACTTCCATAGAAATTCATTCGAGCGCACTGTGAGCGCCACCACTATAAATGTCCATGCGGACGTCCTTACTTTACTTTCACTTTTAACTTAGCGATTTAAAAGCCCCCGGTGTTACACGTCAAATAACCGGTGAGAAAATATTCTCGGAGTCACATAGGCTACCTAATATATTTAAATACAACAGGCCTACCTGATTTTGAACACAAGAGGGCAGTATAGCCCTATGTATTATTTGATATATTTATTTTTTTAACTGAATAGTGCATTCTGGCTGTTTTTAAACTTGTACATTATTCTTAAATTGAAAACAAGAATAAAATGGGTTTAGTTGTGATATTTGTATAATTTTATCTAGAAATAAATGGTGTATAATTAAATTTTTAGAAGATATGAGGCTTTTAGTGTTTATTTTTTTTACATGACTTCAATCCCTCGCCATAGCAAAACAATTAGAGATATTCAATAGATATTCACAATTATGCTTCTTTAATGTATTTTCATCATGTTGAAAACATTTGGTGGGAACAAAATAAACCACTTAAGAGGAGTGGGTAAAAATGTAGAGGCTGGTTTTGCAAAACATTCACATTCAGACCAAAATAGCCCACTTCCTTTTGGGCTAGCTTAAAGTTGTTTGGCCCGATGAGATCTATATACCGAGTTTCATAATATTACATGCAAGTGTGTTTGATTTATGGACCAAATTTTCAGACCAAGTTTATGGACCAAGTTAATTTAATTAATAAACTAATTATATAAAACTATTTTCAATGCACTACAATTAATTTGGTTATATGCCTTTACTTATTAATAAAACCTATTTAAAAAATACAAGGCATAAGCCATTTATTTTCCTTTTTAATGCAGGAAAAACCACACAGCAGTGAAATGGTTAATCTAGCCCCCCTCCCCACACTCACAGACACACACACACACACACACACACACACACACAGAGACGTAGGCTCAGAGAGAGACACATAAAATGACAATTTTCAAACCAAAATATCTAACTTCCTGTTGGTCGTAGCTAATTACGGTAAATTAGAAAGTTGTCCGGCTCGAAGAGTACAATATACATATCGAGTTTTGTTACTGTAGATAAAACTAACCCCCCCACTTTTGTCAAAAGCATTTAGAAAGTGACACACTTCCTGCTGCCAGTTGGTGGCGCTATAACTTTGACTCACAATAGTTACATCCATCTGAATGGCCTCTTACCACGAACACACTGCTGAAGTTTCATCAAGATCAGTTAATGTATGCAGAAGTTATAACACTTCGTGTTTCTCTTTTCTCGCCATAAATTAGTTTCCTCGCCACGGCCAAAGCGTTCGAGATATCAAAAATCCGTCCGCAATTTAGCATCTTCAAAGTGTTGACCTCAAGCTGACCGAGTTTGGCGGTAAACGGATGCAATCTCTAGGAGAAGTACTTCAAATTCCTGAGCAAGCGTTCTCCAAACAACCCATAATAGCCGACTTCCTGTTGGGCTGGCGTAAAACTTGACCGAGGGTAAGTTGTTCGGCCCGATGAGATCTAAATGTGTATTGAGTTTCAGATTAATTCATGCAAGCGTGTTTGATCTATGGACCAAGTTTTGGGGACCCCGTTCAAGGGGGCGCTGTTGAGCCCCCCTGCCACGCCCGGGTACCAGCTTCAGCCCGGGCCTGATGGCTGTGGGCGCTGACCTGTGTGCAAAGTTTCAAGAGTTTTCAAGCACGTTAAGGGCCCCAAAAGCCCCTGAAACCTTGAACACCATTAAAATAATAGTCAAATTCCCCAACCCCCCCACACACAGAGACAGGGGGAGAAAATTCTCCTGAAAATCATATTCAAACCAAAATATCTGACTTTGTGTTGTTCGGAGCTAATGACTGTCAATTAGAAAGTTGTCCGGCTCGAGGAGACGAATATCCATACCGATTTTTGTTACTGTAGGTAAAACTTATACCCCATTTTTGACTAAAGGTGGCGCTACTGAGCCCCTCACCACGCCCGTTTCTGAAACTTTGCACATGTCTACTAGCTAATAAATGAGATGTGTCTGTTGAGTTTCCTGCAATTTCAAGCATGCTAAGAGTCTCAAAAGCATCAAAAAAGAATATTAAAGTTTGATGCGTTGCCATGGCAACATTATCTTAGATATTAAACAATCCTTTCACAGGTCTACATCTGGCGTGTTTTTACATTATACAGATGAAGTTTGAAGCAAATCGGGTTAAAATAAGAGGGTGATTTCAAAGCATTTTGAAAGTGACACACTTCCTGCTGCCAGTTGGTGGCGCTATAACTTTGACTCACAATAGTCACATCCATGTGATCGGCCTCTTACAGCGAACACACTGCTGAAGTTTCATCGAGATCAGTTAATGTATGAAGAAGTTATAACACACTTCCTGTTTCTTGTTTCTCGCCATAAATTCGTTTCCTCGCCACGGCCAAACCGTTCGAGATATCAAAAATCCCCTGGCAATTTTTCATCCTCAGTGTCTTGACTTCATGCTGACCGAGTTTCGTGCCGTGTGTTTGAATTCTCTAGGAGGAGTATTTCGAATTCCTGAGCATGGGTTTTCCAAACAACCCTAAATAGCCGACATCCTGTCGGGCTGGGGTAAAAAATCAGAGCATGAAGTATATATGAACCGATGAGATCTATAAGTGTACCGAGTTTCATATTATTCCATGCAAGCGTGTTTGATTTATGGACCAAGTTTTCGGACCGCGTTCCAGGGGGCGCTGTCGAGCCCCCCTGCCACGCCCGGGTACCAGCTTCAGCCCGGCCCTGATGGCCGCGGGTTCTGACCCGCGTGCAAAGTTTCAAGAGTTTTCGGGCACGTTAAGGGCCCCAAAAGTGCCCGAATAGTCGTAAGAAAAATAGAAAAAAAAAAAAAAAAAAAATAATAATAATCCTAAGGAAAACAATAGGGCTCTTCGCCCTTTCAGGGCTTGGGCCCTAATAAATAATCCTTAGGAAAACAATAGGGCCTTCGCCTTTTCAAGGCTTGGGCCCTAATAAATAATCCTAAGGAAAACAATAGGGCCTTCGCCCTTTGGGCTTGGGCCCTAATAATAATAATCCTTAGGAAAACAATAGGGCCTTCGCCTTTTCAAGGCTTGGGCCCTAATAATCCTTAGGAAAACAATAGGGCCTTCGCCTTTTCAAGGCTTGGGCCCTAATTATTCTCTCAGGTTTATTTGTTAATATTAGATCTATTAAGGTTTGAGAGTGTCTTGTTATACGAGTTTACTTAATAGTTGAATCATTTGGAAAGGTTTTGTTATTTCCTTAAGTTTGTTTTTACATGATTTCTCAAACCAATTTAAATTAAAATCACCTAAAAGAATGACCTCTTTTCCATCACATTGTTTAAGTAAATTACCAAGAGAAATAAAGAAATCATTAGTAGCTTTAGGAGGTCGATAAATTGCTAATACACAGAAATTCATTTCAGGAGATAAAGTGATAGTAATCCCCACACACTCAAGGTTACAATCGCTGATGTCCAGTTGTTTACTTTGGATGTGATCTTTTACATAAATCAGCACACCACCGCCTTTTCCCTTTTTTCTGTCACGTCTATACAAGGTGTATCCCGACACCTTCACTATAGACGAGGGGGTATTAGGGGTTAACCAAGTTTCCGTTAAGCAAAGATAATCAAGATTTGAATCCAATAACAAATGTTCAATCTGCTCAGTCTTTGAAACAATGCTGCGGATGTTTAAATGTCCTCCAAAAATGCCCTTCGGCTTTGTTTTCGGGGTTCCAAAGCATGCTCGCGTGATTCACAGTCTGAAACAGTTTCATTTGCTGCTGTTTAAGTGTGGCGGCAGTATTTAAGATTACTGCTGGTTCAGCGTGGATCACTGATGTTAATATTTTCTCAGGAATGAACTTAGGAGCAGAGTTTATCAGTTGGTTACCTCGTTTTCCCACGCCGGATACTTGGAGATGGGTCAGCGGTGCTTCCAGCCCATGAATAGGAACAGCTGATTGTAGAACATCCACACGATCTTGATAATCCACAGGCCCGGGGTTTAGATGAATATCCCCACATAGAAGCAGAATCGTGCAGAGAAAGGCAGAATATCCTCGAGTCCGACTTGCTGGCACCGTCCCTCTGCAGAAACGCCGCTCGCGCAGCGCGCTACGAGTACATGCTCGCCCGTCATTTAGAACATTTGAGTATATGGTGTATTGGCACCATGAAGCAAGTGGCATTGGCACGACTATGTCTGCGAGCGCCGTGGCCTGCAACCGAGTATGGCGTTTGCGTTCACGGGTTCCCCACAGTTTTGTCAGTAGGAGAAACAACACATACAGAGTTATCCGAAAATGTAATGAGGTATCTGTTTTAGGGCGTTTGATGCGTGGGTTCCGAGATGCAGAAATTCCATTTACATTTACAAAGAGATCATCCGGCGGTTTCCCAGTTTGTTTTAGGAGGGGTGCAGCCAGGGGCGGACTGGCCATCTGTGTGATCTGGAGTATCACAGAACGGCCGGTACTCCAGGACGGCCGGCGGGCCGGCCCACCACCCACCACACACGCAGTCATAACCTGTTTTTTCCCCCCACTAATCTGTTTCACACTCCAGTACTGTAGGTGGCAGCAATGCACCTTTAAGTTGGATGCCAGCGCGGAGCATTATCAGCTCGGCCAGAGACTATTTGCTCGGCCCAAAAAAACTGCGATCGCGGCCGAAGCAGCTGTGTGGACTGATCTCGATCACGCGAACATTATTACACAGAGTTGTGTGATCCACTGAGAAGCATTTCAATTCAGCGCAGAATTCTCTATCTCTATTATAAACCCACAGATGGCTGTGATTTAGGCTAGTTAAAAGCCAGATTAAACAGCGCTGATATTCTCAACATCTTGACGCAAAAAAACAGGTGAAACATTGTTCCAAGAACAAACCAGTTAGAAGACATTTCACTCCACAACTTATGAATTAACTGTAACTTAGTAAAACAAACTTTTTTGGCAGAAATGTGCCTGTATTCATATTAAAAATGCTGTTATATTAATAGTCATGTAGGCCTATAAATGTAGGCTATTAAATGTAATGCAGTAATGTTTTTGTTTAGAAGTTATGGCAGTTTATTTATTTTGCATTAAATATTTATACTAAATGTTTATGCTACAATAGGTTTTTAGAGAATAATATATATATATATATATATATATATATTACAAATTTTTCACCAATTGTTGAACCAGAATATCAAGATATTTTATTATTTCGCATATGATGGTGAAAAAACAAAAAAGTTAAAGTTAAAAGTAAAGGTAAAGGTAAGGTAAAAAAAACACCACCATGTTATATGTATAATAAATATTTTTGAGTATAGCCCTTCTAGATTATTTTATCCCTTGAGGTAGCCCTCACACACAAAAAGGTTGGAGACCCCTGGTATATAGTAACTAAATGTTTTATAATTACAAGTTTGTGTAATTAGGGTTTCTGTAGCCAGTGACATTTCATTATTTGTATTTTATTTTCAATGCAGATGTAATGGCATTGTAAATTTTTTTGTTTTTATTTGAAGACTGAGGCTTCATTAATAAACAAAACCCCAATTGTCATCATTGTTTTTGAGATATTACTTGCTGTTAATACCTTGTCTGATATAGGTTACAGTATTGTGGCATAGTATCCGGACATCCTAGTGGCTAGGGGCGAATGGCTGGATGATGGGCCTATTTGGGAGAAAGTCCAGGGCTGTTTTTTAGCCCCAGTCCGTCCCTGGTTGCAGCAGCACCTGTCGAGCGACTGCCTTCCTCCGCCATCTTTTCAGAAAGTCTTTTCAGAAATCTTTTCAGAAACCAAAACTTTTTTGGTTCTCACTGCAGTCGTTGAGAACTTCAAGATTCTTAATCTGGAACATTGCTGCTTCACAGCCTCTGAGAAAGTCTGAGAACTCTCGTAGTTCAGCACTGTCCTTTGGTCCTATCCTTGGCCATGATGTGAGCTTATCCCTAAAGGCTTTGGCGATTACAAATGAGCTTCCATACCTTTCCTCCAGAATGTCCCATGCTGCCAGATACGCTGTGTCCGTTCCCAACAGGAAATAGCTCTCAATTGCTTTTCTTGCTGGCCCACCAACATACTTGTGGAGGTAGTAGAGCTTTTCATTTACTGGGATGTTCTTCCTGTCTATCAGGGTTTGAAAGGACATTTTCCAATCCTTATACTTGAGTGGGTCTCCAATGAAGACTGAAGGTTCTGGTACTGGTAAACGGCTTATATTAATTGACTCTGCTAACGCTCTGGCTAATGCAGTAGTGCTATCTTCTTGTGTAGCATTGGTTGCATGTTGCCGGCTTGTGGACTCTTGTGGCACAGTGCATTGTTGCGGGTGAAATTCAGGCAAACTAACCAGGTAAGGTGCGGATTCATCTGGCTTGGACTTACTGTGTAGAAGGTCTGATATTTCTTCATCTGAAGTTGATTCTTGTTCGTAGACTTTCAGACGTGCTTTGGCGGCTTTCATTTTCTTGACAGTTTCTAAGCGTTCTATCTGCCTTCGCTTTTCTTTTGATGTCTTTTGTTTTTCAGCATTTTCTGCTTCTTGTTGTGCAAGTCTTTTTCTGTTTTCAGCTTCAAGATTTTCGAGTTCCCTTCGCTCACGCTCCATTTCTTGCATCACTTTCAAGGTGGCTGCAGTTGCAGCCAGTTCTGCTGCTGCTTCTTGTTTTTTAGCAGATGACTTACTCGAATGGCTTGAACGTGTGATTGCACTACCCGCACATTTGGACCTGTGAGATGCTGCTGATTGGAACATCGAGCCAGCCTCACTCCAGTGAGTTGACCTTTTAGCTGGTTCTTTACCACGTTCCTCTTCTTTAAGAATCTCTGATGCATGTTCTATTATCCTTACAGAAACAGCATGACATGTGTCTACTCGGCGACGGGTATCACTGTCAGGAGTGTCGTGACTGCGCAACTCGTGATAGGTTTGCTTTACTTCTCCTGAAGCATTTTGGACCCTTACAATGTGATCCTGTAAGCTTGCAGTGCTAGGTACATCGAGTGCTCTCTTAGCTTGTTTGGCAATAGCTTTCCATTTGTCATAATTGGTCTTAAAGCGACACTGAAGCTTATTCACTCTTTCTTCGTGTAGAGCTTGGCCCTTTTCAGTAAGCTTTCTGGTTCTTTGGCTTTTTCTCAAAGCATCTTCTTCAGCTACTTGACTTATATGTTCCTCTTGCTGTGGGCTTGAGTCTACAGTTTCTTCATCAGGGCTTGCTTGCTCCTGTAACTTCACAGCTTCGCTTCCTTCAACTTCAGGCTCAGCCATTTCACTACTTGAGCTGATGTATGTGTATTTACTTAAGGTCAGATTACTTGTGAAGTCTTGAGTTTGTAAGATTACCTAATTTATTGTAAAGAACTACGTGATATAATACTAAATAACTGTAACTATGAACTCTGTTAGAATTAACTTAAAAAATGTGTTATAAACACCTTTATGCAAATTATGAACTGTTTTCACCTTGTATGAAATAAGTAAATAACCTTCAATGTCAAAGAAAACAATATGACTTGCCCTTTAAAATGCCTTAGTGCACCTTTAAATTAGCAAATAACTTGATAAGAATTGCAATTAGTATAATCAATTTACAAATAAATAAACATACACTTAAACTTATACTTGAATTGCAGACACATACACTTCAACCCCTTTTTTAGCACTTTAGAGTCCCTTTAAAGTTAGCAAAATTAAACTACTTCTCAACATTTAACTTGTTTAAATGTGTTACTTCTTTGTAGCTTGACCCCACGAAACTTCTGGACTCTTCCGGTTGCCACTTGTCGGGTTTTCCGCGCACGCAGTCCGTCTTGTCTTTGATGCTTGTGAGCGTAGTTAACGATGCAACAAGCTGATCGTTGTTGGCTCCGTTCCAACAGGCACCGATCTCTTCTCCTCCAGCACAAAGCAGGCTGAGTTCTGACTGTTAATCCCCTCGAGTTTTAATAAAGGCTCATGTCGTTCCTGGGTTTTAACGAGCATTTATTTGGTGACAGACTCTTCAAACATGTCCTTACATGTTCCTTTACTGCAACATTTTCATATTGCCGTCAGAACTGGTATAAATAAAGACAGAAAACGTAAATTAACCTTAAATTCTTGACATATTTGCAGACAATATTAAACAAAATCACATAGAAAACGTCTCGAGTTATGACTATAACCCTTGTTCCCTGAGAAGGGAACGAGACACTGCGTCGTAAGATCGACACTTTGGGGACGCTCCCTTAGCGTGCGCCTCTGAAGTATGAATGAAACTAATCCAATCCTGATTGGTGTTGCGTCGTGACGTAACATGTGACGGCATAACCGGATGCATAAAAGTGACGCTGATACAAACACACACTAGCCTCGCGATGAAGCAAGACGCTCTAAGGCCTCGAGGGGCGTGGCAGGACGACGCAGTGTCTCGTTCCCTTCTCAGGGAACAAGGGTTATAGTCATAACCCGAGACGTTCCCTTTCGAGGGAACTCGAACTGCGTAGTAAGATTGACACTTTGGGGAACGAATGCCCACTAGGCCACGCACCGAAGACAGGCCTGCCCCGGAGTGAAACTGATTCAGGCACTCAGCTAGGACGAGAGCACATGTGTGCCAGGCGTACTAGGGAGGTGCAGACTATAAAACCTGATAAAAGTGTCCGGGGTAGCCCAACCGGCTGCCTCACAGATCTCCTGGAGGGGCACTTCCGAGAAGAGGAAGCCATGCCTCTAGTAGAAAGATCCCTTACGGCCAAAGGTGAAGGCAAATTGCGCACCTTGTAGGCCTTATGGTTAGTATAGCCTGGAGCCCCTAATAGGTGACCCAAAACACACTACAGTATGTCCGACCTCCTCCAAGAAGATGACCTCTCAAGGCAAATACTCTGAACTCTAACTGGCAGAGCAAGGAACCTCTCCTTTTCTGCCAACACATGAGGTGGAGGATGAAATACTTGCAGGACCATGGACCTAGCCATGTTAAATTGCACTTAAGGCACATAGCTGGGTCTCGGATGCAGGATGGCCTTAACTCCGCAGGGGGAACACCCCAAGCAAGCTGGCGATAATGCCAGGGCTTGGAGATCTCCCAGTCTCTTTAAAGAAATAGCAAAGAGAAAGGCTATCTTGAACGTGAGGTCCTAGGCGAAGCCGACTGGAGGTATTCGAAGGGAGCCAGGGATAGCCCTTCGAGAACCACCGCCAGGTCCCAGGAAAGAACCCTTGACCTGACTGTCGGTCTCATCCTCCAAATACCATGGAGAAATAGTATGACCAGTTGGTGCCTCCCCAAAGGCCCAACATTTAGTGGTGCATGGAACGCCGCAATGGCGGCCACGTACACCCTACGTGTAGATGGGGAGAGATTAGCAGAGAAACGATCTTGAAGAAACTCCAGAACTGAAGCAATTGGGCAGTTAACTGGGCCTAACTCAAGTTCTCTACACCAAGTGGAAAAACATTCCACTTGAGGCCATATAATCTCCTAGTAGACGGAGCCCTAGAGATAAGTATGGTTTCGACCACCCGAGATGATAGACCAGCTCTAGGTACTGAGCCCCCTGAGAGGCCAGACCCACAATTTCCACAGCTCCGGACGAGGATGGAATATAGTGCCCTCCGCCTGAGACAACAGATCCCTCCTCAGAGGAATCTGGCATGGCGGAGCTATCAGGAGTGAAATTAAGTCCGAAAACCATACTCGGGCCAGCCAAAACGGGGCTACCAGAAAAAGACTGATGCCCTCCTGACGGATCCTCTCCAGGACTCCCGGGACCAGAGCGATCGGGGGAAACGCGTACAGGCAAAGCCTCGGCCAGGCCTGTACCATGGCATCCACCCCCAGCGGCGCTGGATGAGTGAGGGAGAACCAAAGTGGACAGTGGGACGTCCTCGAGACGCGAACAGATCCACTTCCATTGGTCCAAACCTCTGCCATATCAACTCCACCACCTCTGGATGGAGTCTCCATTCCCCGGGCCTCAGCCCCTGCTTTGACAGGTTGTCTGCTCCCTGATTCTGAACCCCCGGAATATACAATGCTCTGATAGACAATATTTTCCCTTGGGACCAAAGGATTATCTGATGCGCCAATCTGTATAGAGGGCGCAATCTGAGTTCCCCTTGTCGGTTCAGATAAGCTACCACTGATGTATTGTCCGATCGTATCAGGACATGGCAACCCTTGCTGTCTGGGAGGAAGCTCCTCAGAGCCCTGAACACAGCCAACATCTCTAGGCAATTTATATGCCAAGAATGATGATGGTCCTGCCACAGACCCCTAGCAAAGCGGCCGTCCATGGCCGCGCCCCAGCCAGTAAGGGAAGTGTCTGTCGAAACGGTTTTTCGGCGACACGACGCCCCTAACACTGGCCCTAGGGACAAGAACCAAGGTTTCTTCCATATTAATAGGGAACGAAGGCATCTGCGCGTAACCTTTATTATACGGAACGGATTCCCCTTGGGGGGAAAACCCCTTGGCTTTGAACCACCACTGAAGGGGCCTCAAGTGAAGCAGGGCCAAAGGAATTATGTTGGATGCCGCTGTCATGAGGCCCAGCAGTCTTTGAAATTGCTTTACAGTGATGGCCTGGCCTAGCTTTATCCCTGACACCATGTCCAGGATGGATTCGATACGAGCGGGAGACATTCGTGCCCGCATCGTAACCGAATTCCATACCACGCCCAGAAGAGTAGTCTTCTGAGCTGGGTCCAACACATTTTTCTTAGTGTTGAGTTCTGAATGTGGCCAATGACGACATCTCGATGCCGAACTGCCATTTCTCGAGACTGGGCCAATATGAGCCAGTCGTCGATGTAATTCAGTATACGGATGCCCTGAAGCCTCAGTGGAGCTAGAGCCGCATCCATACACATAGTGAACGTGCGGGGAGAGAGTGCTAGGCCGAACGGAAGAACCCGATATTGGTATGCTTCGCCCCCGAAAGCGAACCTCAGGAACCTCCTGTGACATGGAAGGATGGAGACATGAAAATAAGCATCTTTTAGATCTATCGTGACAAACCAGTCCTCGGATCGGATTTGGTTCACGATAATGGGAATAGTAGGCCTTTTGAACCTGAATCTCCTCAAAGAACGATTCAAAAGCCTTAGATCTAAAATCGACCTCAGTCCGCCATCCTTCTTTGGAACTATAAAGTACCGGCTGTAAAACCCGGACTCCCTGTCTGGTAGGGGAACACTTTCTATGGCCCCTTAATTCCAGTAGAGTCTGTGCCTCTTGTTCCATAACCCGAACCTGTTCTGGAACCACTGCAGTCGGTACCACCCCAGCAACTTGGGAGGTCGGTGACCGAACTGCAATCTGTACCCATATTTTATAATAATTCATGACCCATATAGATTTATTCCGAAGGCGTTTGCCATTCTTCTACGAAATCTAGTAAGGGAACCAGCCCCACGAGACCAGCCTCGGGTGTAAAGCGGAGGACCGGCAGGAAAAAATCAAGAAAGATTTTGTGACCATAGTCGGTGCCCTGTTGCAAGCTTTTGGGGCGAACGCCACGGTGCGCGTTCTTTGGAAACCAATGTAGCCCGAACCGTGCAAGACGTGCGGGCAACATCTTTTTCCCCGAGGGCTCCTGCTGCTAGAACAACCTCGATTGCTTCACAGCGGGGGGGGGGGGGAGGCGGGGGCAGAGGTCCTACACTACACTTAGGACCTCTTTCCCGAAATCCTCTTCACCTGAAGGATGGCCCTCAGGTCACCCTTCTGGCTGGAGGACTACGGTTGAGAGCGCTTCCTATGTTGCCAAGCTCCCGCAGGAGGGGCTCTAGAGGCAACGCTCTCTTTTTGCTCTTGCCGATGGAAGGAGCTGGTTAACGGCTGAGGCTGATAACTTGGACCAGCCCACCTAGATCGAGATTTAGAGCGGTAAGGAAAGTACTGCTGGAACGCGGCTGACTGTTTTTTCCCTTTCCTGAAAACCTGTCGACGACTGCAGTGACAGCGTCCGAGAACAGGCCAGAAGGTGATAGCGGAGCATCCAATGGAAAATATTTGTCTTTCTCTTTATACCGGACAAATTTAGCCACAGATGTCTCTCCGTAGCCAGCATAGTTGACATAGAGCGGCCAAAGGTATTCACGTGCCGTCTCCTTAATGGCCCGGAGAGACAATCTGTGACTCTTCTCAACTCCGCGAAGTCAGCAGGAGTTGGTCCCTCGCCCTCATTTAGATCTTTAAGAAGATCGGCCTGGTACGCCTGCAAAATCGTCATAGACATGCAGGCATGCGCCAGCCTGACCAGCCGCCATATAAGCCCGGCCAACCAGTGCAGAGGTGTCCCTGCACGGTTTGTTGGGCAGGGCCGGGGCTTTAAGCGAAGATGCCGCATCAAGAGAAAGATAGCTCGCTAAAGCTTCCTCCATCTGCGGCATCTTGCCATAACCCGCCTCTCTCGCGCCCACCTCATTCGAATAATCATATAATGAATGTTATGAGATACGTAAAGAGTGGTATTCCTCCCAGGATCTAGCTCTTTATGAAGATCTGGGGAAAAACAGAAAGCCCCGGCGCTGCAGGAATCTCACGTCTAGCTTGCTATGACGGGGATCATCCTGCTTATTTTGTGGCCAGCTGATATATATAAATATCTATATTATTATTATTTTTTTTAATTTAAGTCTGGCCACATGAGCAGAAACATGAGCCGGCGAGTGAACGAAAAAGTGCCTCAGCAGTCTCGTTCTCATCCGCGAGATCCTTCTGCGATACCCACGATCTAAGCCGCCGCGCCGCCTCAACGGACGCGGGACCCGAATCGCGGGGATCGCGAGCCTGACCATCATCAGGAAATAATATAGCCAAGCAGGAGCGCAGCACTCTAATAGGAAGTACTTCACAGTGTTCACAGACAGCCCTCTCGAGAGCTGCCTGTGTGTGCTGCGCCCCTAAACAATACACACACAACTGATGTGTGTCCCCACCCGTGAGATGTATAGGGCAGGGGTGCACACACGTAGTGTATTGTTCACTCGCCATAATATAGAGTTTTGCACAGACAAACAACACCAAATAAGACAGACAGTTTCACAGAGAGCGCTTGCTGAAGAGCGAAAGCTAGTGTGTGTTGTGACAGCGTCACTTTTATACTTCCGGGTATGCCGTCACATGTTACGTCACGACGCATCACCAATCAGGATTGGATTAGTTTCATTCATACTTCAGAGGCGCACGCTAAGGGAGCGTCCCCAAAGTGTCGATCTTACGACGCAGTTCGAGTTCCCTCGAAAGGGAACTAAGAGATAAAGCATAAATATATGGCATGTAAAATTTCTTACTTGGCTTGTTACAAACACAGTCGCGTAACACAAATAAATGACAAGTAAATAAAAATATACCTCATTGGCCGCATGAACACGAGAGGGTAAACTTAGGTGTATTCATCTTCACGCTTCACCGTCAAAACTTATGGATAACTTTACAATCTTCTGGGGCTTTCAGACAACAGGCTCGTGAGCCGCAGCACATATCTCTCTGATCTTAGCGCGTGCACCCATACAGCGCGTCCTCATAGCAACAAACTATAATTTCCACACGGAACAAAAAATAAGTTCCCTTCTTTTTTCACAAAAAATTTTCACAAAAAGATAATAAACATGAAATTATTATTAATTGGCCATAAGACATTATTTATTTCAATCATATGATTTTTAACCTCTTATATATTTATATTTTAACTGTGAACCATATTGAACTGAAATATATGTGTTGCCTTTGATGGCAGCTACACTCCATTCTTACAGATCATTAACTAAAAAAGTTGTTTTAGTGATTAGTTTCCCTTTAATTAAGATCGTCATTTAAGTGATTTTTTCTTTAAAAAATAATTTTTCATGAGCCAATTTATGGCCTAGATAAGTAATTGTAAAGTAAATAGGTAAACAACTTCCAAATTTCCACAAAATCACAGCATAAATGTATAGCTGAGAAGAAAATAAAAAAAAATTATATATAATTTTCCATATAAAAAAATTGATATTTCCTTATGCAATCGCTCTTTTAGAATGTGGGACCCCAAACACCAAAAACGTTATCCATTTTGAACACCGATTAAGGGTTAACAGAAATGCCCATTTCTCGTGTGGATACAGTTCATATACTTTACATTTATCACTACATCAAGTGTCAATAACTAGAATCTAACTCAGATTAGTGGAACATTATTAAAGCAGAATCACACTAACTCAACGTTTACTGACAGATTCAATCACAAACATCAGTGTCTTTTTTATTTATTTATTTTATTAGTATAGTATTTTGTTTAATGTGCTCTCTGTTTATATGCTCAATGTTTTATTGTACAGCACTTTGGTGCAACTCTGTGTGGCGATCGGCAGCTGTAGTGCCCTCGAGAGCCACTGGAGGGCACTCTCTCTTTATGTTATGTTTTATTATGGACTCATTATATTTAATTATGTTCAGGTGTGTTTGATTAAGCTGATTAAGTTTTCCTGTCTTAAGCCCGTGTTTTCCCTGTGTTCAGTGCGAAGTATTGTATAGCGTAAGCGTACCATTCCGAGCATTATTCTCTTAGTTCTTTGTATTTCGTGTTTCCCTGGATTCTTGACCTTAGCCTGTTATCTGGACTCTGTTTTATGAACCTGTGCTGCCTG
Organism: Rhinichthys osculus; assembly: GCA_029959095.1. Taxonomy (NCBI): domain Eukaryota; kingdom Metazoa; phylum Chordata; class Actinopteri; order Cypriniformes; family Leuciscidae; genus Rhinichthys; species Rhinichthys osculus. Next base: position 48,508,024 of record JARWKJ010000007.1, read on the forward strand.
CCTCGACTTTTGCCTGTTTGACTTCGATTCTGGTGTTCCCTTTCAATAAAGTTCTGCACATGGATCCGACCGCTTCTGTCCGTACGTTACACTCTGTTGCTTTTAAATGTGTTATAGAAATACATTTCTACTTGGCTTGACTTGGAATGAAACTGCAAATAAAGACGTAGCGATTTTGTTTTCAGTAGAAAAAGTTGCTTTAAGATTTTGTCTTTATTTAGCCCTCACTGCATAATCATCATGGGCCAGTTGTTCAAAGGTAAGCTGATCGGATTTTGGTTATCGGATTGGATCAAATCTTGAAAATGGGTTGTTCAAAAGGGAAAGAAGGAATCTGAAATCAGATTAGATCAGGGAATCCAATCCTAGTTTTAATCTGGATCAAACCTTCAGTTTGTGTTGTTCAAAACTTGTCAGTGGGATTTGGATAACTTTGATCCAAAAAACAGGATTATCCTGATCCCAACAGGGGGTAGGATTTCAAGGTGGATTTCAGGAAGAAAATGTAGTAAAACTTTAAAATTGGTCAAATAATACATTTGTATCATTTAGTGTTTATACTTTTATTTATATTTTGCACTTGACTTGTGTAACCGTTGTAACAGTGATAAAGTAGACATGGGCTAACAATTAAGCTATTCAGTATAGTAAAGTAAAAATAAAATAATCTTGTCCCCATGAAATAATCCCCCAAACAGATTTCAATAACAAACATAATGAACATAATATATTCATTTTTCGGTCATTCATCACCGTATATTAATTTCAAAGAAACAATCATCAGAGATGAGCCTGTCAAAAATAATGTCTAACAATTGCATCCCTTACTATTCGTCCAGTCAGTCCCTGATTCTGACAGACCACCAGAGGTTGGTCTTGTTCTTCAACAGGCTCAGGTGCATCATAACCATCATCACAGAGAGGGACAGCGCCTGGTAGCGATGTTGTGCAGGACGATACACGCAAGTATTATTGCATGCTCCCTGTGGTGCCACTCGCAAGTAGTTAAGGCATGCAAAGCGTCTCTTCAGAACTCCATTTAAACGCTCAATTGCACATCTTGTTTTGCAATGAGCAGTGTTGAAGCGTGCCTGCGCAGGTGTGGTTGCTGCAAGAAAAGGAGTCATCAGCCATGGTAGGAGTGGATAGGCACTGTCTCCTAATATTATGCCATCCGGTCGGTTGGTTTGGAGCTCTCTGTATAAAGCACTCTCTCTCAGGATGCGTGCATCATGAACAGACCCAGGCCACTTCACGACACAGTTTGTGATGATGAGGTCAGCATCGCCCACAAGTTGGATGTTGATGCTGCGCCTCCCCTTTCGGTTGATGTACTCCCAATCCCTCTCATGAGGTGCTTGGATATGCACATGAGTGCAGTCAATAACCCCAATAGTATTGGGCATGTTACCCAAAAGAAAAAAACTTGTGCTTGGTCTGGGCAATCTGGACATCCTTTGGAAGTGAAACAAACTGATTGACCAGGCTGGCCAATGCAATTGACACAGCTTTCACTACATCACTCACAGTTGATTTGTCCACTCCCATATTATCACCAACAACTTGGTAGAAAGTCCCAGATGCATAGTCCCAATGAGGACCTGTTCTTCCACAGACAGACTGTGACTCCTTCGGGTTCTCCGTTGAAGTTTTGGTCTGACAAGGTCTGCAATGTACTTAATATCAGCATTCCCAAAGCGAAAGCGAGCATACAGTTCTTCAGTGGTGTATTGCTCCAGTGGTTGTGCACGCTCAACATACACCCTTTGACGGTATCCTCTTCCACCAACACGGTGGTAGCGATGGACAATACCTGCCATGTCAGTGCCTCTCTCTAAGTCCTCTAAGAAAGGCTGAATATAAGATGGCTGTCAAATACCCACACTTCAATTGGCTGACGTGCTGTGGCTTGTGTTCAATTAAATCAATTATGCCCAAGGCCTAGAAATACTATGTTCACTACAACAGAAGCGGTGAAACAATAGACTCAAAAGGACCTAATTTCACTGTTGCAGAAACCCATGCACTGCTGGAGGGTGTTAAGTGCCATTATGCTTCAATAGTAGGAAGCTCTGTTGCAGGTGGAATGGTGACTAACAAAAGGAAGGAAGACATTTGGGTTGAAATCACCCAGAATGTAAATGCAATGGGGTCTGGCCAGAAGAGGACCTTGGAGCAAGTGAAATTTAGATGGAAGAATCTGAGGGCCAGAGCAACGAAGGACCTTGCTGAAGCAAAACACACCCAAACAGGCAACAAATCCTTTAAGAAAGGTGAATACACAGATGTGATTCTGGACATTATTGGAGGTGAGAACTCTAAAGCTCTGCATGGGATTCAAGGTGTTGTAGGTGAGCCTGCAATTGTAGAGGAAAGTGAGCCAGTTCCTCCTAATGCAGAGGAAACATTCATTCTGGATCTCAGCCCTATTATTGAAGAACAACGTGGATCCTCACTGGTAGAGCCAGCAGTCACAGGAGCTCAGAAAAGAGTCTTGAAGCGTCCTTTGCCGAATAAAATGATGATTTCTATGAATCACTTCTTAAACGAGAAACTAAAAGAGCAGAAGCACAGATACTCCTGGCAGAGGAACAAATCAAGCTGACCAAACTACAGCAAACCAAAGCGAAACTTCAGATCCACCTCCTAAAAGCGGGCTTGGAAATGCTGGTCTCTCCTCCTCAGATGAAGAAGAACCCTGAACATTCTTTATTTCGTTAACTATTGGATATTTAGCCATTTCATTTTTTTAAGACGTTTTCAAAATGTCCACAATGTATTTGTTAATGTATGTTTGTTGTTTATTTTGTTGTGGTTCAGATGTGGGTCATAAAATAAATTATGATTAGAAGTGGATGTTTATGTTATTTTTGTGTTTTGTCTCAAAATAAGAAACACTTACAGTGACCCTTATGTTGGCTCTTCTACCTGTTCTTTACATAGCTGGTAGCCCACATTGTGATATGTTGTCCCATTTAGAGCACTGGTAATCCGGATTTGGTAATCTTGAAAACTGTGTATCTGGATCAGGGTGATCCAGTCCAATGTTGCTTTGAAAAACCGGCATAAAGGTAAAACGGATTACCTGATCCTGGATAGGAAAAAATGGGATTTCCAAATCCGGATCATTTTGATCCAGATTAAATGTTTTGAACAACTGGCCCAATGTGATAAACTTACAGTATGACACAATCTTAGTATTATATCACTGTATTAATGGCTATTCTCATTCTCCTCTGTATAACACTTGTGGATTTTGTAAATGGTTGTATATTGTGTAGTGTGGTTTGCTGATTGCTGATGCGGTTGCGTGTGCATTAACTGTTAATGATGTTTAATGCATCTTTGTTTGGTGTTTCTGGAGTTAATTCAGGCTATAAAAGATAAAAGATTGCAGAGCAGCTCATAAACACCATCATCTCCTGATGAGCAGCGTCTTCAGTCTTCAGGCTGAGTCCCGGTAAGATCATGTCGTCTCATGTGGGAATTATTGTGTCCTTGTGTTTCAGCCTTTACTCAGACGTTAGCACATGTTGTTCAGCTTGCTGACTCGCTAGTGTGCTTGATTATGTGGAGAAGAAACTAAAGAAATTAAGGTGGAATTGTTTAAAGCAGGTTTGAAAGTTTTCTTTAAGGTTCTGCCGGATCCAGTTTCCATTTCAGGTTCTTGATATTCATTTGATGATGATCATAAACTTCATCATCTGTCTTCCCAGGTGAAGAGGAAATGCATTTAAATTGGGCTTTTTTTGGACATACTTAATATATTTAAATTATACTGTATTAAGTGCGTATTAAATGTATTATTGTGAAACAACTTTTCAAGATATGCTTAAGATCAATTTTAAGCTATTTGCAATATATTTTAATATATTAAATAGTGCTAAAATGGAACAACTTCAAGTACATTTAGTGCATTTAAGTGTATTTCTGTACAGTTCATTTAAAATATACTTTCATATTTCTTAAACTACAGTTAGAATATATTTGAAGCTTCATTTTAATGTACTTCAAGAACTTCAATAGCATTTCAGCTCATTAGAAATATTTTATTATAAAGCTGTTTTATTCAGTATTCAAAATTGTATATTAAAAGTGCTAAAATAATTAAATATAAATGTTACTCTGAAATCAAGAAAACTTCAATATACTGTCTTGTGTACATTGCAAAATAAATTCAAAGTAAATTAAAAAAGTACAGCAGCATATATATTCTCTTGAACAATACATTATAATAAAGATCAGTGAAATGCTATAACAGAGCTATATTTATCAAATTGTTTGTAGAACATTTCAGTTATACCTGTATTACTAAAAAGTGCACTATGAATATTACATCACTTAATAAATAAGCATCACTGATTGATTATTATCATGCCTCTGATTGGTCGACTTGAAATGCTTGGCTCTGATTGGTCAAATTGAATGTAGCTGCACTGAAAAAGACGTGCTGTTACACTTGTGTCAAAAATACGACAAGTAATGTTAATGTAATAAAAATCTTACCTAGAATCTCAATATAATGAGGTTCCAAATGTCAAACGCCATGCAAACTTGAAGAAGCTGGGTAAAAATAAAAACATTTTCCATTAAATAGTCCTGCCAAAATTCTGTCATCACCCTTCAGTAGTTCCAAACCATTTAAGACTTGTGTTCATCTTCGAAAGAAAAACTGAGATATTTTACTGAAACCTGAGAGATTTATATCCCTCCGATGAACGATTCGCCAAATCTGTTCACGTTTCAAAAAGTGAATCGCTAAAAACATCACCTAACCCATAAGAATCTTGTGGTTTCCTCCTAATCCTCTAAATATTTGAACTGTTTAAATGTATTCTTCTAAATCGAATCACATTCAAGTAACACACACACACACACAGAGAATATCTAGGCTGCGTTCAGCCCCGACAAAACGTTCACTGTCCTGATGACGCAAGAGTTGCAACTATGGCAGCTGAGAAGGCCATTCTTTGTGTTCTTTGTGAAGAATTTTCGGAGCCTGATGAAGTCGGTATAAGTATGTGTTTAATACTACAAAATATGCGTGATGTTACAGTTACTGCACTTGCCGCCCAGAACACAAGAGAACATCCCAATCGAGTGAAGGGATTGCTGAAACTGAAATGGAAGCACATCTTACCTAATTCAGACTAAAACACATCTATTTATCTTCACAAACTGACTTTATTTGTAGTTCATACTGTTTTAATACCCTGTATTTTCTTTCTCATTTTTAGGAAAAGCACTTAATTACCATTGTTTATTTCTATACCAAATGTCATACACTTGCAATGAAGCTAAAAATATAAACAACTACATGATTATGTTGATATCCTATATTTTTAGAAGAAAACTTACGACCAACATGTCTTCTAATATCCTCAGTTGTTGCGTATACCGAGCTGCATCGAACACATTTGTAAATGACTTTCATTGAACCCATTGTGCGAGTTCACTTTAATACGTGTGCTTTATATACATGTTGCTACTGATTGGACTGCAGTTCTGACACACCCACCAAACAAGAGAAAACGCATCTCAAACCCCGTTGCACACCGGTGCACGCCGTTTCCAGGAAACATGACGTTCAACCCGGAAACCGTAGCAAAACGTTGCGCACCGTTTTGAACTTGAACGTGCCCCTGATAAACGAATGCTCTGAGGTGCGAGCTCATTATCATAAGAACCAATCACAGCCGTTCAGCGGCTCTGGAACCAATCAGGACACGTGTGTTATGCGTGTTGTCTAAATTTAAACAAGTACAAACTTTTTTAAACATCTTTGAAAAATGTGTCTATGATGCATTTCAAATAATATGATGTTAAAATCATTGTGGGAATTTGAGTAGTACAAACATATCATGTAATGGCCTTTTACAAGTAGCCTACAAACAAGTACAAGTGAACAACATATAATCATTTTAAGTATGCTTATTGCAACGCTGAATAATAGTTGACAAATGTTTATAATACTTTATAAGTTGGTACATTGTAAATATATTTTTTTTAAATATTAAAATGATAAATACATAAATATTTAAAATATATTGCAGTAGGCCTAATTGTTTATAAAGTACATATATTTTAAACCCACTAAAAGCTTAATCATTTTGCTATGTTCTTAAAAAAATTACACAACATAAGTATGTTTTCTGTAAATACACTAAAACTTCACTAAAAGTATGTTTGTGTTTAGCATATTTCTTAAAAGTGTAACTAAGCATATATTTATTACCAATGTACTTCTAGTGCAGTTTTTTAGAAATATATTAAAATGCAATTCAATATATTTTTAATGCACTTCAAACAAGCATGTTGGGAATACAAATGTATTATAAACATACTACTTGAATTTGAAGTATATTTTTTATACATGTAATACTCCTTGTCTTGTAGTTTGTTCATTATGACTCCAGGTTAGATCATGAGATCTTCTCATCCGTGAGTTTATATTGTCAACTATCTTTGTATTTCAGCCTCTGGTATCACTGTGATCATTTGCACTGAAATTAGTTTCCTTTAATTAACATTGTGTGTGATTTCAGTACAGTCAGAAACACAGATTTACATTTCTTTAAAAAAACAGGCTTGCAAAGCAGCAGAAGATTCAATATTTTAGAGAGATCAAAGTATTTGTGCCTTCTCTCGCGATCATTCATGGGTTTCTTATTTTACTGAGGATATGAGTAAACGCTGAGTGAACTTTAAGAATGAAAGCATCAGATATAAAGCATTTTCAGATTACTTCAGTCGTCGTAGTTGAGCCGAACCATTAGTGAAAGTTAGACTGGTTTTTCACTCAAACTATCATTGTTAGTTAATTGTGTCTTTAAGGTAATTACAGTTTCCTTTCGAATGGTCACTTCGTATTGCGCAGCTATACGCAGTGGGGAAACTCCTTTTCCTCGATTTACTGAAGCTTGTATGTAAAGCGCATTTGCAGCTGCACAGCTAGCACAATGAGCGTCTGGCTCGCTCATAGGCTGTGCTGCGGCAACTGCACATCCAATGGTGCCCGTAAAGGGGGCGTGGGCATAGCCTATTATATTCCCCCGAATTCACCATTATAGCAGATTTTACTCCTTCAGCGACAACTTCACGTCTCTGAACTTTTACTGAGCTATCGCCGTCGAACAAGCCTTTTCAGTCTGAGCGAGCATCTCTTCAGTGGACTACGCCTTTCTGCCGTTTTCTCCTGACGCCGTCTCACCTGTGGCTATCCGGTGACTACGCATATCCTTTCTCTACTATTGCGAAGCGTTGTTTCAAATACCTCGCCTAACCTGTGCCACGTGCGGATGCAAGCTGCACGAGGCCGACGATTTCATGCCTGGGACTCGACCACGCGGAGAATGCACTCTCTGTCGGCGGATGTTCGGTCTGTGAAAGCATGCCCATCGCCGTCCTGCGGACGCGGCTAGCTCTCTCTTGAGACGACGACGCTGCTCCACCCACGCTTCCCTTTCCGGCCCTACTTCAGCCGAGGAGGAAGAAGTGCCACAACCAGTGCCAACCGGAGAGCATGGCGGTTTGTGAACGCACGCCGGCCGCGTCCTCGCGTGCTTCACTTTCCCCTGCTCGAGCGCCTTCACCGGTCCTGTTCGAGGGAGATCAGCGTCCCCCCACCCACGTGGCGGGCCTCGTCTTCTTCGGCGGATCCGTCGAGCACGACGACAGCCTCTCCATTGCTGCATCAGAGGAGGAGTGGCTGGGCTCTCTCGACCCCGTCACTGCTTCCCAGTCTGAACCCAGCGTGCCAGCTACCAGGACCTACTCCGACGCTGAAATGCTTCAGATCCTGACACAGGCCGCCGCGGACCTCGACCTCGAGTGGGCCTCACCCGAGGAACATCGTCGAAGCCGGCTGGATGGCTGGTTCCTGTCGGGGTGCCAGCAGGCCCCTCGTCACAGGCCTGCACCGTTCTTTCCTGAGGTGCACGAGGAGCTGACCAAGGCGTGGCGCGCTCCTTATTCAACACGTGTGGGATCTGCAGTTTCCGCAACGCTCTCCTCAGTGGACGGCGTGGCGGAAAAGGGTTATGAGTCGTTGCCGCCCCTCGAAGAGGCTGTGGCCACTCACCTCTGCCCGAACGCAGCTGCTAGCTGGCGAACTAGAGCTGTGCACCCCAACAAACCCTGCCGAAACACCTCAGCCCTTGCTGGACGCGCGTATGCCGCCTCCGGTCAGGCTGCTTCGGCCCTGCACACAATGGCCGTGCTGCAGGTATACTAGGCCAAACTCCTCCAATCCATGGACGAGGCTGGCCCGGACCCCGAGGCCTTCCGGGACCTCGGAAGCGCTACGGACATAGCCCTGTGTGCTACCAAGGCTACAGCGCAGGCCATCGGGAGGAACATGGTGAGCTTGGTCGTGCTCGAGCGCCACCTCTGGCTTAATCTCACCGAGATTGAGGCTGACGAAACAAGGTTCCTCGACGCCCCGGTTTCCAGCTCCGGCCTCTTCGGCCCACCGGTGAAGGGGTTTTCAGAGAGGTGCACGGAGGCACAGAAGGCGTCCCAGGCTATGCAACACTTCTTGCCGAAGTGCTCAAGCTCCGCGTCGACCAACCCGAAGCCCGCCCCGTCTGCACCTCAGCCAGCTAAGCCGACGAAACAGGTCTCTCAGCCCCGTCCTGCAGCTGATACCCACCGCCAGCCTAGACCAGCGAAGCGCGCCCAACCGCCCCGGCGAAGTGGTCCTAGCACCACAGGTAAAGAGAGAGGGCACGTGTCTTGTGCTAGCCGGACCACACTCGAAAAAACCTGCAAAACTTCCCACAGCTCCCTGTTCAGTTCAGGCGACTGGGGATTTTATTATTGTAAACAGGCCCGCAGCAGTGAGCGCGTCTTTGCAAACAAACGCCGTTTTCACGGCGAACCCAATAAAGCACAAAAAGAGTATGTTTCACAATCACAACACACGGGTTCACGGTCCCCCTACACTAGGTGGCCCCTTCCCTGTTGTAACACTGACTCTCCCCACCAGGCAAAAGCTTGTACAGTCAGTCCAACACTCAGTATGTGCACAAATCACAATGTAAGGGTATCAGGTCCACCTGTATTAGGCGACCCGTTACAATCAGTGTGTCAATCCCTAGCCACACGGGTGATGGCCTGGCAAGCCATCCCCGCTGTGTGGAGTTGGGTCATAAACACTATAAAGCGAGGCTACTCGCTCCAATTCGCTCGCAGACTCCCAAGGTTTCAGGCAGTCGTCGAGACTTCGGTGAGAAGCAGCGTGGGTCACGTGCTTTGCGCCGAAGTGCAGAATTTATTAGCAAAAGGGGCGATAGAGCTGGTCCCCCCTGCACTAAAACATTCGGGTTACTACAGGTTGCTATTTCCTAATCCCGAAAAAAGCCGGCGGTCTCAGACCCATTCTAGATGTGAGACATTTGAACAAGGCTCTCATGAGATGGCCTTTCAAAATGTTAACTATCAAACACATCCTCACGCAAGTTCGCCTGGGGGATTGGTTTGTTATAATGGATTTGAAAGATGCATACTTTCACATTCAGATAAACCCTCGTCACAGGCCATTCTTGAGATTCGCCTTCGAGGGTCAGGCTTATCAATACACAGTTCTGCCGTTCGGTCTCTCACTGGCACCCCGTACATTCACGAAGTGTATGGATGCAGCGCTCTCTCCCCTGCGACTTCAGGGAGTGCGCGTGCTATATTATCTCGACGACTGGCTGGTGCTGGCACAGTCAAACTGCTAGCTCACCTAGATTTGATTCTCGGCCATTTAGAATGCCTGGGTCTCACAATCAATGTTTCAAAGAGCAAACTGACCCCCAGCCAGAGTGTGGTCTTTCTGGGCACAGTTTTAGACTCAGTGACGATGACGGCGCGGCTCACGCGAGAGCGAGCGCTCTCGGTGCAGACACTTGCAGCCTCATTCAGAGCGCGCGAATGCACGCCCCTGAAGAAATTTCAGAAACTTCTCGGTCTCGTGGCAGCAGCAGCGTCAGTACTCCGTATGGGATTACTGCGCATGCGCCCGCTGCAGCACTGGCTGATACACCGTGTGCCATCCCATGCATGGCAGTCGGGCAGCCTGCGTTTCAAGGTGAATCACGGTTGTTTAAGGACCCTTATTCCCTGGTGGGCTCAGGACTGGTATCACGAGGGTGTTACCATGAGAACAGTTTCCAGGAGGAAAGTGGTTTTCACAGAAGCATCCAACCTGGGTTGGGGAGCGCTGCACGAGGGCAAGCCTGCTTCCGGCCTCTGGTCGAGCACGGAGCAGAGCTTACACATCAACTGTCTGGAGATGAAAGCAGTTGGTTTGGCCCTGAAAGCATTTCTGTCAAACCTCAGAGGTCAACTCGTCTTAGTCCGCACGGACAACATGTGGTGGTGGCCTACATAAATCACCAGGGTGGCATCAGGTCAGGCAACCTGCATGCTATGGCGAGGGATCTCCTCTTATGGGCACAGATCAATCTGAGCTCTCTGGGAGCAGCGCATATCCCCAGTGTCCAGAATTTGGGGGCGGATATGCTCTCACGGGGCAACACTCCCTTAGGCGAGTGGTCCCTGAACTCATAGACGGTCAGTTTGATATGGAGTGTGTTCGGCGAGGCCGAAGTCGACCTTTTCGCCTCGAGAACCAATAACCATTGCAAAGTGTTCTTCTCGAAGAGCAGGCCCAACCCTGGCCCAACCGCCCCCTTTACGCCTTTCCCCCCATCTCGATGATTCCACAAGTCATCAAACGGGTCAGGGAGAGCGGATGCCCAGTCCTTCTGGTGGCCCCTCTCTGGAAATCCAGACCGTGGTTTCCGGAGCTGGTTCAGTTATCAGACAAGAACCCCTGGCCTGTTCCAATGAGGAAAGACCTCCTCACGCAGGCCAAGGGGACGATATGGCATCCTCGACCCGATTTATGGGCCCTCCATGTATGGTCCCTAAACGGGTACCCTGGGACCTTCATGAGAAGGTCTTTCTCTGAAGGTCTTTCTCTGCACTTTCTCTGAAGCTAGAGCCCCGTCTACTCGGCGCCTTTATGCTTTGAAATGGTCAGGTTTTTCCAGCTGGCGCTCGAAAAATCGTGTGGACCCAGATTCGTGCGAGGTATCTGTGGTACTCTCCTTCCTGCTAGAGCTGTTGGATGCGGGCCGAAGGTTAATCTTCTCTGCCCTGTCAGAGCACTCAGAATCTATCTGGAGCATTCTGCGTCTTTTAGGCAAACAGAACAGCTTTTTGTCTGCATGGGTGGCCGATCTAAGGGTGATCCAGTCACTAAGCAAAGACTGCCTAGCTGGATAGTGGATGCCATTTCGATGGCATATACCTCAGTGTGTCAGGTTTGCTCTATTTGTATCAAGGCCCATTCGACTAGGGGCATGGCCTCGTCATGGGCTTGGTCATCTGGCTTTCCCATTCAAGATATTTGTGATGCGGCCGGCTGGTCCTCGCCTTCCACATATATGAAGTTTTATCATATGGAAGTGCCTTCCTTACAGGCGAAGGTGCTTTCAATATGATTAAGACGCGACGGTGTCTGGTCGTCTTGAAATGTTACTGTGCACAATCACATACATATTATATAAAACCCGCTTTGGCCGGTTATATTTTCTTATACTAATAATCCCGACGGTGTCTGGTTTTATTAGTATATTATGTTGGTCTGTTACTAACACATATGTATATTATTCTGGCCCCGACGGTGTCCGGGCTGATATATATGCTTGGTTTTCTGGCTTGTTCTGTGAGCTCAGGGGTCCTGAGTTTCACTGGCAACCAGCTACTTATGGTGCGGCGTTTTGCATGGCGCCGCCACTGCGTATAGCTACGCAATACGAAGTGACCGTTCGAAAGGGAACTACTCGGTTACTATTGTAACCTCAGTTCCCTGAGATAGGGAACGAGTATTGCGTAGCTGGCCGCACTATAGTAGCCGGGAGAGTTGTCGCTTCAGTCGTTAAACCTGCTATAATGGCGAATTAGGGGGAATATTATAGGCTATGGCCACACCCCCTTTACGGGCTCTGACGTGCGACCAATGAGCTAGCCCTACGTCATTACAGTTCATAGGCACCCGCGCCATTGGATGTAAAAGCTTCAGTAAATCGAGGAAAAGGAGTTTCCCCACTGCGTATAGCTACGCAATACTCGTTCCCTATCTCAGGGAACTGAGGTTACGATAGTAACCGAGTAGTTTCACACGTCGGATCAAATAGTTTGTCTGTAATCTCAGGCATTTCCTACGTTAGATCAACAAGCTTTAAGATGTGTGTTTTTACAGTGTGTGCAGTGAATGAAGAGCTCTTTAAACACGGCAGTGGAAACTTGTGAAACATCTGTCAGCCTGTGTGTTATTCCACAAACTTCTGCTTTGACCTGCAGACGAAACACACAATCCTGTCAGTAACGTAAGTTCTTCAAGATTTATTCCTAGTTTAAAGGGGTGGTTGATTGCGATTTCCCTTTTTTCATTTTAAATAGTGTGTAATGTTGCTGTTGGTGCATGAACAGTATCTGCAAAGTTGCTGCGCTGAAAGTTCAATGTAAGCAGAGATATCGTCTTTTAAAAATCAGGAAGTTTAAAGCCTACAAAAACGACTCGAATGGGACTACAACGATACTTCCCGGGTTTTATACGTAACTAACCCATAATCAACCCTCCCTCCGGAATATTCAAAAAAGGGGGCATGGCCATATTTCTGCGGCTTTGTCGAAGAGGAAGAGTTATAGTGGAGAGCTGTAGCTATGCTGTCGAAAGTGTGTTATTTTCACCCAGCTGTCAGGTCTTCTGTGTTCGGGATTCCTTCCTTCCCTTTAGACGTAATGCTTTAGTTTTTATCAAGGACGTAAACAAATGCCAGCGCTGGTTTTAGTAGCCACTTAACGTTAGTTATGTACTAATTTTGTAAATGTATTTTCCATGTATACTTTACGACGTAATTTTTCGATTTGATCAAGAACGTAAACCAATGCCAACGCTGTTTGTAGCTAGTTAGTTCTTTGCTATTTTGTGTGTATAAGACAAACGTGTATAAAGTTAAAAAATTATATGTAATCGCAACAGCAAACTTCAGCTGCTGTTATCAGATGTTTGGCATTTTAACACAACTGCCACATGTACACCTAAAGAAAACGATACACCGAGTAAACTAAGTTTTGTGAATAGATAAACGGTTGTTCATTATATCGACAAAACAATAACTTTAAAAAACAGTATTACTCAGTTATTTCTCATATTTCTCATTACTCATTTATTCAGTTATATTAAACATTTAATCAGGAGAAAACCATATCTCAAAAGCTAACAAGCAGCAGTAGCATTTTCAAGTAATAGCATATCGAAATTCTTATATAATAATAGTAGAATAGAATAATAATAATGATTAAAAAATGTACCATTCAGAAACGTTTTGTCAGAGCCGTGTTTGGGGAGGTTCTGCTTGACTCTCTTCATTGCCGCTTTCTGGGTCTGATTCTGGCTCAAGCTGATACGCAGTATTGACACTATTATTTACATTTGACCGGAGCACATGCAACTTTCGCCTATAAAGGTAATGGGCGTGAAGTTTCCGGACAACGTGCACTACGCAGTTTAGCCAATAACAACACACCGGCCCAACTAACCAATCTGAGCCCATTGCCTGTTTCTGAGGGAGTGGTTTCATAGGATCAGGAAGTCAACCGGTTGTTCAAATGACAGAGGAGAAAGTGGCTTACAATAAAGGTGAAGTTTATGAAAAATAAGGCTTTAAAAAAAAAACACGAAGACATGTTATATTGCACCCCATAAACACAGTCATGCAAAGAAAAAAAGCAGTAAACCACCCCTTTAATAAACCATTGTACACTTGCAGCTGTGCTGGACTGAATATTCAGAACGTCCTGATTGCGTATGCAACCCACCGTTCCCTGAAGGAGGGAACGGAGGACGTAGTCGACGGTCGACTGAATGGGGATCGCGTCAGAGAGCCAATGTTCTTCGAGTACTATTGAACGAGCCAAAGTAATTGGCGTGCGTGATTCACATCACACACTCCGCCCCCGCGCGCAGGTATAAATGCGGAAGTGGATTCACGCACCAGCTGCTTTTTCGCTGAGGAGCCGAGAGTAGCCCAGAGTCAGCGGTGGTCCAGCGTTAGTGCCAAGGGGACTACGTCCACCTTTCCCTCCTTCAGATAACGTCGGATGTAGTCGACGGTCGACTGAATGGGGATCACCTTTGAAAACGCCACTAAAGCTGCCACCTTCCAGTGCCTAGACAAAAGCTTCCTGATGCAGGACTCGGTCATGAAGCTAGTGCTGAAGCGGTCTTCATATGGAGGAAGCCAAGCGGCTGCATCTGCCATAGGCCCCAAGAGCCTCTGAAAGTTATTTCAGTGGGACCCTTTCTCACTTCTAATAACACCAGCCGAACACACTCTTACTTGAAGAGACGTGTAGAACCGAGTCCTTCTCCAAACTGAAAAAGAGATACTCAGCCCGTAGGCGAGAACACTCTCTCCCAGTTGACCTGAAGACCAAACTGGCTATGGAGCACTCGAAGGGTAGGACCTTGTACTGATACTTCGCACCCTCAACGCAAGAACACAGAATGATCTGTGGAGCGGAGGGATCGAGATCTGAAGTACCGTCCTTCAGGTCGAACGCTGCAGGCCATCTAAGGGACGGAGCATTCAGAAATGCGTCTGTGTAACAGCTGAACGGAGGCTTTCGAAAAGGGCCCGTTTCAGTTGACGCAGGTCTAAGATGGCCATGACCCACCACTCTAAGGTACAATGAAACACGGGTTAATAGAAACCGGTTTTCATATCGGCTGGAGGGAAGGCTACATCGCATCCTTCGCCAGCAGGACGTGATGTGCGCACACAGGACAGGAGCAATGCTCAATACGTAGGTGTGATAGATATCACTAGCTTTAGGAGCATTTTAGCTCAACACCTAGGTATGAATAAAATCACTTAGCCAGGGCGGAAGCCAGCGAACTGAATCGCAACCAAGTCTGATGGCAGACGTACCTGAGGTGGGGCAGCAAAGTGGAGGACAGGGACCCGACTCAGAAGGCCCGGAGGTGGCCCGAAGCAGGGTCTAAGTGTGATGCATGACACTTACCTGTCTCCACGAGACGGCCAGGGATGCGTGAGAAGGCGGATGACCGGGTCCTTGAACCGCACACAGCTGCCGTGCTGGCGAACAAGAGGGGGCTGAGGGGTGCAAGGCTTTACAGGGTCGCACACCGCCAGACTTCCCCACTTGGAACCCAGGAACAGAGGAATTTGCTCTTTCCCTGAGGTGTGGGTACCACCTCCACTCATTTGGGAACAAGCGGTGAAACAGACCACACACACCACAAAGACTCCACCCGGCCCTCACCCAGGGGGAGGGAGTGGATCGGTGACCAACTCCAAGAGCATCCTCCTCCATCCTGGGCGGCCCGCTCCGGAATGCTCTCGCTGTCGCTTGCCACCTGGTTTGGCAGCGCCTGGAGCGCGCTGGACATCCCTCCTGCGGCCGGCTTCATGCTGAGGCCTGGGTGGAGGCTGCTGCAGAGGCCCAGCAGGAGCAACGGCCAGGGAACGCCCTCGGCGATGAGCAGGCGGAGGTACTGCCACCGGCGGCGGGGTGGAGGCAGCAGCGGGCCACCGGGGCAGGATGTGCCGGATACCTCCGTCTGTGCTTGGGCAGCAAAGAACTGTTGGGCGCAGCTCTCGGCCGCATCGCCGATCAGCCCAACCTGGGAAATTGGGGAGACCAGGAGCCGAACCTTGTCCGCATCAGCCAAATCAACCAGGCTGAGCAAATATGGCGTTCCTGGACCACTAAGGTGGACATCGCCAGACCGATCGCGCATGCCACGACCCTCGTACCCCGGAGGGCGAGGACGGATGCAGTGCGGAGCTCACCTATGAGCGCACGGTCTGGGCTACCCTCGTGCATGTCCATGGGTGCCCTGGCCTGACAGACCTGTGGCAGCGCTATGGCATGCAAGAGGAGGCGGCTTGCCCCAAGGCTTTGTAAACTCTGCCCATCTAAATGGACGAGAATTCACAGGCCCTAGGGGGGAACGAGAATCCCCCCAAAAGGCAGCGGCCGCCAGACACAGGTGCACCTGTGCCATGACAGACCGCTCCAATGGAGGGACACCTCGCAGCCCTTCACCGCTCCTCAACCAAGGGAAGTGAGGGGGAAAAGCTACTCAGTCAGTTTCTGGCAGAGAAAGGTTCCGTTCACTACCTGATAAGCTCTCCACGCATTTCGGAAAAGAAAAGCACTGGGGCGGCGAGCTGAGAACCAGCGCGGCCCGCCCCGAGATACTAATCCTCCAACCGAGACTGAACGGGACACGGTGGAATTTCCACTCGAGCCCGGCAGCCTCGGCGCCCCGTTTCAGGATAGCTGACATTTCTGGATCTGGCTCGGGCAATGTTACACCCCCAGAGGGAGATAACACAGCCGAGTCGTCATCTCCAGAGGCCAGCTCACCCTCCGATGCTGCCATCGACATCTTATCCTCTGGGGGAACCCCCATTGAGACAGCTGATTGGTCCATTACAGAGGGACCAGCATGCTCAACAGGAATTCCATCGGCTGCGGTGTGATGGAGGAGTGAGGAGCCCACAGGGAATGGTTACCGGGCGAGACATCCTTCACTATCCTCCGATTACCCATCCCATATGGCACCCGGGGGTGGGGCATGGTAATGGGGACTCGCGCTTCGCGATCGAAGACGAGTCTCAATCTCAACACCACGACAGTCATATTCCCGCAATGAGAACATGAGCCATCCACAAAAACTGCCTCAGCATGCTGAACACATAAATACATATATACGTTTATACATATAAATACATAGCCCAAACATGCGATGCAACAATTGTGACCGTCAGAGAGGAAAAGGGAACGACCGCATCCAGAAACACACAGGTGGAATGACGTCCTTTTTTTTTTTTTTTTTTTTAAATAGACGCAAACGCACCCATGTTAGTCTTTCAGAAATGGGACCAGTCACCAGTGCCGGAGCACACAGGAATGACCGCGGCAACACTGAATTCAGAGAACTGAAAAAACAGTGAAGCACTCACTTTTTCGCCCTCAACCAGCCGTTAAACAAACAAACACAGAAATTTGCTTTGCTGTTAAAACAGCAGTTGAGAGCTCAAAGCTCGCGACCACCGCTGCACTGCACTGTAGAAACCACCAGCACCGGGGAGAGTCTTTCCAAAAGAACACCGACACACTCCCTTGTTGATTTACAACAGCACTCTTCAGAGACATCAATACTCTCGGCTCCTCAGCGAAAGGCAGCTGTTGCGTGAATCCACTTCCGCATTTACACCCGCGCGCGGGGGCGGAGTGTGTGATCACGCACGCCAATTACTTTGGCTCGTTCAATAGTACTCGAAGAACATTGGCTCTCTGAAGCGATCCCCATTCAGTCGACCGTCAACTACGTCCGGCGTTATCGACTGAAAGGGAACAACAGCATTCTTGCTTCTGTGATATTGTTCAAATGGAGGATTTACTAACTTTAATCTTACATTTCACATATTTCAAGCTTTCTAACATTACACACACTCCTCTAAAGAACATGTAAAGCAAAGTAAGGAAATTTTATTTCAACAATCACAGAAAACACGTTATGTCATCAATTGTAATATATTTTTACAATAGTAAATGAATGCATGTTTTTTTAAACTAATGACTGGTTTGTTATTTAGTGCTGCCAGTCAAGATTTCATGAAACAATGGCAGAACAAAACGCCAGCATCATCGGATCAAGTGGAGTAATTTATGAAGAGGAATGGATCCGTCGGATGAGGGAATTTGACAGTAAACTTGATTTTGCAGACTCAATAATTATCAGTATCATTTCAGCCATTGAGATTCCAGTCATGATCTTAACTCTGTTTGCGTTGTGTGCTCTTATCAAATCTCAGCGCTCTCCTCCAGTTTTTGTTATTCATTTGATTCTTTCAGATCTCATTCAGATCATTTGTATATTAACGGAGATAATCACAGAGTCATTGGATGCAGATATGGCATATTATTATTGTTTGATTGTGGGTCTGTATTTTATGGCATGTGTTGCTCTTGAACGATATCTTCTGGTTTCTCATCCTATCTGGTACAGAACTCATCATTCACTGAAAGTCTGCTGTGTTATTTCTGTCATCGTCTGGTTTGTTCCTCTGATCTTTGCAAACGTTAACTACGATCGGCTGTTTAACCGTCTGCCCCGATCAATCGCCTGTTTAATCCCCTACCCGATAATCATTCTGTGTTTTATTGGCACTTGTCGCGGTCTTTCACGCGCAATATCTCTTACTTCTGTAAAGCGCAAAAAGATTTTGGGTAGTTTGTTCCTGGTGCTTCTGACTTACACTTTTCTCATTCTCCCAAAAGTAATCCTGATCCTTATATATGAGATTTTTTCCTTTCACTATGTATTGTTTTCAATATTTTGGCATTTGTCTGAATATCTCCTGTTCCTGAACCCGCTGGCTGACTGTGTCCTGTACAT
Source organism: Rhinichthys osculus (assembly GCA_029959095.1). Taxonomy (NCBI): domain Eukaryota; kingdom Metazoa; phylum Chordata; class Actinopteri; order Cypriniformes; family Leuciscidae; genus Rhinichthys; species Rhinichthys osculus. The sequence continues at coordinate 48,526,514 of JARWKJ010000007.1, forward strand.
GTTCATCAGGCCTGATGTTGGAGGGTTAATGAAGTCTGTTCACTGCTGTTGTAGAACTGACACACATCAGGATTCGACACACAGCCGGGACGAACACTCTCGAGACAGTAGTGCAGCGTTTGCCTGCTGTGTTTCAGTGCTAAAGCCTGCGTCTCATTCACGGACCCCCTGCACTTCAGTGTAAACATCTGCACTCCATACATGAAGTCAATGCCATTCTGTTCACTCACACACCCTTCCTTTCTATGACATTTAGCTTTATTAGAGATCATGGTAACACTTTAGAATACTGTATCTTACTTACTGCATAACTAATAAGGAATTATTGAAGAACTAATAGGTAATTCTTCATTAATTACTTCTTCACTGCTGTTAACTACTAAGGAAGATGTGTTAACTAATTAGTATGTAATAGAATTTTATGATTGTGTTAAGTTACAGTTAGTTTATCAATAACTAATGAATTCTGTCATGCAGTTATGCATTAAGTAAGATACAGTATTCTAAAGTGTTACCGAGATCATTCATTCATACAACTCACAATTCAATTGCTCTGTTTGCGGTCCATAAAACACATAAAGTGAACAGAGTTTTATCCATCCATCCATCTTCTTCCGCTTATCCGGGGCCGGGTCGCGGGGGCAGCAGAGTAGAGATGCCCAGACTTCCCTCTCCCCAGAAACTTCTCCAGCTCTTCCGGGGGGACACCGAGGCGTTCCTAGGCCAGCCGTGAGACATAATCCCTCCAGTCCTTGGTCTTCCCCAGGGTCTCCTCCCAGTGGGACGTGCCCGGAACACCTCCCCGGGAAGGCGTCCAGGAGGCATCCGGAACAGATGCCCGAGCCACCTCAGCTGACCCCTCTCGATGTGGAGGACCAGCGGCTCTTCTCTGGGTTCCTCCCGAGTGAACGAGCTCCTCACCCTATCTCTGAGGGAGCGCCCAGCCACCCTGCGGAGAAAGATAATTTCGGCCGCCTGTATCCGGGATCTTGTCCTTTCGGTCATGACTCACAGCTCATGACCATAGGTGAGAGTAGGAACGTAGATTGACCAGTAAATCGAGAGCTTCGCCTTGCGGCTCAGCTCCTTCATCACCACGACACACTCGTACATCGACCGCATTACTGCAGAATCTGCACTGATCCGTCTGTCAATCTCCCGCTCCATCCTTCCCTCACTTGTGAACAAGACCCCAAGATACTTGAACTCCTCCACTTGAGGCAGGAACTCTCCACCAACCTGAAGTGAGCAAGCCACCCTTTTCCAACTGAGAACCGTGGCCTTGGATTTGGAGGTGCTGATTCTCATCCCAGCCGCTTCGCACTCGGCTGCAAACCGTCCCAGTGCATGTTGAAGGTCCTGGTCTGTTGGGGCCAGCACGACAACATCATCAAAAAGCAGAGATGAAATCGTGTGGTCCCCAAACCGGACACCCTCCAGCCCCCTGGCTGCATCTAGAAATTCTGTCCATAAAAGTTCAGATAAACACATGCACACAAAGCATGGTTTATTCGCACTTCATTCCCCCATAGACTGACAGATCAACAACATCAAGTAGTTTCAGCTCATAGTCTTGCTTGTGTTACTAATGCATGCATGCACATTATACTCTTTTTACCAAATAACTACTGTTCATGCTATTATTCATGTATTTCAAATGTATTACAAAGATAGTTCACTCAAAAATTGATATAATGTACATAATGCTCATGTCGACCAAAAGCTGAATATCTTTCTTTCTTCCGTGGAACATAAAATAATATTTTGCGATGTTTTTGTCCATACATTAGAAGTCAGTGGACAGTTTCGGGTGAACTATCCCTAAAAAGACTTGATTTAAAGTGTACAAAGTATATTACAAGAGTACTAAGTCTATATACAAATATTAACCAGAGCTTGCATGGAAATCAGAAGAGAGTTATTTGTAATATTGTTGTGTCTTTATAGAAGTGTTTCATATGTCACATATCGAGTCAGAGACTGTCCTGTATTCTCTCTTTTCTATCATTAATATAATCAAAGATCTCTCAGTTCTCCTGTATGTGTTTCTGTCTCTGTTTATTTGACAAATAACAGCTGAGTTAAACTGTAAGTGGAGAAGGTCAAAAGCAAAACCAGAAACCAACTAATGGTGACAATACAGATTGTTTCAAAGCAGCTTTACAAAGATAACAAGAAAATAATGTTGTAATAATATTGTTAAATATAAAATTAAATGTCCCCAACTAAGCAAGCCAAATGCCAATTGCGACAAAGGCGAAGAAAGGCGACAGTGAAGGAACCAAAACTCCATCAGTGACAGAATGGAGAAAACCCTTGGGAGAACCCAGGCTCAGTCTCAGTCCTCCTCTGGCCAGCAAACGAACAGTGTATGATTATGATTCAGGCAGCATTACAGGTCAGAAGTCATGATGGGATCAGAACTTTTACAATATTTATCCAGTTCATCTGGTTGGGGTCGGAGTCATCACGCCGGTATGGAGACGAGTTTGTTGAGGTGTCCATGAGGCCTTCACAGTGTTGATGAGGCTGGCACTTTAGGGATGCGTTGTCGTCGTGTCCATGCGATGGTCCTTCATCAGATCTGGTGTGTGTGTGTGTGTGTGTGTGTGTGTGTGTGTTGTGAGTGTGTCCATGTGATGGTCCTTCATCAGATCTGGATAACACAGTGATAACGTATCTGTGAAGTATCTGTAAAACCGCATTTTTTCATCTTAAAAATATATCTAAATTACGTCATATGCTCTCAATGACAAATGCAGAACAATTAGTTCATGCGTTCATGATATCAAGGCGATTATTGTAATGCTATTATGGGTGGTTCCCCTGGGTGAACGTGATTTCACCAAGTACCTGGATCAACATCTTTGTTCATCCTGGAATAACTTTCAGATCAACCGATCAGATTTGAGGGACAAGTTTACAATTTATGTCAAGTTTAGGCTTAGAACCAGGGTAAGGTGCTTCAACATTAGTGTTATTCACCTATCATTTCCCTCTGATTTTAGAGAAAAGTTATGGATAGGGTTAGGTTTAGGGGTAGGGATAGGGTAAGGACTAAATATTGGGACAGTAATGTTATTCCAGGACCAACAAAATATGTTTATCCAGGAACATGTCTTACTTGACAAAATCACGGTGACCGTTGCCCTGCACGCTTAATAAACAAACTACAGCTGGTCCAAAATGCAGCCCTAGAGTTCTCACCAGAACCAGGAAGTATGACCATATTAGCCCGGTTCTGTCAACACTGCATTGGCTTCCTATTAAACATTACTTACAAAGCACTAAATGGTTTAGCTCCCCTGTACTTAAGCGAGCTCTTAACGCATTATACTCCTATACGTCTATTGCGATCTCAAAATTCTGGCCAGTTGATAATACCTTGAATATCTAAATCGACTGCTGGCGGTAGATCCTTTTCTTATTTAGCACCAAAACTTTGGAACATCTACGCTAATTTTAGTCTTTCTGTTTATTCCGAGGTTAACTACAATCAGCCGGATCCGGGCCGTATCCAGATCAGATGGAGGACCTGCGCCTGGACACGGCCACAACGCATCCCTGAAGTGTCAGCAGGGATTGTGTCCACTAGACTCTCCCTCATCGACACGACAGCATCGGCTCTGATCCTCAACAAACTCTCCATCTGCGCATGATGACTCCGGTCTTCAAACAGATGAACTGCATAATATAATGCTCCGATCCAATCTGACCTCTGACCTGTAATGCTGCCTGAATCATAATCATACACTGTTCGTTTGCTGGCCAGAGGAGGACTGAGACTGAGCCTGGGTTCTCCCAAGGGTTTTCTCCATTCTATCACTGATGGAGTTTTGGTTCCTTCACTGTCGCCTTTCTTTGCCTTTGTCGAAATTGGCTTTTGGCTTGCTTAATTGGGGACATTTAATTTTATATTTAACAATATTAATACAACATTGTTTTCCTGTTATCTCTATAAAGCTACTTTTGAGGGGAAGTGTTAAACTTCATCTTCAAGTTAACTTCTTTGGATTCAACGTGGACCACCCCAAGAACTCAAACGAACGCTTCAGCGCATTTCTGGCAAAATCATCAAGAATCTCCTGCATCTGTGCTTGTTCAGCAACCAAAGTCAATGCAAGTACCTGTTCGCAGCCTTTAGATGCGTTTATAAATTATTGTGCCCCTTTAAGGTGACCCTGATTCTTTGATGTTTCTCGTAGGTTGTGGTTAACTGATTGTAATCTTGCCATTCTCTTCTCCTCTCTCTCTCTCTTTCTTAACTTTTCTTTACTTTCTTGATTTTCTATACAATCTTTGCTTAGTTTAGTTGTGTGTGTAGCCTACCATAGTCTCATTTCTGGGCCCTAAGGGTATTTTGGGGCCCTGAAGAAGTTTAGACATGCACTGATATTTGTGCTTTTTTCAGTTACTTAAAAACATATAAATGGCTAAAGTCTGATTACACTTTATTCAGCTCAAACAGGGCTACAGTAATATATGAGCAACATGTAAATAAAAGTTTGTAGTTTTGAGAAAATAACATTTATGTATGGTTTAAAAAAATAAAAAAATAATTAAGTCTCTGAAATAAGGCGATGTAACACATAGTGAACATTTGTTCACAAGGCTTTTCAAAACTGGATCTTGTTGTCTAGAATTTTTCCCTCACTCCTTCATCCAAAACAATATAATTATTTCGCTTTTGTAAGACAATAGTCAGAATGGCTGTATGCGTGAGGGCGTGAAACATCATGAATAATGCTGCGATTCGCACCTGAAGAGACAAAGTCCCTCCCCTGGGAAGGAATGTGACACAGGGAACTATAGAGAATGAATAAGAGGAGACTTAATGATTGAATGTATTGTTTTGGCTTAATCACAAAATCAAGTTTAAGTTAAAAGAAGTAGGCTAATCTGACTATAAATTTTCTTTACACAAAGACTTTACTTAAAAACTTTAGACCTACACTACCATTTAAAAGTTTTAGATCTGTACGTATTTGTTCCAAAATAAAGCAAAAACAGTTTATTTTTTACAATTTAAATAATGTTTCCTATTTAAATATATTTTAAAATGTAATTTATTCCTGTAATATAAATTTTCAGCATCATTACTCCAGTCTACAGTGTCATATGATCCTTCATAAATCATTCTAATATGATGATTTGCTGCTCAAGAAACATTTTTGAATATTATCAAAGTTGAAAACAGTTGTGTAAAAAAATGTCAAGATTCTTCGATGAACTGAAAGTTCAAAAGAACATTTATCTGAAAAAGAAAGATTTTTTAACATAAAAAAATGTCTTCTTTACTGTTACTTTCGATCAATATAAGGCATCATAGTAGTCTGTATAAGGTAGCCTATGTCAAATGATTTATGACCCTGATTGATGGTTTTATGACATATTTTTATGGCAGGATATGACCATGGGGCAAGGGCGTAGATTTGGTTTGAACATTGGGGGGGTTGTAATGTTTAATATAGTTAAAAAAACATTGTTCTGCGTATTTTTCATGTGATCATGGTAGACATATTGGGGGGGGGGGGTTATCTCCCCCCCAACCCCCCCAAAAATTACGCCCCTGCCATGGGGGATCAGGTGGTATGTGACCTTTTGGCTGTGTGTGACTGTGTGGTTCCAGAGTTCATGGCTGTGTGTGTATTTGACGTCAAGTTGCTTGGTGTGACTGATAGGAATGTTTTTTCTTATAGTAGAATCATGTACACAGAACGATGAAAATATGTGTGACGAATCAAGAGTCAGATGCAATTGCAAGAAAAACGTGTTTATTTAGGGAAGGCAAGTTTATTTGTATAGCACATTTCATACACAATGGTAATTCAAAGTGCTTTACATAGAAGAAATTTAAAAAATAAAAATAAATCAGAATAATTAAAAACGTTTAGAAAAAAAAATACAGTACAAACAGTCATAATGGTAATTCAAAGTGCTGTACATAGATGTTACGTCCTGTAGTGTTTTGGGAGGGTTGTTTTTGTTTCCTCTCTCTCTTTCCGCTATTTTCTCACAGGTCCAGTGATTGGATGGTGTTCCTGCCAGTCATCGAGTTCACCAGACACCCCGAGAACCAATCAGAGACTAGTGGGCGCGTATAAAGACCCGGATATGATGCGAGCACGGGAGAGCGTTTTCGTTTCTCCTTTGTTTTTCTCTCTTGTATTTCTACGGTTATTTGCCCTTGCTTGTTTTTGCTTAGTTTTGTGTGTTAAAGTTTACTCTGTTGGAACTGTACTTTTAGTAACGCTGTTTTACTGCGTTTATGCTGTGATCCGACTCTTGATTTTTCCCTGAGCTTAGATTCGATGCATAGTGATGGGACCAGGTTAGTACATCACGTGATTTACATTTCACAACACGTAGAGAAAAATTGTTTAACACACTAGTTTATGAGCGGGTGCTAATCTATGTATTTATGTTTGTTAGATAGTGTAGTTAGTGGCGTCTAGGCTGAAGATTTTCTGTCACGGTATACAAATTCATTGTTTCCTTCTCGTCTCGTGTTGATGTTGTTGTATAAAAGCACGTGTGTGTGGGTGTGACTGAGTGACATTCCTTGATCCGCTCCAGCTGTTCATCATTCCATCACCAGCTGCAGCCGATCTCATCACACTATATATACTCACCGTTTTCTCATCTCCTTTGTCAGATCGTTGGTTGATGTCTCTCGTGTGGTGTTCCTGTCCAGTCTTCCTGCCATTCCCGTTGTCGTGTTCCTGTGGATTCGTTGTCTTAGTGTTGGATTATCGTTTTGTGTCTTCACTTCACGGATTCTTCACTTCACGGATCTTCACTTCACGGACTTCTCACTTCACGGATTTCTCACGCTGGCCATCTAGTCCCTGCGTCATCCGTCCACGCCCGTGTCATTTATCTGTTCATTGTGTTCTGACCTAATAAACCTGAGTTACCTGCAACTGCTTCCTGTATTTTTTGACGATCATGACAGAACGATCTGACCCAGCTATGGAAGCAGCAGGGGAATCATCCACCACGTTGAAGGAGTTCGTTCACCACAGCGTAAGGAGAATGGACTCACAAGAGAGGATTCTTGGTGACACGGGTCGTGCGATACAAGCCTTGGTGACGCAGGTGTCCGAGCTCACCCAACGATTCCAGCTTCTTCAGGTTCCCACTGCGCCCCCCACACCCGCCATTCCCCCCACACCACCAGAGAATACTGCAACCTCTGAACCACGCCTACCGGTTCCGGAAGCCTATGCGGGTGAGTCTGCATACTGACGAGCCTTTCTGACAAGGTGTTCTATGCATTTCACGTTGCAACCCAGGACATTTAATAATGAACAGGCCAAGGTGGCGTTCGTTATAACTCTGTTGACAGGGAAAGCGGCGTTATGGGGAACGGCAGTGTGGGAGAATCAAGATCCATGCTGCGCCTCGTTCCAGACACTCTCCGCGGAGATAAGACGGGTCTTCGACCGAGCCGTCGCGGGGAGAGAGGCCGCTAGGGTGTTGGCCGACCTCCGTCAAGGTGAGAGGTCGGTCTCGGATTATTCCATCGAGTTCCGCACCCTGGCGGCCGAATGTCATTGGAACGAGGGGGCGCAGTGGGACATGTTCCTGCATGGGTTGGCTGACCGCGTCCAGAGAGAGATATACGCCCTGGACCTCCCCACGTCGTTGATCGGGTTGATAGAGTTGGCTCTGAGGGTGGACGCTCGACTTACTAGAGCCGGAGGTAGAGTCTCGTCTATCCGACCTCCAGGAGGAGTAGAGAGTCAACGGTCCAGCGGCAGGGACGCGGTCAGCCCAGTATTCGATCACGAACCCATGCAGGTGGGTCGAGCTCGGCTTTCCCGGGAGGAGAGGGAAAGGCGGAGGTCCCAGGGCCTTTGCCTATACTGTGGAGGTGCGGGACACTATGCTTACAACTGCCCAGTAAAAGGCCAAGCCCGATAGTAAGTATGAGGCTACTATCGGGTGGGATCTCCGCCGAGAAGACCTCATCCACATCTACCCTCCTCCCGGTAAGACTCAGGTGGTCAGTTCACCAGCACGACTGTCGAGCACTTCTGGACTCTGGGGCGGAAGGTAATTTCATGGACAGCACTTTTGCACACAGATTTCAGATTCCTCTCAAACCACTCACACAGAAGATTGCAGTACACGCTCTAAACGTTTAAGAACTTCCTACCATTTCTTTCACCACTGAAGATATCACTCTCATTACTTCAGGCAATCACTCAGAGACTATTTTTTTTTACATATTGGATTCACCCCTGGCACCCATCGTTCTTGGACATCCCTGGCTTATCCGTCACAACCCCCGGGTGGACTGGCATCAGAAAGCTGTATTGGAGTGGAGCAAGGAATGTCATAAGTCTTGTCTTGTGTCTGCTTGTCCATCTGTGCCTGTTTTTGTGTTTCAGGAGGAGGCAGGGGATTTGTCTAACGTGCCCGAGGAGTACCACGATCTGAAGGAAGTGTTCAGTAAGTCTCGGGCTGCTTCTCTTCCTCCGCATCGTCCCTATGACTGTGCCATAGATTTACTGCCAGGTAAGTCTCCGCCTAAGGGCAAGTTATACTCGCTTTCGGTCCCAGAGAGGGAGGCCATGGAGAAATATATTTCTGATTCTCTAGCAACCAAGTTCATCCGTCCTTCCTCTTCTCCAGCGGGGGCGGGGTTCTTTTTTGTGGGAAAGAAGGATGGGTCTATGTGACCTTGTATTGATTACCGGGGGTTGAATAACATCACGGTAAAGAATACTTATCCTTTGCCGTTGATGTCTTCAGCCTTCGAGAGGTTGCAGGGAGCGTCCGTCTTCACGAAATTGTACTTGCGTAACGCTTATCATTTGGTTCGCATTAGGGAGGGGGATGAATGGAAGACTGCATTTAATACCCCCAGGGGACACTTTGAATACTTGGTCATGCCTTTCGGCCTGTCCAACTCCCCAGCAGTCTTCCAGGCACTGATCAATGACGTGTTGCGAGACATGATTGATCAGTTCATATATGTCTACCTGGATGGCATATTGATATTTTCCTCGTCTCTCCAGGAACATGTGCAACACGTCCGACGAGTGCTTCAGAGGTTGTTAGAGAATGGGCTTTTTGTTAAGGCGGAGAAATGCGATTTTCATGCACAGTCTGTTCCTTTCCTAGGGTACATCATTTCGTCTGAGGGAATGCGTGTGGACCCTGAGAAGGTTAAGGCTGTGGTAGAGTGGCCAAGTCCAAGTACAGAGGTTTCTGGGGTTCGCCAATTTCTATCGACGTTTTATTCGCAATTTCAGCCAACTAGCCGCGCCTCTGACTGCCTTGACCTCCCCCAGAACTCCGTTCAGGTGGTCAGATACAGCCGAGGCTGTGTTTGCCAAACTCAAGAGCCGCTTTGTTTCAGCTCCCATCCTCGTTGCCCCTGATTCTTCACGTCAGTTCGTGGTGGAGGTCGATGCATCAGAGGTGGGGGTAGGAGCAGTTCTGTCCCAGTGCTCTTCCGCAGACGACAAGATGCATCCCTGCGCGTTTTTTTCTCATCGTTTGTCCCCAGCTGAACGCAATTACGATATTGGTAATAGAGAGTTGTTGGCAGTCAAGTTACCGTTGGAGGAATGCATACGGGTGCTATATTAATTGATCTCTCAAAAGCATTTGATATGGTTGATCATTATCTTCTTTTAGATAAATTGTATGCTATTGGTCTCTCTCTGAATTCTTTATTATTTTTCAATTCATTCCTTCACAATAGAAGTCAATGTGTCGCCTTTCTGGGAAGTCAATCAGATTTTAAGATAAGTGATAAAGGTGTTCCACAAGGATCATCCTTAGGTCCTCTTTTGTTCTCAATCTTTATTAATGATCTATCTCAAATCTGTTCTGACTGTCAATTTCATTTATATGCAGATGATACTGTATTATACTTTTCTAGCTCTGATATTTCTCAAATTCAGTACTCTCTCCAATCTGATTTCAATTTGGTTCAAGGATGGCTTTCCTCGAACAAGCTTCTTTTGAATAAGAGAAAATCATATAGCATGTTGTTTTGCACTCGATCTGATCCTTCGATGTTAAGTAACTGGTCGATTAGCTTTTCTGATGGAACAACAATAGAAAAAATTGAAGAACTCAAATATCTAGGCCTCTGGCTTGATTCTCAGCTATCCTTTAAATCTCATATTAATTGGATTACTAAGAAAATATTTGGTTGTCTGAAATCACTTTATCGTTCTGCTGACCGCTTCTTACTAGAAGTACGTAAGAGAATTATAACACAATTAATATTCCCGATACTGGACTATGCTGATGTGGTCTATGGTAACGCCTCTGGAACAAATCTCCGTCCTCTTAATGTTTTATATAATAGTCTTTGTAGATTTGTGCTCAGGTGTCCTTACAGAACCCATCACTGTCTAATGTATGAGTCATTGAACTGGCCTACGCCGAAGACCAGAAGACAACTCCACTGGTTAACACTTATTTTTAAATGTATTCATTTTAATTTCCCGTCATATTTGAAAGACCTTTTAATTCCCTTCAGCTCTCAATACAACTTAAGGCACATGGACCAACTGTTTCTAGTTACACCTAGAATCAGTAAAGAAATTGTTCGTCGTGCATTCAAATTCAAAGCTCCATCTGATTGGAATAACCTTCCTTCCTCACTAAGGTCGATCACTTCTCTTTATATCTTTAAATCATCTTTAATTACTCAATTTCAAACACTTTGCTCGTGTTTCTGAACTGTTTTAGGTCTCATACTACTCACTGTCCAGTGTACTGTATATATGTGTGTATTTGTTTACAAATATGGATTGTATACTTGACTCGTGCATGCAAGCAGATGTATTTCTAAGGGGGGGTATAGTATGCTTATGTGTACAAATGTCTATCTCTATTTTTTGTAAAGGGATTTATTTATTTATTTATTTATCTATTATTTATTTATTTATCTATTATTATTATTATTTTTATTATTAATAATTTTATTGTTATTATTTTTTATATTCTATATTTTTTGTGTATATGCGTATGTATGTATGTATATATATATATATATATATATTAGGGCTGGGCAAGTTAACGCGTTATTATCGCGTTAACGCATTTATTAATTAATGCCGACAATTTTTTTATCGCACGTTAACGCAGTTTTTTTTATTTTTTTTATTTTGGAAGTCCGTTGCACACTGGCTCTGAATAGGACATAGGCCTACAGTCAAACCATGGATCACAGGAGGGGTGGGATGTTGGTCAGCCAGCAAATAACCCACCCAAAACAGCAGTGGAGAGAGGCTTTGCCAGGTTATCTCAGGTGAACAGAAAGGGAGACAGCGCTCCGCGAGTGAATGACATGCGCTCTATGGATAGTAACCATGGCAACGGCTTCTGTGCGCTACGCAGCTGTAGTCTTTTTAACTTAAATGAAAATTATACATAACTTTACCTGATGTGCCTGCGTGTAGTTTAGCGGGGATGCTCTGCAATGTGAATTCCCTTCTGTTGATGTCCTGATAACTATTTAAATATTGGAAACTCACAAACAGCGAGCCGAGGATCAGTCTCTCTTCCAATGATTTGTACTGCGCGTCGTGTACAAAAAGTTAAGACAATCAAAGTCCTTTTAGACAATTCAACTTCGGCAACGGGCGGGCGCGTGCGTGAGGCGAGCGCGTGAGGCGAGCATGTCTGTAAATGTCACAGTTTTAAATTTTTTGGAGAGGTGCACGTCAGGGTACGACGTAAGTTCGACGCAGAAGTATAAATTGGGCTTTACCTCTGTTTAAGGCAATCTTAGTGTACGTGGGAAACCATGGCATGATCAAACCTAAGCTACTATCAGAGAAGTAACGTTGGTCGACTTATAGCTATCTCATGACCTCTGACTAAATAGACTGTTTCTGCTGCTAAAAGACACCTGTTGATACCTGTTAAGGAAAAAACAAGAAACCTGGACTCGTTTTAACAAGCTAGATAAAAGGTAATGCCCTGGCAGTGGCAAATAGCTTTGTTTTAATATTTGATTTGATTACGTTAATGTTTAAGTTGAGATTTACAATAAATATTTTATTGCTTTGTAAAGGGAATACTGCTGGTATAAAGCACCTTATTTGTTTAAAGTTTTTGCAAACCACATGTTATTACACTTTTGTGTATATAGCAGTACATTTAAATCAAAAGTGAGTAATAGACTACTTTAGAATTCATTATTAAAGTTTGCGCGTAACAATGCGATTAATCGCGATTAATCGCAAGAAAATCATGCGATTAATTGCGATTAAAAATTTTAATCGTTGCCCAGCACTAATATATATATATATATATATATATATATGTGCGTATGTGTATATATATATATATATATATATATTTCTTTTTTCTCCTTTTTTTCATACCTTGTCTGTGCATTACTGGCTGGTGAGGGGGTGGGGGGCTAGTTTCAGGGAGCATTGTTGGAGTGTGTGTGTGTGAGTGTGTGTGTGTCTTTGTACTTATGTGTTTGGAATTATCTCCAATATTTACTCTTTATCATCTTGTTTTGTTTGTCATTATTGTAAGGACCCCCTCGAAAATGAGATGGTACATCTCAAGGGGCTATACTTGAAATAAAGAATAAAGAATAAAGGAATGGCGTCATTGGTTGGAGGGTTCGGGGGTACCTTTTATCATCTGGACCGATCACAAGAATCTAGAATACATCAGAACCGCCAAAAGACTGAACTCCAGGCAGGCTCGGCGGGCACTTTTTTTCGGTCGTTTTGATTTTTCCCTCTCGTACCGCCCGGGTTCCAAGAACATCCAACCCGACTCTTTATCTCGCATTTTTGATCGTTCCGAAACGCCCGTCTACTCCCGAGTGCATTTTACCGGAGACCCTATTTGTTTACACACTCGTATGGGAGGTTGAATCGAAGGTCAAGACGGCCTTAGAAGGGGTAATGCCTCCGCCCGGTTGCCCACCGAATCGTTTATTTGTGCCGGAGGGATTACGGTCTGACGTGATCCAATGGGGTCATAGCTCCAACGTGGCTTGTCATCCAGGAGTCAATCATACTAAGTTTTTAGTAAAGCAACTATTTTGGTGGCCACTTATGGCTCGTGACATTCACAGTTTTGTTTTGGCTTGCTCGGTTTGTGCCACTGGCAAGACTTCCAATCGACCTCCAGATGGGCTCCTTCAACCGCTGCCTGTCCCTTCGAGACCCTGGTCCCATATCGCTCTAGATTTTATCACCGCCCTCCCACCCTCCCAGGGTCACACGGTAGTTTTGACCGTGGTGGACCGGTTCTCGAAGGCGGCTCACTTTATTCCCTTACCCAAATTACCCTCAGCTAAGGAGACAGCATTGACAGTCGTTGACCACGTGTTTCGCTTACATGGCCTCCCGATGGACGTGGTCTCCGACCGAGGACCCCAATTTGTGTCCAAATTTTGGCAAGAGTTTTGTCAGTTACTGGGAGCGACGGTTAGTCTGTCCTCAGGGTTTCATCCCCAGAGCAATGGCCAAACCGAGAGAGCCAACCAAGATCTGGAGAGAGTGTTGTGATGTTTGGTTTCCAAGAATCCTTCCTCATGGAGCCAACAACTGTCTATGGTGGAGTACGCCCACAACACATTACCAGTGTCGGCCACGGGCCTATCTCCGTTTGAGTGTAGTTTAGGTTACCAGCCACCTATTTTTCCTAGTCTGGAATCCGAGGTCGCGGTCCCCTCCGCCCACGCCTTAATCCAGAGGTGTCACCGCACTTGGACTAGAGCCCGTGAGACTCTACTCCAAGTGGGGGCGCGCACCAAGGCTAAGGCCGATCGCCACCGGTCAAAGCCTCCCGTATACGTCGTTGGTCAAAAAGTGTGGCTTTCTACTAGGAACATTCCTCTCAGATCCGTCTCCAACAAACTTGCTCCCAAATTCATTGGCACGTTCACTGTCACCAAAATCATTAGTCCGGTGGCAGTTCGCCTTAGTTTAACTCCGGCGTACAGGAGGGTTCACCCCGTGTTTCATGTTTCAAAGATCAAGCCCGTGTTTCATGCTCGCATTAATCCGCCAGTCCCGGTTCCCCCCCCCCCCCCCCCCCCCCGCCGCGTCTCGTAGATGGGAATACCACCTATTCGGTAAATCGTATTCTGGATTCCAGGCGGAGGGGGCGTGGATTTCAGTACTTGGTGGACTGGGAAGGTTACGGTCCGGAGGAGAGAAGTTGGATACCTGCTAGAGACATCCTGGATGACTCTCTGATTGATGATTACAATCGACAGGTAAGGAAGTCTGGGAACGCCAGGAGGCGTTCCTAGGAGAGGGGGTACTGTCACGGTATACAAATTCATTGTTTCCTTCTCGTCTCGTGTTGATGTTGTTGTATAAAAGCACGTGTGTGTGGGTGTGACTGAGTGACATTCCTTGATCCGCTCCAGCTGTTCATCATTCCATCACCAGCTGCAGCCGATCTCATCACACTATATATACTCACCGTTTTCTCATCCCCTTTGTCAGATCGTTGGTTGATGTCTCTCATGTGGTGTTCCTGTCCAGTCTTCCTGCCATTACCGTCGTCGTGTTCCTGTGGATTCGTTGTCTTAGTGTTGGATTATCGTTTTGTGTCTTCACTTCACGGATTCTTCACTTCACGGGTCTTCACTTCATGGACTTCTCACTTCACGGATTTCTCACGCTGGCCATCTAGTCCCTGCGTCATCTGTCCACGCCCGTGTCATTTATCTGTTCATTGTGTTCTGACCTAATAAACCTGAGTTACCTGCAACTGCTTCCTGTATTGTTTGACGATCATGACATTTTCTTTCTCTTGTTTTCTTTACTTGAGTTTAGTGTTTGTACTGGGGTTTAGTTAATGTGTTTGTTTTATTTATTTATTTATTTTCTTTAGCACCGCTCTTTTGTCCCTCACTTTGTAATCGTTAATCTTTTATGTTGTATATAATTTGTAAATAGATGTTTGTTGTTTGGAAGTATATTTGATTCACGGTTTTTTGTGTTATTGGGTGTCTTGTTACATCCAACTACTTTACTTACTAAAAGCAAGTACAAATTCAGTTTGGTCTCTGCCTGTTTCTTAATTTATCACATCACATTTCCTCAATAGAGTAAAAATATATTACTTTAAACAACTTTCTATGGATTTTTTTTTTATTGTATGTTGCGTCCCATAACCTCTAGATGCCAAGTATATATGTGGACGTAACAATAGAGTAAATTAAAATAATAATAAAAAAATCAGAATAATTAAAACAGTTAAGAATAAAAAATAAAATAAAATAAAATACAGTACAAACAGTCGGACGAACAGTGGCACAGTGCTCATTCAGTAAATGCACAGCTAAACAGAAGTGTTTTGAGTCTGGATTTGAATGTGACTGTAGGAGCACATCTGATCTCCTCTGGAAGCTGTTCCAGCATAATAGCTAAAGCAGACTCTCCATGCTTAGAGTGAACCCTTGGTATTTCTAGCTGATGTGATCCTAATGATCTGAGTGATCTGTTAGGTTTATATTCAGTGAGCATATCTGCGATATATTGAGGTCCTTGGCCATTTAGTGATTTATATACCAGTAATAATACTTTAAAATCAATCCTAAATGTAACTGGGAGCCAGTGTAGAGACCTGAGGACTGGTGTGATGTGTTCATATGTTCTGGTTCTGCTCAGAAGCCTGGCAGCAGCGTTCTGTATGAGCTGCAACTGTCTTATGGTGTTTTTGGGAAGGCCAGTGAGGAGTCCATTACAATAATCAACCCTGCTGGTGATGAAAGCATGCACACGTTTCTCTAAGTCTTGACTGGAAACAAAGCATCTAATTCTTGCAATATTTTTCAGATGATAGTATGCTGATTTAGTTATTGCTTTGACATGACTACTGAAACTAAGGTCTGACTCTAGAGACACACCAAGATTCCTGACTTGATTTTTAGTTGTTAGACCCCTAGAGTCAAGGTATGCATTCACCTTGAGAACTTCATCTTTGTTTCCAAACGCAATGACTTCAGTTTTGTCTTTGTTTAACTGAAGAAAGTTTTGGCACATCCAACTGTTTACTTCATCAATGCATTGCCACAGGGAGTTAATGGGGCTGTAGTCGTTAGGCGATAGGGCTAAGTAGAGCTTTGTGTCGTCTGCATAGCTGTGGAAAGAGATTCGGTTCTTTCTCATTATTTGGCTCATTGGGAGCATATACAGGTTGAATAGGAGTGGTGCAAAAATTGAGTCTTGAGGGACTCCGCATGTCATGGATGTCCACTCAGACTTATGGTCCCCTATACTCACATAATAACCTCTCTCTTCTAAGTTTCTAAGTATGATCTGAACCATTTTAGGACTATCCCAGAAAGCCCCACCCAGTTTTCCAGCCTGTCAAGAAGTATGTTGTGATCGACAGTGTCAAATGCAGCACTGAGGTCGAGTAGTACCAGTACTGATAATTTGCCTGAATCAGTATTTAAGCGAATATCGTTTATTATCTTTATGAGCGCTGTCTCTGTGCTGTGATGCGATCGGAAACCAGATTGAAAATTGTCAAAGTATCCATTCAAGTTTAAGAATTTGTTCACCTGATTGAAGACAACTTTTTCAATGATCTTGCTTATGAAAGGAATATTTGAGATCGGTCTATAGTTGCTTAAGATGGTCTTATCCAGATTGCTCTTTTTCAGGAGGGGCTTGACAACTGCAGTTTTCAGGGAGTTTGGAAAACTCCCAGAGAGAAGTGAGGCATTGACCACTTCTAGGAGATCTGCTTCTAAGCTGTTTAACACACATTTTTGAAAAAAAGATGTGGGAAGTGCGTCAAGGGCGCAGGTTGATGTTTTAAGGTGCTGTACGGTTTCTTCCAAAATTGTGCCTTCAATTTCTTCGAAAACAGACATAGTAACTACTTTCTCAGTTAGTGGTCTGATCTGTTTGACCCCAGAGCAACTCAAGGATGTGCTGATCAATTTCTGACATTATTGATTTTCTCAGAGAAGAAAGAAGCAAACTCACTGCACTTGCTGTCTGAGAGCATTTCACTGGGAATCTGGCTTGGGGGGTTTGTCAGTCTTTCTACAGTAGAGTGTGTGTGTTGTTTAAGTTGCTCTTTATAATATTCGAGAAGAAAGTCTGTCTAGATTTGCCTAGTTCCATATGAAAAGCATGGATACTGTCTTTGTAGATGTTATAATGGACTACAAGTTTTGTCTTCCGCCACATGCGCTCTGCTCTTCTGCATTGTCTTTTCATATTTTGCACAGCTGTTGAGTTTCTCCAAGGTGCTTTTTGTCTACCACTCTTCCTGACTTTCACAGGAGCAATATCATCAATTACACTTTTAACTTTTGAGTTAAAAGAATCAAGAAGAAAATCAACAGAGTCAGCAGATATGCTTGGTTTTAAAGATATAGCCTTAATAAATAGCACACTAGTGTTCTCATTTAAGCATCTCTTCTTGACAGACACAGATCTAGCTTCAATGGCAGGAGAGATCAATATATCAAAGATAATACAGAAATGATCAGACAGTGCTACATCCTTAATAACAATCGATGAGATGTTTAAACCCTTACTGATAAGTAAATCTAGAGTGTGTCCACGATTGTGTGTGGGACCATGTACATGCTGAGTCAGAATAAAAGTTTTTAAAACAGTTTTGATTTCTTTTGCCATATTGTTTTCTGCATTATCTATGTGAATGTTAAAATCTCCAGCCATGGCAAAACAGTCAAACTCTGAGGAAATTGTTGATAGCAGTTCTGTAAAGTCCTCAGCAAAGGCTGGAGAGTATTTTGGAGGCCTGTAAATAATGATAAGTAAAATACGTGGAGCACCTTTTAACACAATACCCAGATATTCGAAAGACAGGTAATTCCCAAATGATATTTGCTTACATTCATAGACATCTTTAAAAAGAGCAGCTAAACCCCCGCCTCTCTTAGGAGGGGGTGTTTCATTGAGGACTGTTCCACTGCAGCTGTCTTCTAACCAAGTTTCATTTAGAAACATAAAGTCCAGGTTGTATGTGGTTATTAAGTCATTGACTGGAAGTGATTTATTTTTAAGTGAGCGGATGTTTAAAAGCGCTAACTTAACAGTCTTACTTTTTGTCCCCACAGCAATCTTAGTTTGGCTCGTAATAGGCACCAGATTAGACGGGTTTGCTGTACGGCTTTTGAAGGCCTTAGATTTTCTATCATGTAATTGAACAGCAATAGAGAAAGATTCAGGCACACGCTTGTTCTGTAAACATTTAAGAAAGTTACTGTTATCATAGCGGGGACCCGACACATATCACTGAGAGCTGGTATCAGTTGTTTTTGGTTCACCTCGAGCCGCTGGAGGAGGGTGTGAGCCCTGGCGCTGTGGTAGAGGCCGAAGAGCTCTCACAGGAGGAGGGGGAGGGGCTGGGCCCTTAGGCTTTGGTGGTTGTGGGGCCTACCATTTTTTGGTTGACATCTAGGGGTTTTGCAGCAAAAGAGTGGGATAGTTTGGTTCCAGCATACACCAGTTTTTCCATTTTCTCTGAGAAGCACAGAAGTGGAGATAATGGAGAGAGGGATAACGTGTCTGGGGAGAGGGGCTGTTGCTCTGGTGTTATCGGAGGCTGTAATATGCTGTCCTGGTTTCCCTCACTGTTTTCCAGAAAGTTGTCATTGGGAGCTGAATCTTGGAGCAGTTCTAATATGTCCCGGTCTGTCTGTGGTGAGCTCTGTGGGCAGGGCTCTGCTGAGATTGTGTCCGTGAGCAGAAGTTGTTGTGGCTGCATGGTGTTATCATTGTCCTTGTGTGATATGTCAACCGCATGTCCATTCAGGTGCTGAAGTGAAGTCCTGTCATCATTCATACTGTGTCCAGGTGTGTGTGTGCCATTCAGCTTGAGTGGATTGGCACACACTGCAGAAGGATGATTGAGAGAGAAGTAGATGTTGTCCTTTAGCACTCTTGAACCAAGTTTGTTTGGGTGGAGCCCATCCTGTTGAAACAGTTGCCTCTGACTCCAGAAAAGATTGAAGTTGTCAATGAAGTTCACTCCTTTTATATTGCAGGTTTTTTGCAGCCATGTGTTGAGCCCAAGCAACCGTGAAAATCTGTTTGTTCCTCTTGCTGGGAGTGGTCCACTGATGAATGTCTGAACTTTCAGTCTTTTAAGTGTTTCAAAAAGTTCATTGAAATCCTTCTTAAGGAGTTCTGACTGCTCTTTATGAATATCATTTTCCCCACATGAATGATGAGTCGATTTGCAGTCTTATGTTTCGTCAGAATGTTCTGAAGTTCCCTGTTTACATCAGAAGTTGTTGCTTGTGGAAGGCAGCATGTAGTTGTATCCCTGCTAGTAATGTTTCTGATTATGGAGTCACCCACTATCAGAGTCCTGTGCTCGGCTGCGCTCTGAGCTGAATGCCGCTGTCTGCTCGACCTTGAGCGCCAGTCAGCATTAGTGTTAGCTACTGGCTGATTCAGTCTGTGTTCGATCACATTCATCACATTCAGGGATTCCTCATTCATTAATACTTCAAATCTGTTTTTGAGATGTATAGGCGGTGGTAGGAGACCAGTGTTTGCAAAAAGTTTGCAAAAAGTTTAGAAAAAAAAATACAACGGTATCATCTCCGTGTAAACAAAAAAAGTGAATCTGTGAAAACGATGATGGTGTGCACATATTACGCGTTTAGTCTATAGATTAAAGCCTTTAAGCCTAAATTTCAGAGCTAAAAAAAAGATTTTGTAGATGCTGATGGTCACAGTTTAAATCAGCCATAAAAAGGCCTTGTTTTTCTTTATACTATTTATTAATAATTTTTTAGGCCAGAAAAATACTTGACTCTTCAGCATTGCACACTGCACAACTGCTGTGTTCATGTGCAAATGTGTCTTTTTCTTGTGATTGGGGTGAAATATGAGACAGATGTATATTGTGAGACTCAATAGCTTTGTTTCCATCCAAAGTTGCGGATTTAACTTGTGCAAAATTGGAATATGGCATAAAATATTGGCAATTAAAGCAGTGTTTCCATCGCTTGGGTTCAAGAGAACAGAATTGTCACTTCCAGGGAAATTGGCTCAAAACATCAGTAATAAAATAAGTTTCTGCAATCTTTCTTTTTTCCCTCCATCATAAACTAGTGTGTCTCAGAGCGTCAGACAAAACACAGTAAACACTGTCGTGTTCTCTGGCGTTCGGATGCTGGTGTTCGGGAACACACTCGTGAGTGTGAGACGCTTCTGGAGGGCATTACACCATATCATTCTGATCACACAGACTTCGACTCCGGCGTTTCAGAAACACCAAAACAACATCTGAGATGCTGCGACGCCATTGGTCCGCTGGCTACTCCAGTTATCCAATCACAGCTGATGCTGTGCCAAAGTCATGTGAGTTTGAGGAATTTGTTCAGTAAATGTGTTTTCATCTTAGAACAGCAGAAGCTGAAAAGTTTGTTTGAGCAGTGCCCTCTACTGTACTCTGACTCTACTGTACTCTACTGTAGTCTACCTCTACTGTACTGTAGTCTACCTCTACTGTACTCTACTGTAGTCTACCTCTACTTTACTGTAGTCTACCTCTACTGTACTCTACTGTAGTCTACCTCTACTGTACTCTACTGTAGTCTACCTCTACTGTACTGTGGTCTACCTCTACTGTACTGTAGTCTACCTCTACTGTACTGTACTCTACCTCCTCACACTACTGTACTACACTCGTAGCTGCTGTTCATAATATTAATGCATTCCTCACTCACTCTACTGTACTCCTCCTCACCTCCTCACTCTACTGTACTCCACCACCTCACTCTACCTCCTCACTCTACTGTACTCCTCACTCTACTGTACTCCTCACTCTACTCCTCACTCAACTGTACTCCACCTCACTCTACTGTATTCCTCCTCACTATACTGTACTCCACCTCAGTCTACTGTACTCCACCTCACTCTACTGTACTCCACCTCACTCGACTGTACTCCACCTCACTCTACTCCTCCTCACTCTACTGTACTCCTCCTCACTCTACTGTACTCCACCACCTCACTCCACCTCACTCTACTGTACTCCTCCACCTCACTCTACCTCCTCACACTACTGTACTCCACCTAACTCCACTGTACTCCTCCACCTCACTCTACCTCCTCACACTACTGTACTCCACCTCACTCTACTGTACTCCACCACCTCACTCTACCTCCTCACTCTACTGTACTCCTCCTCACCTCCTCACTCTACTGTACTCCACCACCTCACTCTACCTCCTCACTCTACTGTACTCCTCACTCTACTGTACTCCACCTCACTCACTCTACTGTACTCCACCTCACTCACTCTACTGTACTCCTCCTCACCTCCTCACTCTACTGTACTCCACCACCTCACTCTACTCTACTCCTCACTCTACTGTACTCCTCACTCCACTGTACACCTCACTCTACTGTACTCCACCTCACTCGACTGTACTCCACCTCACTCTACTCCTCCTCACTCTACTGTACTCCTCCTCACTCTATTGTACTCCACCACCTCACTCTACTGTACTCTACCACCTCACTCTACCTCCTCACTCAACCTCCTCACTCTACTGTACTCCACCTCACTCACTCTACTGTACTCCTCCACCTCACTCTACCTCCTCACTCTACTGTACTCCACCTCACTCACTCTACTGTACTCCTCCACCTCACTCTACCTCCTCACTCTACTGTACTCCTCACTCTACTGTACTCCACCTCACTCTACTCCTCCTCACTCTACTGTACTCCACTACCTCACTCTACCTCCTCACTCTACTGTACTCCACCTCACTCTACTCCTCCTCACTCAACTGTACTCCACCTCACTCTACTGTACTCCTCACTCTACTGTACTCTACCTCACTCACTCTACTGTACTCCACCTCACTCGACTGTACTCCACCTCACTCTACTCCTCCTCACTCTACTGTACTCCTCCTCACTCTATTGTACTCCACCACCTCACTCCACCTCACTCTACTGTACTCCACCTCACTCGACTGTACTCCACCTCACTCTACTCCTCCTCACTCTACTGTACTCCTCCTCACTCTATTGTACTCCACCACCTCACTCCACCTCACTCTACTGTACTCCACCACATCACTATACTTCAATTCAATTCAATTCAAATTTATTTGTATAGCGCTTTTCAATACATATTGTTTCAAAGCAGCTTTACAGAAAGTGCATTTCAGAAATGTACATAGAAAAATACAGTTAGTTAATCATCATGTATTAATTTAGGGCATAACATATCGCCGGTGTTGAGTCGTCTCTTCACAGGCGTCGAGTCGTCTCATCGCAGGTGTTGGGGCATCTGAAGTCTCCGTGAGAGGCTGGATACAAACTGGAGCTGACGAACGCTACTAGCGTCCCGAGATAACAGCAGAGAAGCAGATGGGAAATAATTAGCGTAGCTGCTGTTCATAATATTAATGCATTCGATCTGATTCAACAGTGGTATAAAAGGTAAGCATTATGTGAATGCTTGGCTGAAGAGATCCGTCTTTAATCTAGTTTTGAACTGGGAGAGCGAGTCTGAGCAACGAACAGTATCAGGAAGGCTATTCCAGAGTTTAGGAGCTAAATGTGAGAACGCCCTCCCTCCTTTAGTGGACTTAGATATCCTAGGAATGACCAGAAGCCTCGAATTTAGGGATCTTAAAGAACGCGATGGATTGTAGGGCGATAGAAGGTCCATTAAATACACAGGAGCTAAACCATTTAGGGCTTTATAGGTCAGTAGTAGTACTTTGTAATTGATACGGAACTATATTACCAGTGCAGAGATGATAAAATCAGTGTTATATGATCATATTTTCTTGACCTAGTAAGAACTCTAGCGGCTGCATTTTGGACTAACTGTAGCTTGTTTATTGAGGATGCAGGACAACCAGCTAATAAAGCATTACAGTAATCTAGTCTCGAGGTAATCAGAAACACATAGCATGTTACGTAATTTAGCAATGTTTCTAAGGTGGAAAAAGGAAGTTCTTGTAACATATGAAATATGATTTTCGAAAGACAAGTTGCGGTCTAGTATGACACCCAGGTCTTTTACTGTAGTGGATAAAGTAACAGGACATCCTTCTAAATTAAAGTTGTATTGTAAGAGATTTTGTGGGTAGTTTTTTGGACCAATAAGTAATACCTCAGTTTTATCTGGATTTAATAGCAGGAAATTATACGTCATCCAGCATTTGATGTCTTTAAGACATTCTGTCAAATTAAATAAGTTAGTGTTTTCATCTGGCCGTGATGAAATATATAATTGAGTGTCATCAGCATAACAGTGGAAATTAATTCCATGTTTTCTTATAATATTACCAAGTGGCAGCATATATATTGAGAATAGCAGAGGGCCTAACACCGATCCTTGCGGTACTCCATAGTCTACTGACGTTATCTTCGATTTTTCCCCATTTAAACAGACAAAATGGTAACGGTCCGATAAGTACGATCTGAACCAGCTTAATGCCTGTCCCTGAACACCAGTGTAGTTTTGTAGTCGATCCAAGAGTATTTTGTGATCTATAGTGTCGAACGCAGCGCTAAGATCGAGTAGAACTAGTATTGAGATACAGCCTTGGTCAGAAGCTAAAAGTAAATCATTTGTAATTTTAACTAGCGCAGTTTCTGTGCTATGATGCGGTCTGAATCCTGACGGAAATTTTTCATATATCTCATTTTCTTGCAGGAAAGAGCACAATTGAGCGGACACAGTTTTTTCTAGTATTTTAGACATAAATGGAAGATTTGAAATGGGTCTGTAATTTGCTAAGTTATTTGGATCTAATTGCGGTTTCTTAATGAGAGGTTTTATAACTGCCAGCTTTAATATTTTTGGAACATGACCTAAAAATAAAGACGAGTTAATAATATTGAGAAGAGGCTCTTCCACTACAGGTAACACTTCTTTCAGTAGTTTAGTGGGTATTGGATCTAATAAACATGTTGTTGGTTTAGATGCAATGATAAGTTTATTTAGCTCTTCCTGTCCTGTTGTTGTGATGTCTGTCTGTTTCCCCGTTCTTTGTGTTTTTGGTTTAGTCCTGTTTCCCGCTCCCCGTTATCTCTATTAGTCTTCCCAGGTGTCCCCGATTAACCACGCCCCCTTGTCATCTTGTTTAGCTTGTTTGCCCTTGTGTTTAAGCCCTGTGTTTCAGTCCAGTCCTTGTGAGTTATTGATGTTGTATTGTGGATGCTGGTTGTTCTGTTCCTGAGTCCTGTTCCCTGTCTGAGTCCTTGTCAAGTTTGGAGTTTGTTTAATAAAGTGTGCTGCAAGTGGATCCTGCTTCTTCCTTGTCTCAACCACATCGTGACAAGTCAAGTCAAGTCAAGTCACCTTTATTTATATAGCGCTTTTTACAATACAGATTGTATCAAAGCGCTTCACAGTGATAACATGAAAACAATATAACAAAGTTTGTTTCTAAAAGAAATTGCGCCAACGTCCACCTTAAGTAAGGCAGATCAATAATATTATTGAATATTAAATGTTAAATGTCCCCAACTAAGCAAGCCAAAAGCCAAGGCGACAGTGGCAAGGAACCAAAACTCCATCAGGTGACAGAATGGAGAAAAAAACCTTGGGAGAAACCAAGCTCAGTCTGGGGGCCAGTTCTCCTCTGGCCAACGAAGGAACAGTGCATGATTCGGGCAGCATTACATGTCAGATTGGATCGGAACATTTAGAGTATTTTTTGGAAGTCCAAGTATGCACGCTGGTCTTAAGACGAGTTGTTGAGGATCAGTGCCGTCCACCATAGAGAGTCCATATCGCCCGTGTTGAGTCGTCACTTCATAGGCTTTGTGATTGGAGCATCTGAAGTCTCCGTGAGAGGCTGGATACAAACTGGAGCTGACGAACGCCATTTTCTCGGGACTCGCGTCCCGAGATAACAGCAGAAAAGCAAAGGGAAAATAATTAGCGTAGCTGCTGTTCATAATGATGATTTCCATAACACAGGCGTAAATGACAAAACATGAAGACAGTGACTCTTGCGTCCCAAAATCACCCCCCTCCGTCCCCCACTCAACTCAGCCCAGCTTACTGACCTCTACGTCCCTCCTGCTGCTGAGACCTAACCACAATCTCACAATCTCTCCGCAACCCAACCATACGCGCCAACCCGTTGACTAAGGCTGTCGAGCCCCACTGGTGCGTGAATAGGCAGTTTCAGTGGACAACGGTTCCGTATGGCATACTACCTACCGCAACACAATATCTGCCCAACCACCCGTCATTCACGCAATATACACAGGAACGTAATGACTGTAAATACTATGCAACCTATACAGATAACCTACAGTCTCTTCAAGTTTTATAGTATTAAATGCATTTGATCTGATTCAGCAGTATTATAAAAGGTAAGCATTATGTAAATGCTTGGCTAAAAGATGCGTCTTTAATCTAGTTTTAAACTGGGACAGCGAGTCAGAGCCTCGAACAATATCAGGAAGGCTATTCCAGAGTTTAGGAGCTAAATGTGAGAACGCCCTCCCTCCTTTAGTGGACTTAGATATCCTAGGAATGACTAGAAGCCTCGAATTTAGTGATCTTAAAGAACGCGATGGATTGTAGGGCGATAGAAGGTCCATTAAATACACAGGAGCTAAACCATTTAGGGCTTTATAGGTCAGTAATAGTACTTTGTAATTGATACGGAACTTGATAGGTAACCAGTGTAGAGATGATAAAATTGGTGTTATATGATCATATTTTCTTGACCTAGTAAGAACTCTAGCGGCTGCATTTTGCACTAACTGTAGCTTGTTTATTGAGGATGCAGGACAACCGGCTAATAAAGCATTACAGTAATCTAGTCTCGAGGTCATGAATGCATGAACTAACTTTTCTGCATCGGAAACAGATAGCATGTTACGTAATTTAGCAATGTTTCTAAGGTGGAAAAAGGCAGTTCTTGTAACATATGAAATATGATTTTCGAAAGACAAGTTGCGGTCTAGTATGACACCCAGGTCTTTTACTGTAGTGGATAAAGTAACAGGACATCCTTCTAAATTAAATTTGTATTGTAAGAGATTTTGTGGGTAGTTTTTTGGACCAATAAGTAATACCTCAGTTTTATCTGGATTTAGTAGCAGGAAATTATGCGTCATCCAGCATTTTATTTCTTTAAGACACTCTGTCAATTTTGATGAGTTAGTGTTTTCATCTGGCCGTGATGAAATATATAATTGAGTGTCATCAGCATAACAGTGGAAATTAATTCCATGTTTTCTTATAATATTACCAAGTGGCAGCATATATATTGAGAATAGCAGAGGGCCTAACACCGATCCTTGCGGCACTCCATAGTCTACTGACGTTATCTTCGATTTTTCCCCTTTTAAACAAACAAAATGGTAACGGTCTGATAAATACGATCTGAACCAGCTTAATGCCTGTCCCTGAACACCAGTGTAGATTTGTAGTCGATCCAAGAGTATTTTATGATCGATAGTGTCGAACGCAGCGCTAAGATCGAGTAGAACTAATATTGAGATACAGCCTTGGTCAGAAGCTAAGAGTAAATCATTTGTAATTTTAACTAGCGCAGTTTCTGTGCTATGATGCGGTCTGAATCCTGACTGAAATTTTTCATATATCTCATTTTCTTGCATGAAAGAGCACAATTGAGCGGACACAGTCTTTTCTAGTATTTTAGACATAAATGGAAGATTTGAAATCGGTCTGTAATTTGCTAAGTTATTTGGATCTAATTGCGGTTTCTTAATGAGAGGTTTTATTACTGCCAGCTTGAATATTTTTGGAACATGACCTAAAGATAAAGACGAGTTAATAATATTAAGAAGAGGCTCTTCCACTACAGGTAACACTTCTTTCAGAAATTTAGTTGGTATTGGATCTAATAAACATGTTGTTGGTTTAGATGCAATGATAAGTTTATTTAGCTCTTCCTGTCCTATAGTTGTAAAGCGGTGTAGTTGTTCTTGAGGGGCCATAGTTGAGGCTGAATCATAAGACACCATAGAGGATTGTACATTTACAATTGTGTTTCTGATGCTTTCTATTTTCTTATTGAAGTAATTCATAAAATCATTACAACTATACTGTAACAGAATAATTTGCTCGGGTGATGTCTGTTTATTTGTTAGTCTAGCCACGGTGTTAAATAAAAACCTTGGATTATTTTGGTTATTTTCTATTAGTTTGCGGAGATGCTCAGCCCTGGCTGCTTTTAGAGCCTTTTTATAACGTGACACACTGTCTTTCCACGCGATTCTAAAGACCTCTAAATTAGTTTGTTTCCATTTACGCTCTAGGTTACGAGTTTCTCTCTTGATAGCATGTGTAGTACTATTGTACCATGGTGCTTTAGTTTTCTCTCTAACCTTTTTTAATCTAATTGGTGCAACAATATCTAATGTACTAGAGAAAATGGTGCTCAAACTGCTGGTCATTTCCTCTAGTTCATCTGTTTGTTTGGGTTCACTGAGCAGCAGAGATAGATCAGGTAAGCTATTTGAGAATCTATCTATAGTGATTGGAAGGATTGTTCTGCCTGGTCGATAACGTGGCGCAACATGACAAATTTCAGCAGTACGTATTATGCACGTTACCATGCAATGATCAGTGAGATCGTCACTTTGCGGTATAATATCTATATCGGTTGGATTGGTTCCGTATGATATAATTAAATCTAGTGTATGATTTAGATGATGAGTGGGACCACTGACGTTTTGCTTGACCCCGAAGGAGTTTAATGTCTCTGGGAAAATTTTAAAGCAGTCTTTCAGTGCCGCTTTCAGAGCGCTCACGTCCGTAACAGGTAACTGTCTCGTAACATTGTTTTTCCCTCATAAATGCGAACACAAAAAATAAGACAAAATGAATATTTTGTTCTGTGGAGAGCCAGCCCTTCTTCATCCGGTGGGTATTACTTTTTGTACTTTTGCCACCTAAAAGTTAAAGTTTTTTTGTATCACGTCCGTGTATTTCTCTCATATTAAATATAAAACGCATGTGTAGACTGATATTTTTCTAATGTCTGGAGTCTGGACTCCTTTATTAAGGAGGATAAAGAGACGTTTCAATATATTGGTATTAACTGGATTTTCTGAGAATTTACATTTTAAGTTTTTTACCAAATGTCACGTCCATAACGCTGGAATTGCCCAAATTTAAAGAAATTATCCTCGAATAGTTTTGTGGTGTAGTGTAGGTCTACGTATTTTATAATGTTAACTTCAAACAATAGCCTACTAATAGTAATTTAAAGATGTGGTAGCATTGGATCTGGACGGGAAGGATAACGCTGGGAGTTGGAGTGTGTCGCGATTCTGCCTTCTCACTCACATTTCGGTTTCATATCGCATATCAGCCATCATTTCTACTAAAGAAAATGACAAAAAATAGTAACGCACAGTAATTTGGATCAGTAATTTTAATCTGATTACTGGTTTGGAAATAGTAACGCGTTATTACTCGTTCCTGAAAAAAGTTACCGGCATCACTGCTGGCGAGGGCCCGTTCCTGTCCAGTGACGCAAGATCGGCAGCGTTTGAGGGGCCCCTAATTGGCACGGGGCCCTGGGGCAGCCGCACCCAAGCACCCACGCTATCTCCGCTACTGCCCTGTATACTTTCCCATTGTGGGCGCGCTTTGATGACGTCATTGAAGTTTCTGCGCAGGACCCTTCTGATGGAGCGTGCGCTCTCTCCAGCGGTGAGGCTAGGGATACACGTTTCAATCTTTGGATTTCTTGCAATCTATCGCCCTCGGCTGTCTGCCTGGCTGCGATGGTGAAACATTTTTTATTGTGTTTATTGAATTCGGGGAGCATATCGCCCTTAGCTTGTGGCTTCGATGCGATGATGCATTCTTTATTAAACATTCCCCTGAACAGATTGGCGTTTGAAAACCCAGTGTGAGTGCTTGGTGACACTGGTGAACAGTCTGAACTTGATAGCTTGCAGCGCGAGCCCTTACTGAACTCAGAACGACAGGGCTGGACCCTCTCCTACTCTTTGCGGACGGAGAGAGAAGTGCAGGGGAACATTTTCGTGTCAGGTCGCACGCTTTTTCTTCCGTTCAGGGCCGGCGATTGCTATAGGCGAACTAGGCGATCGCCTAGGGCGACAAATGTGTTGGGAGCGCAGGCGCACTCTTGTGTCGCCCTTTGCCTACTTCCCATTAATCATAGAATTAGAATGACAAGTGAAATAAAACATGTTTATTAACCCTCTGAGACCTAAGGGTATTTTTACAATAAATTTTTCGTCTGGTGTTATTCACTAAAAAAGCTTGTAAAACATCAACACTTTTGTGCACAGACAATTGACACACATCTTTTTTTTCAGGACAAATTGAACTTTCAGCTTATTTGTGTTTCATTGATGTCACCTGAATGTAAAATAAGTTATGGGACCACAAAGACAAATGAAAAAATAAATCGGAAATTGAATCACTCAAATATTTATTGAAATCACACACAAATAAATAAAAGCTAAGCAATTTTCCTCTGGAAAATAGTTTGTTCAAGTCTTTGGAGTCCTGGAGCACAGGAATGAACATTATAACTTGAACAGAACAAAAAATATTTACATTTTTCCAAAGGAAGTCCAGGCGTTTTGGGCCTCATGAAAATCACTGATGCCAAGCCTCAAAACAGTTCCTATCAGGAATCACACAGAGGGCCACATCACAGGCTTTGCATTTCCAGGGGGTGGCCTGTTTCACCTGCCTTGTCTGTTTGCAGTTCACACATTGCCTTCTACCATAGGTGGCCTTCTTGCTTGCTTCAGTTTGTTCCGATGTTTGGACGGGTACATGGTTACTTTGTTGCTGGGTGGGAGGAACAGCAACTGTAACACCACAGAGTTGGGCTGTCAGCTCCTCCAGAAAAGCCCTGTGGGTCATGGGCTGTTGCTGCTTCTCTGCACAAACTTCCTTGTGAAGTAAAAAACTGTTGGTCGCAGCAATGTCCAAAAAATGGAAAAACAGTGTCCGGTACCATCTCATTGTTTTATGGTGAACTGAGTAGTATTGGATGAGTTGATCAGAAAGATCAACACCTCCCATATTCTTGTTGTATTCAGTGACCGGGGTTGGGCATGGAATGGATTTGGTGTTCCAGCCTCCATCTGGAGTTCTTACCTTTCTCTGAACTGTGTTGCCAGAGAAGGCCGGGTGAATTGTGGAGCAGACAGAGACTTCCCGAGTGTCCATCCACTTTACAAAAACCAGAGGGCGGTCACGGATCCACCTGATGGTACCCCTAGGATCCTTTTTGTTCATGGCATTTGTTGTTGTGCGGGGGCATCCTCGTCTGTTGTCCCTGTAGGTGCCACATGCTCCAAAGTTCATGCTGTACAGATCCATGAATAGCTTTGGACTTGTGTAGAAGTTGTCTACATACAAATTGTAGCCACTCCCTAGGGATGATTTCTTCATGAGGGACATAACCGAGTCGTATGCCAGTCCTACACCAGAAGCAAACACAGACTTCCCCGTGTATACAGCGAAGTCTAAAGTGTACCCAATGCTGCTGTCTGCCAGCACAAAAAGTTTGAAGCCCCACTTAGTTGGTTTCGCCTTCATATATTGGGTCATGCCAGTGTGAGCCTTTGTTGCCACCATCCTCTCGTCCACTGAAAGGTTCTGCCGTGGGTGATAAAATGCTCTGCATGCATGTATGATGTCATCTAAAAGGGGCTTTAGACGAAACAGCCGGTCATAAGCTGGTGTCCCTCTCTTCCGGTCGTTGTGGACATCTTCATCAGGGTCGCTCATGTGGATGTTCCAGGAAATTACCTGATACCTGTCACGTGTCATCACTGAGTGGGGAAACTGTTGGCTGAAAATGGTGTTTGTCCTCCAGTAGTCCCGGATATTTGTCAGTCTCACCAGTGCAAAAAAGAAAGTCAGCCCTAAATATTTGAAAAATTCTTCAACGGTGAAGTTTTTCCAGGAATATTTTTTGCCACTGGCAATGTTTTTTGCAGCGTTTGTGTTTGTGTTATTACACAGAGTGGTTGCTGCACTGTCACTGACAAAGAGTTTGAAAAGGTCCAATGGTGTGTAAATGGATGTGGGGCTGAGCTGATGTCCTGGCTTTCTTGTTGGGACGAACCTTTTGGGCACTGGAGGGATGTCTGGCTGACTCTCACTGTTCCATGATGGAGTTGGAGTTGGGGCTGCTGGCTGTGGTGATCTAGATCTCGACCTTGATGATTTAGGACTCTGTCGACCCCCCAAGCTGCCAGATCTGGATCTGGATCTTGACCTTGACCGCGCTCTCCCTCGTGACTGTGACTGCAGCCGTCCATGACCTATTCCTGGCAGCTGCTGGGATGCTGCAGCAGAAGTGGAAGGGCCCTCCTCAGTGGAAGAATGGGAGCTTTCCTGTCTGGCTTGGGTGGGTGGGCTGGTGTCTTCATCATTATCACAACTGTAAAACAAATAAATAAAGCAAAATATTAGATCATACAAATTAGATCAATTACTGTTTTTGTATTTGATTTTTCACATAAGATTACAATGGCTGAGATTGCTACTGTACCCCCAACCCACCACAGCTATAATATGACCATTCGCTTTTCAGCCAAAAGGTGTGACCAACCCCCCACTATTCTCTCCACAGGTAAAAGGTGTGACCAACCCCCCACTATTCTCTCCACAGGTAAAAGGTGTGACCAACCCCCCACTATTCTCTCCACAGGTAAAAGGTGTGACCAACCCCCCACTATTCTCTCCACAGGTAAAAGGTGTGACCAACCCCCCACTACAACATCCTTTGTTTGTATCTCTAGGTAAACTCAGACAAACAATGGCTCAGAGACAAAGTTTAATCCACAACTCTGTAACAAACATAAACAAATGAAATACTACTTTTACAGAACTTATTTTTACATATTTAGAAAATTTATATTTTATCATATTAGTTTTTTCTTCTTTTTTTATACTTTTTACAGTAAATAAACTCAGACATACAATGGTTGAGAGACAAAGAGTGTAATCTACAACTCTTAGTACTCTGTAACAAACACAGAAAAACGAAATACTACTTTTACATAACTTATTTTTCCATATTTAGAAAATGTATATTTTATCATATTAGTTTTTGTTTATTTTTATACTTTTACAGTAAATAAATAAATGTAACTTACTCTTCAGCAGGGTCTAGACGATTCTGGTAATCAAGTTCCTCATCAGTCAAAAAGCTCTCTTCTCCAGAAAATCCATCATCCTCCATGGCATCAAAAAAGGCCAGTGCTTGATTTACATCCATGTTTCTCAATCTCTGAGGATCCATTATTCTCCGTTTTTCTCTGTGTATTATTCAAAACTCGCGTCTCTCTGTGCGTCTCTCTCTCTCTCTCCTCGAAACCACTGTGCCGTGCGTCTCTCTCTTTCCAAAATATCACCCTTGGTTCATGCGTAATGACGCACACCAACGTGAACGACGGATCAGCCTGTCATTGGTCAACAACCTCACGCAAAGCATCGCGAGATGTCCAAAATGGCAGCTTGCATCAAGCTAGCAGCAAATATGACGGAAAATTTATAAATTATGGACTTCAGAGATCAAAACTGGGATATACACATATGGATTTATTACTGAAACACTCTGAAAGGACGCACAAGTTCCAGGCTGGATAGAAAACCTTCTGAAAAGGCTAGAAAGACACCAAATACACCCCCGTGACGGCTAGCGTGTTAGCTTTCTGCTGCAAAAAACGGTAAGGAAATCGATCAATTTTTCATCAAATAATATCAATATTTATCGGAGGAGTCATGTGGCGTCGTCGACGATGCCGTCGGTTTCAGAGGGTTAAACATGATCATCATAATGCGCCCCTCAGCCACACGTTTAATCACTTGTCAACTTGATTATTAGATTGAATTGATGATTATTGTCGATCATTTCCTAATGGGGGAGGGGGGAGTTGCGTTACGTTAGGTTAGGCAAGTGCTCAGCTGCTGGCGCGTTGATCGAAAATGAAGCGGTCTAAACCTTCTGGTGCACAGGGAAGAAAAGCAGAAAGGAACAAGATAAAAAGAAAGCCCAGTATAGAGGTAAGTCTTCTCATCTCAGCCATTAAAGGACAACTCCGGCGCAAAATGAACCTCGGGTGTAATAACACATTGGTACAGACTAAATCGTTCCCTGAGATTTGTTTTCATGATAATCGAATATAAAGAGTTTTATCTCTAAAAACAGTTTAGCTTATAACGCTAGTATATTGGGCATCGAGTAAGCAAAAAGAGATCGCTAGTTAATACCATTAACAAGGCTCAAATTAGCCCCACACTAACACGGCAGCATAATGAGTGTCCTTACATGCAAACCGAAGCATTGAGAACTTTGTAAGTGTATAGACAGTTTAATAAGAAGATACTTTACACAGACAGTACAGTTAGCGCATACAGACAGGAGCCATCTTGGAAAACAGTCTCGATCAGTCAAACCACGAAGGTGAGCGAACAGTACGTGTAGATATTGAAGATAAGATCAATTATATTTATTTTTTTATTTTCTCTGTTGCGTTCAGTGCTTCTCTTATGCGCTCAGTGCTTTCTTCCGGAAACAACGGACCATATGAGATTCCAAGTCACAGTTCAGCTCACGTATCACCGTGTTCGTGGTTTGACTGATCGAGACTGTTTTCCAAGATGGCTCCTGTCTGTATGCGCTAACTGTACTGTCTGTGTAAAGTATCTTCTTATTAAACTGTCTATACACTTACAAAGTTCTCAATGCTTCGGTTTGCATGTAAGGACACTCATTATGCTGCCGTGTTAGTGTGGGGCTAATTTGAGCCTTGTTAATGGTATTAACTAGCGATCTCTTTTTGCTTACTCGATGCCCAATATACTAGCGTTATAAGCTAAACTGTTTTTAGAGATAAAACTCTTTACATTCGATTATCATGAAAACAAATCTCAGGGAACGATTTAGTCTGTACCAATGTGTTATTACACCTGAGGTTCATTTTGCACCGGAGTTCTCCTTTAAGGTGTCAAACGAAATAAATTGACTTAGTATTGTGCAAAGGCATGTACTGGCCATCGGGACTATCGGGAGATTCCGGTGATCCGACGTGCTTTTTGGGCAGATACATCTCGAATACTTATATATATTTATTTATTTTTTGTCTGAACGGCCCATAAAACTCGTACATCGGCGGCCCATTCGTTTTGTTTTGTTTAATTGGTGGCGCTGGGTTATAACTTGCTTTCAAGTAAAGAAATGTGTACAAAACTTAGTAGGCTATGAAAGTTTCCTTTATTTTTCATTGCATTTGTTTTACAATATATGGCTATTACTGTCATGGGATTAATATTATAACTATTATTATGCAGTAGTGTAATGCAGACAGACACTGTAACAAAATAATAACAATTCATTTTATAAAGCACCTTTAAAAGCAGCTTCTCAAAGCACTGTATAGGCCTAAACAATGGGCAATTGCCAAAAAAAAACCACATCAACAAGTGAATGCAAGTTTTTAAAAAAGTATGTCTTAAGTTGACCTTTAAAAATGGCATAAGACTGGGCTTCCCTGAGTTCAAGAGGCAAAGGACAGGTGCATAGAAGGAAAAAGCCCTGTCACCCAAAGACTTTAAGCGAGTTTTAGGAACAACCAGCATGCTCGATTGTGAGGAGCGCAATCTGCAAGAGGTTTGCATTTTTCTTTGTTAAATTTGCACACTGAATATGGGTTGGAGCTTTTAATTTTGAACTCTCAAAGTGCACCAGATTGATGAATTTAACATTAAAATGCACAAAATTTTCTTAACCCCACCTAAGCTTTGTAGCAGCCCATTAGATTAGTAATAATAGTACTGGTGGTAGAAATTGTAATTTATCTACTACAAGTTACATGGTCAGATAAAATGTATTTGTACAATGCAACTGGGTGGGGGGGAGGGGGCGCAAAACTCAATCTCGCCTAGGGCAACCAAAGGGCTAGAGCCGGCCCTGCTTCCGTTCCTCGGGGTGGGGTGTGCGGTTTCTCGCCGCCGCGGCCGCAAATGAATGCTTCCCCATGGTCCGGAGCCATCAGATCTCGGACGATGGCCAGATTGTTGTCCGCTGGGAGCCGGTCCCAGATTCCTAGCTCCCATCTGTCTTCCTCATTGCAGCAGCGGCTGCTGCAAAGCCCGGCCGTGCTGGCTGAGAGGGTGGTCGCGGTGTCCAGTGGAAGTGGACCTATTTGTGTCTCGAGAGACGACACACTGTCCCCTGTGGTTCTCCCTCACACATCCAGCCCCGCTGGGGTTGGATGCCATCGTGCAGACGTGGCCGAGGCTGCGTCTGTATGCCTTTCCCCCGATCGCTCTGCTCCCGGTGGTTCTGAAGAGGGTCCGTCAGGACGGTGTCAGCCTACTATTAGTAGCCCCGTTTTGGCCGGCCCGAGTATGGTTTTCGGACATCATCCTGCTTCTGGCAGGCCCACTGTGGCAGATCCCTCTGAAGGGCGTTCCCCTAGTGTCGTCACCGACGCAGTGTCTCGTTCCCTTTCTCAGGGAACAAGGGTTACATACGTAACCCGAGACATTTCACATGCAGAGCTGTGATTGGCTCTCCTCCTGTGATGATCACACTGAAAGGACGAACGGCACTGGACTGATCTCTACACTGTTACCATCAGATATAAAGCGCTGTGTGATCAGTTCAGGAGTGTGTGACTTCGTTATCATCTTCTCATCTGTGTGTTGAATTACACACACATCCTTCACAGACTCCAGAGAGACCACGAGTGTTTCCACAGCATCTCTCAGCTCTTACACACACAAAGGCTCTCTTCAGCCCGTTCAGAAGCGTGTGTGTGTGTGTGTGTGTGGTCTCTGCATACGGGCCAAAGATGTCACCTTGCTCGCAGCATCAGCTCCGGAGAGTCCAGCGTCTGCTCAAGCTCCTGCCCCGGCTCGGCTGAAACACTGGGTCGCACTGTGTGCTGAGGCTCGACGCGGCTATGCTAGTCTGAGGCTCGACGCGGCTATGCTAATCTGAGGTTTGCACTTCTGCGTGGACGCTCTCAGGTGTGTGTGTATATGACTGTGAGCGTCACTCGTGTGCTGCAGACAGGAGAACCATTGAGACGTACAGTAGTGAAGAACATCTGACTGCGCTATACACACTATGTGCACACACACACACACACACTCACCTGCTGGAACTGAGAAACAGCAGAAAACCCCCACAGACACTCATTGAAGGAGCAGAGCAGAAGATCAGGAGCCGCTCTTTCACACCAGACAGACAGGAATAAAACACACAGACACACAAGCACACAGAGCTCCAGTTTTACAAAGACACAGAATTGAACCTATAAACCCTATTGTGGGATTACTCTCCACCATTTATATTGCAATAAACACTCTATAAAGGCGTGTTGAAGTTTTCGTGGTGCATGTTATTGCTCTCATTTGATAGTTAGTTTGAGAAGAAGCTGTTTAAATGCTCAAGTTTAAGTCTGTTTAGAGTATCTGTAGTTTTCCCACATTGTGTGTGATAGTAGACCAGCAGGTCATCTCTCTCTGAGATAATGGCACGAGTGACTCCTTCTCCTTCATGTGATGGTGGAGTGTATCTTACTCCGAGAACAACACAGGTCCGGATCCCTCTGGGCTTTTCATTTTCCCAGGTTCCCTGACAAGCTATCAAGAGTTGCTTTGCATTTCTGAAGGCCAGAGAATGAAAAGAATGGCAAGTTTTAATCAAAAGCCTTTTGTAACGTATGATTTTGGCAGCAGTGAAACCAACCCAATGCTCGTCATGTGCATGTGTGCGGTTGAGCAGTACAGACACTAATACGGTAGTGAGGGTCACATGACAGGGACTGGACGGGTTTTTAGACGCCATGTTGCTTTTGCAATAACATTATCAGCACTGTCTGCATTTCCAAAGTATGGAAGCTTGAAAAATATGGTAAAAACCTCATGTTATAGGGTTTTATTTCACAATTCTGAGAAAAAAAGTGAATTGTGAGATAAAAAGTCGCAGTTAGCTCTTTTTGTGTTTTATTGGGTGGTTGCGGTTGATGGATCCGACTCTGAGTTAGTGAACTAGCGTTACACAGATGAAGTGGTAAAGCGCTGCACAGGGATCGTGTGCTTTAGCCAGGAGCTGGACCGATGGAGCAGAAGGAAAACACACACACAACCACAGATATGTGGCCCGGTTCCCTCCCAGCGGTTTCTCTCACACACTCTCCCCTGCGCCGCCTGGATCTCAGCTATATGTTTCTCATCGTGCTTGATCTGTTCTTCTGCTCCCCCTGATTCCTCCAGACGGGAGAAACCCACGCTTTATTTCACCTGATGTGTGTTAAAGCACACGTCTGAGGCTCCCAGAATCTGTGTTGGATCAGAACGAACAGCATGACAGAGAGAGGAACACATGAGTTATAATCTGTTAATGCCTACAACTCTATGATTTAAGAACATTTTGCTGACGTTCCCATTTGAGGTAATATTTCTGAACATTCAAAACGTCCAGTTTATTAATGTTTTCTCTTGGTCACATGATCTTTAAGAGAATATTCCATTGTATCATTCTTCAATCATTATGGAAACTTTACTTTTGAATGTTCTCTGAAACAAGTTACATTTAAAAAACATTAGATGAACATCCAACTAAAAATTTTCAGAAAAAAAGTTCCAACAACAACGTTTTGAGAACATTATTAAAAAACAGATAACTTTGAATGAATGTTTTATTAATGTTGCTGGAAGAGCGTTTGATAATAACTTTCAGAAGACCTTCTGAGAACGTTCCCTGTTTTCTGGGAACACTTTGTAAGCAGCAGGATATATTTAAGTGTACAATAAGAACATTTACATGAAAGGTTCCCATGAAGTCCAAGTCTTCCTACTTGTTTTTCTGGGTGGAAAGCTCACAATAGTCGTCACAGATGTTAGAAATCTCTTTTATTATATTACAAAATGGTGATGACAATCTTTCATCTTAAGTTAACCCCAAACATTACTAATACAGACTGGTTAAGACCTGAGGCATAAGGACAGATGAATTCATCAATGATTCCCATGGTGTTTCCCGCTGGACCCAGATGAAGTATGACCCGTGTGAGATCGGTGATCCGCTCGAGCGTCAGTCAACGGGCCTGATCATCATCCGCACAGACTTCATGGAGTAAAAACCCCCTCCATAATCGGCCCAGAAGATGCCGTCCTGAAACCGGCTGCGATACACTCCTCCTGAATACCACACGCCGTTCAGATTGGTCTGACCGCAGGCGCTGTACCACCAGCCGGCCTTGTGGAAATTAGCACAGTTCCCTGTGGAAGACAAGACGACCAGGGTTTAAATCAACACCCGCCAACCTGTCATCATGATATATAAAATACAGCGTATTGTCTGTAAATCGTGGGAGGGGCGTCCGTTTTAGTGACGTCACACGGTCAGACGGCTCGATTTGAGGCAGGGAAAACATAAGGAGATTTAAAAAAAAAACACTGGATGGATTTCTATCATTATATGATGGTTGTGTACAGGCACTGCCAACACACATTTCAGTACAATCAACTTGTAAAAGTGCATGTACCATTATATGACCTCTTTAATACGCATTGGACTCAGCGTGCAAGGTTTCTGTGCGGGCCAGATTTTTCGGATGACATGTACGAAAAACACATATACGAAAAACACATATACCAAAATTTCGGACTCAGTGGGCAAGGAGCTTTAGTCTTGCTTTGAGTCATAAAATGCATTGAGTTTTTCACCCCATGGGCTTCACGAACACGCACAAGCGAAGGCCACACCCTGCTAACAGGGAAAGCATCTTGATTTAAGAGCGTTTAGGTATTTGTACTGGAACACAAGACTTCACAATCCTCAACCCTGGGTGTTCAGATGTAGTGTGTGTAATGGATCTGATTGAGCCAGGGTTTGACACACCATTAGCCGTGTGGCGTGTGAAAGCACCTGAGAAGACGTCGTGGTCGCGGTCCAGCGTGGTGAAGGGCTTGCCGTTGTTGCTGGTCAGGGAGTCTCCAGCGTTGCCCTGGTACGAGCCCAGACGCAGACGGTACGCCTGGCTCTCCGGCTCCAGGTGGAAGCTGCTGTACGCCGCGTAAACCTTTTTACCCATCCAGTCCTCCAGCTCCACCAGCAGCTTGTAGTCCTCCTGCTTGCCCAGGTTATAGATGTTTTCCAGACCCAGCCAGTGTTCGCCGTCCACGTTTCCAAAGCCTTTCTGGAGGAAAAGGAAAAGAGAGCTGTTGAAAACACTGTTTTCATTACCGTCACACTGGCCTTTGAAACACTGGAAAGGCTTCTTTGAACAACTGGGCTTAGCTGATGATGGATGTTTAAGATATCACCAGACTTTAGCCTGCTGATTTCAGCACATACTGCGGCGTATTATTATTTCATGAGTGAACGAGTGCACGAGTTCAGTTACAACTCAAACACACCCGAAGCAGCTCATCAACACTGGGATTTGTGTTAGGATGAGGTTTAGGAGACTTCAATGCGTGTGTGTGTGTGTGTGGGGCTCGAGGTGAAAGGACCGCTGACACACGAGAGCAATCAAAACAAACGGACATGAACCAGATCCAGCTGTTTGTCTCTAATGTAGCGTACGCCTCTCAGAGACACACTCAGCAGCAGCGTCTGTGATTCTCTAACAGCCTCAGCTCAGAAAGACGTGATCCAGATCAAGCAATTATTATATTCTGCACAGCTTTACCAATATACCCAAAAGACTGTTATACAAGAGCCCCTCCTTCAAAAAAGCACATTGTGTTCTGATTGGGCAGCTGGAGCAGTGTGTTGTGATTGGTCGAGCGCTTTGAGTGTGTTTGGGATTCTGGGAAATGTCCCACCCCTTACCATAACAGGCAGTTTTACACACTACTAACTAACTCAACCAGGCCCCGCCCCTTTATTCTGCATATTAATTATTATAATGAGGAATATTGTGATGTGTTCGTTCCCGGAAGAAACTCAAGACTACAATGGAGGCGTTTCAGGAGTTCAGAAACACTGACACTCATATAGAGAATAACTGGAGCTTTTCCATGATCAAACAGCAACATCACACACTAAAGAGAGATGAAAAAAGTAGAATATGACCACTTTAATATTATTTGCCAGTGTTGTTAGCACAGAGGGGTCTCGAACTCTAGTT
This sequence comes from Rhinichthys osculus, assembly GCA_029959095.1. Taxonomy (NCBI): domain Eukaryota; kingdom Metazoa; phylum Chordata; class Actinopteri; order Cypriniformes; family Leuciscidae; genus Rhinichthys; species Rhinichthys osculus. The sequence continues at coordinate 48,566,599 of JARWKJ010000007.1, forward strand.
TTATTCCTGGATAATTCATCCGTTACAGAATAATTTCACAGCATTTCATTGGTGCATTGGCCGTCACTATACCTTATAGCTGTCCCAGTTCCTGAAGAAGTTGACGGACCCGTCCTTCCTCCTCTGGATGAGGGTCCAGCCGCCTCGGTCCACGTCATGCTCACACCAGGCCTGTACCGGCGTCTCCGAGCCCTCCGGCGTCAGCAGGTACGCCCCGCTGGTGGTGTGTCCCGCCTGCATCACCTGCACACAGTCCCGGAACGGACCTCGGGACACCAGAACACACTAATGAGTGCTGATGAGGAAGGAAGGAGCAGTAAAGCCTTGTTTATACATTCGCCTGGCTCCACAGCGCAAGCCTCTGCTGCCTGCTTGCGCACCTCCCCAAACACACGTGGAGGGTTTACTTCGCCGCTGTACTATTCTTTGAAACCACAGGGGGCGACTCGGGCTAATTGTCCTCTAAACCATCAGGAATCATCGGTGAGAAGAACTAAGGTACACACCTGAATGTTTATTTCAGTAAAACCACCAAAACCCCAATTCAAAAGAATTGTGTAAAGCAGTAAACCTTGGGATTATTACTTGTGACATCAGAACAAAATTTGAATGGATAAGAGAACGTAGCCTATTCAACTAAATTAACGATATACATATTTTCTAATCTCACTAAACATTTTCATTTAGTTTCGTGAGCATTTTTTTTTTTATAAAACATTTTTATTTAAAGGGCTTATGTCTGCTATAATATGCTATATGTCTGCAACTAATTTAGACGCACAAACTGGGTGCCGGTGCGGTGATATGTATATGCTCGGCCAGATTCGGCTCAAAGTCGTGCATCTTCGGATGCGGAGCCGCGCAGAAAATAAAAAAATGCTGTCAAGCGAAAAGGGGTATCGCGCACGACCGCTCACACCGCTATGACATCATTTTTGATTGTGCGGACCATAGACTGTAAAAAAAGATGGACGACGCCCCTTCGCTCTTTTCCATTGGAGAGAACTGAAGCCGCCAGAGTCCTGTATTGGCGCTGACATATTGGAACTTGAGTCTGCGCAGTAGCGTTTTCGGGACCAGTCATGCGCAGGAAGTAAAGCCGCGAAATCAAGGCCCCGCCCTCGCGCTCGTTGAATCAATCGCAAGCACACGCCCCTGCACTTTTCTTAAGTGGCCTTGTCTGCTCCGTTCCTCTCCAATGATGTCTGCTGATTGCAGTACCTCGTTAAAATAAGGTAAATACAACTACTAACCACATAGTCGACATTATGAAAAAAAGTCTGTGCTACAGTTACTACTTCGCACAGAGAACCTGTCAATCACAGCTGTCAATCATGATGTCACAGCACCGTTTTTATAGCATCAAATAATTAACTAAAAACGAACTTATTTTAAAAACAAACACTTGAAATCACATCAACGTGATAGAAACTACAGTAAATGACAGAAACTATCTTTAGAAAAAAGATATGTGAACTGTAATTTAATTATTTTTGTTGGTCTCACGTCCCGTTGAATAACATGGGGAGGCGGGGCTTATGAGCTATACTAGGACCAGTCACCGGGGGGCGATCGAGACGTTTTGGCTTCACTTTTGAGGGCTTGTGCGGCACGCTTGGTGCGGATGCGGTGTCACAGTGTCTGGTTTGTGTTTCCCCGGGTATCCACTAGAGGTCCTCTTCCCCACGGTGTCATCCTTTCAATGGACCCCGACCCAGAATCAGGTCGTCTACGAGTCATTTAGCACCGGGTTCTCCACAAACTTGAGGTGCGATAAGGGAAAGAGGACCTCTAGTGGATACCCGGGGAAACACAAACCAGATACTGTGACACGCGGCGAGTATGAACCAATCTTAATAATACAGTTCTGATATGCTTGACTTACATTCATAAGACTCTTTTACCTAAAGCGACTTGCATTGCATTCAAAGTGTTCATTTGATTGGTTTATGCACTCACTGGGAATTAAACTGTAATGAAGTTAACTCTTTCTCACCAGCATTTAAAAAAAACTATTTGCCAGTCACTGCCAGCATTTTTAATCATTTTCACAAAAGTTTCATGGCCCCCCCAAAAAAAAGTTTTATTCTAGCTTCATGCATTCTTTTTTATCAACACTTAAATGTGGGTAAGTTTAATCCCACTGCTCTTGGCCCCGCACTGCTTCACGCCACATCCTATGAGACTGACATTGCCAGCGCCATGACCTACTATTTATGATTAATCTCAATTTTTTGTACACGTCTAAACGAAATCTAATCTAAATCCCAGCCAATCAGAAGAGTGTGGGCGGAGTCTTTCTCCAAGCGCACTGCACTGGCAACCAAATCAATCCAAAATCACAGCCAATCAGAAGAGAGTGTTGGCGGAGTCTCTCTGCAAGCGCACTGCACTCACAACCAAATGGATAAATAAATAAATTTATAAATATTACACCATTTTAACATAATTAAAAATACATACTGAGTGACTGAATCAATCATAGATTACACTTGTTTGTTCACAGTTTGTATGTTCTCGTTTCCTTTCATTTATTTTGAGTATCATTATACGGTTATAAATGATATACAAGCTCACATCAGATGCTTCTAACATTAAACAAAATACACCATTTATCATGTGTCGTGGCGTCTGGTCATGGGTGTCATGGAAATGACGAGTGTGTGTTGGCTGACGTGTGTTTTGGTGTGTAATGAGTTGATCAATGATGTGTTACCCTCCAGACTGGCGTTGGCCTGACGAGTTGGCCTGTCCTCTGAGACGGGCACGCCGGGGCTCCTCTGGATCTCGTTGGAGAGGCGGGGCACGTACACAGGGATGTTCTCCGGCACGACCTGCAGGAGCGGCGGAGGCGGCGGCTCCCGCGGGTGATTCCCGTACACCTGCAAGCATCGCTCCTCCAGAGCGGCGATCAGCAAAGACTGGTTGTTGACCAGCGCCGCCAGCGTGGAGAAGCGCAGCTCCAGCTCCCGGTAGAGGCCGGACACCCGCAGCGCCTCCGCCGTGCCGTTCAGGACCCGGCCCTCCAGCGCCGCCAGCTCCAGGGAGTTATCCCGCTTGCGGATGATCTCGTGCAGCAGCTGCATGTACAGCTGTGTGACGCGCGAGTTCATGTTGCGTGACTCTTTACGCAACAGTTTCATTTCATTGACCATGTTTCCATCCACGTCCACGATCGACCGGAGCGTGTCCATTTCACGCCTCTGCTTGGTCAAGATCTCGCGGACGTCCGCCACGTCCGTCTGCGTCACGCGCTCTTTATCGTGCAGAGAAGGGCCCTGGCTGGCACAGATCGGCCCTGTGATCCTCTGCTCCGGGACCAAGAACGTGTAAGAGCACTTTTTGGGTTCCCCGTCTTCTGCGAGCCTCCTCTTTCGGCTCGGGACGGGCCCCCTGGAAGCGCCCTGGCTCCGTTCACCGGTGAGGACCCAGAGAAGAGCGCACAAGATCCAGGCATGAGGACTCATCGCAGCGGAGCAGGAGACCGACCCTGAGACACAAACACCACAGAGACACACACACTGCACTTACTGGATGATGCTGCACCTCTGTTGATATAGTTTCCATTCAATGACACACTTCCAAAATAACAGAAACACTATGAAAGATTTGCTGTGTCATATTCAATTATAAGAAGCATTAGCGTGATTAGAGGATTAGTTCCCCTGATAATTTACTCTCCCCCACGTTATCCAAGATGTTCATGTCTTTCTTTCTTCAGTCGAACGAAACTAAGGTTTTTGAGGAAAACATTCCAGGATTTTCTCCATATAGTGACATCAATGGGGTCCAATGGGTTGAAGGTCCAAATGTCAGTTTCAGTGCAGCTTCAAAGTCTCAGCCGAGGAATAAGAGTCTTATCTAGCTAAACCATCAGCCGTTTAATAAAAAAATAAACATTTATATACTTTTTAACCACAAATGCTCATCTTCCACGATGGAGTTTTTCGCCCTACTCTACATTTCTGAACCAAACACGCGTGACCTTTCAACGTGATTATGTAATGTGTGTCGTATCGCAGCTATTGGAAGACCAGCATTTGTGGTTAAAAAGTATATAAAAGTTTATTTTGTTATAAAATGTCCGCTGGTTTGTCCAGATCAGACTCTTATTCCTCGGCTGGATCGTGTCGAGACTTTGAAGCTGCACTGAAACTCACATCTGGACCTTCGAACCGTTGGACCCCATTGAAGTCACTATATGGAGAAACATCCTGGAATGTTTTCCATAAAACCTTAATTTCCTTTTGACTGAAGAACGAAAGACATGAACATCTTGGCGTGGGGAGAGTAAATTATCAGGAGATTTTAATTCTCCTTTAACATCACACAATCGGGTGCAGTAAGTCTGAACGGTCTCAGACACAGATGAGCTTTAACAACATCTCCTTTCGAGGCTCACATGGATGAATGATGACAGAATGCAGTATTAGTGTTTGAGGGAGGGTTTCTGTGAGGAGCGTTTGGCCGTCACACGACAGCTCACGGTCAGGTGAGTTTGCTTTCCATCTTATTAGTGGTCCAGTTTTTCCCTTCTCTGCTCATGAAAGGTTGGGTTTCTCATAAGAAACCCAGTGACTCCTTCAGCATAGGTAGCATATCGCTGTCATTCAAAGTGGAAACTCATCTGTGATTTAAGGTTTCAGTAGGCATGCTTTATTTAGAAATGAAGAATATGACATTAAAACAAGAGATTTCACTGTAAGTGTAGCCTGTGTGTTTGTCATATTGCGGGCGCCGCATTAGCACCCTTTGCCAAATTCAGTGTGAAGGATTGTCTGTTCAGGAAAATAGAAATGTGTTTGTCATGAGCAGAACTGCAGCCTTAAATAGAGCCTGGCACGACTGATGAGTTCAGTCACAATAACATGAACATTATTCCAGCGGCTTGGTGAAAAGCAGGACTGGCGGCTTCAGTATTTTCCATCACCAACACTGCTCTTTCACAATGTCCAGAAAACAGAACGAGGGAGGGAAAGGATCTGTTGCCATCCCGAGTGAAAGAAAATAAGTTAGGTCAGATTTTCTTCTAGTAGTTCTCTGCTCTGCCATGTAGGGATGGAAAAGTCAAACAATAAATCATTTGAGATGCTCTGGAACTCAATCGCTGCTGAATTAAAGAAACACTTGAGAATAAATCCACATTGTTGAAGCATAAAGGATGTTTGGGCTTGTGTGCATGCAGCTGGATATTAATAACCATGATCCCAATTATTCACAAAAATGAACAAAACACTGACAATTTTCAGACTTGTATTGTTTGCATTTGTTGAACATGAATAAAATAAAAAACACCAGGAGAATATGGAAAATGAACTGTTATTCTACCAACAACATAAAAAAAAACACATTCAGAGGTTTTGCATGTCACTTTTTGTTAAATTCAACAATACTAGTAATCCTGCATAAACATTTGCAGATTTGTCAGGAGTGAACTACTGTACTCTACATGTATAGCCATAAAGCATCTTCATCTGAACATGAAAATGTAAGGCATGTAAAGCTTATTCGAGCGCTAGCAGACTCAAAACCAGGATGGAAAAAGTTACTCACAGTAACAGTGTTTGAGAGCTAGATGAGAAATCTGCAAGGTCTCGCTGGAAGAAACCCAGTCGGATAAAGTTGCGTCTCAAGCCGGTTCAAGGTTTGTTTTTAAACTCACACAATAACTAATAGTCACTTTTATTCTGTTTTCTGAGGATCTTGTGATGAAGTGAGTTTGTCCTTCAGCATAAAGGCTTGCATGCATCTAATACATACATAGACAAGTAGTGCAAACATTTCACTTTATATATATTTGAGTATTTGAGGCGTAAGATGAACGCAGAGGCGTACGGCTGCTCTACAAACATCCACAACACAGAAAGAGCAATCCACATCCACCAGACTTATGAACATTCCTCTAAGTGTACACACATTTGGCCCTGACTTTATAGGGTGTATTACAGAGCATTCAGTGGATTATGCAGATAAATGTTGTGTTGTATTTTTATTCTGTTATTACAGTCATGAACCATCATTCATGACTTCAATGTGTCATGCAATCCAAAATTAATAAAACCTTGTAAATTTAGCTGTGTATTATAAGGTTTTTCATTTCTTTGTCTATGACAACAGAAGCATCAACAGACCGTCAGAGAGTAAAAGCAGCAGAAATCAAGTTACAGTCACTGACCTCTGCGTTCCTTCTGTCACGATACTCCGTCTACTGGAGTCTCTCCTGCTGCAGATGAGTGTGTGTGTGTAGTCCTTCTGTCACAATCCCCCGTCTACTGGAGTTTGTGTGTGTGTGTGTGTGTGTGTGTGTGTGTGCACGCGCGCACATTACTTCTGTCAGGACTGCCGATCCTCGGTCTACTGGAGTCTCTCCTGCTGTAGATTAGTGTGTGTGTGTGTGTTACTTCTGTCACAATCCCCCGTCTACTGGAGTCTCTCCTGCTGTAGGTGTGTGCGTGTGTGTGTGTGCACGCGCGCACATTACTTCTGTCAGGACTGCCGATCCTCGGTCTACTGGAGTCTCTCCTGCTGTAGATGAGTGTGTGTGTGTGTGTGTGTGTGTGTGCACGCGTGCACATTACTTCTGTCAGGACTGCCGATCCTCGGTCTACTGGAGTCTCTCCTGCTGTAGGTGTGTGTGTGTGTGTGTTCCTTCTGTCACAATCCCCCGTCTACTGGAGTCTCTCCTGCTGTAGGTGTGTGTGTGTGTGTGTGTGTGTGTGTGTGTGTGTGTGTGTGTGTGTGTGTGTGTGTGTGTGTGTGTGTGTGTGTGTGTGTGTGTGTGTGTTAATTACAGTCACAATGAATGAAGAGCTCACTATTTTTATATAGTCTATTAATGTATTAACTACAGTTAATACATACAATGTACTTTATTACATTATTATTATAGATTTTATGTCAGGTCACGAAACACAAGATCCAATTGCAAATGAGAATAAAGGTTTATTATCTGAGTTTGAATATAGCCTACAATCGAACAAACACTATAATAACATCTTAGCAAACAAGCTTATTTGATGTGGCAGTATTTTACAGTAAAAACGTCATCTTGTCTTTCATATGTAACATATCGTTTTTATGATTAGGGCATATAAATGTTAATTTGCAGTTTAATACGTTGCTTATACAAAAATATTTTATTTCAGCATATTTCAGTCGATTTTTACTCATCTCAGTATTGGAATATAGTTAGGTAAAAGCTGTTCATTCATTCACATACAAAAACGCAATTCATATTCAAACAGTCTTTTTGTTTACAGACACTATTTCATATCGCGATTAGCACAAAGCACTTGAAAATAAAGAATGTAGCCTACCTATTCCTCAGCTGGATCCGTTGCTCCTCAAAATGAAACCACCTGCACTTCTGAGGTAATTTTTTCCAGGATTATTATTAAGGTAGTATTATTCCTCACAGCGTCGTAAATATGAGTCTCTTTCGGTGGGTTATCCAGCTGATGTGGGCGTGGATCGCCTCAGAGCATTTGTGTTTGAATAGAGCGCGCGCTCCGTGGGCGTGGTCAAATTAACTTTAATGACCTGAGACGAGAACGACTATCATCTCTCTCTTTTCGTACAGATTACATAAAATGAGAAAATTTGTTTTTTATATAAATTAATTCATTTAAAAGAAGAGAATTTTAGCTTCATAAAGAGAAATCTCTCGTGTCTCTGTGACAAGTATTTACTTAGTTACAGTTCAGTTTTCGGACGCGCTTCAGAATGGACTTCACTGACAGAGAGAAGGCAGAACGCGCATTATGTTTATTTTTCTTTATTTGACAAAAAGCAGAACACTTTGTTTTTATTGTGTATACACAAAAAAAATAGACACTTAACAGGATCGAATGATGTATAACACTTAAATGTAAGATCAAAATCAGCAGAGTATGTTGAGTCTCTTTTGCACTTATAAGAAAAAAAGTGAGCTGGTATCGCCGGCGAGACCGCCGACCCCAGAGGGTTAATGAGAAAAATAGTACGATTTACTCCTGGATGACAAGCCACCTTGGAACAATGACCCCATCGAATAACGTTGGACCGTAATCTCTCTGGCACAAATAACCGACCCGGTTGGCATCCGGGCGGAGGCACTACTCCATGTAAAGCCATGCGGACCTTCGATTCGATCTCCCAAGTTAGCATTGAAACCACACATCTTTGTAGAACGATGGACTCGGGAGAAACCGGGCGTTCTGATTAGCCAAAAATTAGGGACAATGCGTCAGACTTGATGTTTTTGGAACCTGGACAGTAAGAGATGGAAAAATCGAATTGACCGAAAAAAAAGTGCCTGAGTTAGGAGCCTGTCTAGAGTTAAGTCGTTTAGATGTATTCAAGGTTCTTGTGGTCGGACCAAACAATGAAAGGTACCCATGAGCCCTCCAACCAATGATGCCACTCCTCCAAGGCTAACTTGACTGCCAACAATTCTCGTTTACCAATGTCGTAATTGTGTTCGGCAGGTGACATACGATGAGAAAAATAAGCGCACGGATGTACCTTGTTGCCGCGGAGGAGCGCTGGGAGACAACCACACCTACCCCCACCTCTGACGCGTCGACCTCCACCACAAACTGAGAACTGAAGAGAGGGATCAGGGGCGACAAGAATGGGGGCTGAAACAAAGCAGTCCTTGAGTTTAGTAAATGCAGTTTCAGCTGCACTAGACCACCTGAAAGTCGTCATGGTGGAGGTCAGAGGCGCAGCTAGTTGGCTATAGTTGCGAATAAAATGCCGGTAAAAATGGGCAAAACCCAGAAACCTTTGCAGGGGCTTGCGGAAATCTGGAGTTGGCCAATCCACTACTGCCTGAATCTTGTCGGGGTCAATGTGCACCCCCTCAGATGACACGATGTATCCTAAAAAGGGGACAGACTGAGCATGAGAAACGCATTTCTCCGCCTTGACATAAAGCCCATTCTCTATCTGCCTCTGAAGCACTTGTATGACGTGCTGAACGTGTTCCTGGATAGACGAAGAAAAAAAATCAATATGTCATTCAAGTAAACATATGAACTGATCGACCATGTCTCTCAGCATATCATTGACGAGTGCCTGGAAAACCACGGGGGAGTTGGACATGCCGAAAGGTGCCCAAAGTGCCCCCTGGGGTGTTAAAGGAGGTTTTCCACTCATCCCCCTCCCTGATGCGGACCAAATGACAGGCGTTACGAAGGTTAAACTTTGTGAACAAGGAAGCGCCCTGCAGTCTCTCGAAAACCGAAGACATAAGTAAGAGTATAAGTATTCTTTACCGTGATGCCGTTCAGTTCCCGATAATAAATACAAGGAGGCAGTGAACCGTCTTTCTTACCCACAATGAAGAATCCCACCCCTGCAGGAGAGGAGGAAGGGCAGATGAGTTTGGCTGCAAGAGAATCAGAAATATTTCTCCATGGCCTCCCTCTCTGGAGCGGAAAGTGAGTATAATCTGCCCTTAGGCGGAGACGTACCTAGCAATAAATCTATAGCACAGTCATAGGGACGATGCAGAGGAAGAGAAGCAGCCCGAGACTTACTGAACACTTCCTTCAGGTCGCAATACTTCCCAGGCACGTTAGACAGGTCCGCCTGTTCATCCTGCAACACAGAACAAGACACAGAAGAACAACCAGACACCAAACAAGATGCATAACAGCTCTCACTCCAAGACATGATTATGTTATGATGCCAGGTTATGTTAGGGTTATGGAGGGTGAGCCAGGGGTGCCCAAAAACCTCAGGAGCAAAGGCAGAGTCAATGAGTAGGAAACGAATCTCCTCCACGTAATTGCCTGACGTGACTAGACTCACCGGTCCGGTAGAGTGTGTGACGGAAGACAGGAGTTGACCACCCAGAGCGTTGACGGAGATAGGATGAGAGATGGAAATGATGGGAATCCCGAGTTTGTGCGCTAGGTCTCGGTCCATGAAGCGGTCCCCGGTCCCCTCTGTCCCAGAGTCCACTAAGGCGTCACACACGATGATTTGACGCAGCCCACTGCAGTCTGACCGGGAGGAGCGTAGATTCATGGGAGGATTCATCCAAGGAAATGCCACCCGTCAGTAACCTCCTCCCTACTGACGGGCCTTGACTTTTACTGAGCACTTGACTGCAAAGTGTCCCACGGATCCACAATATAAACAGAGTCCCTGTGCTCTTCTCCGCTCCTTCTCCTCCCGGGAGAGGCAAGCTCTGCCCGCCTGCATGGGTTCAGGATCGAACGAGGGACCGACCATATCGCAGGGAGGGATGACAGGATGAATCTCCATGTCCGGGACCAAGCTTTTCTGCATCTGAAGGTCTCGACGCTGCAGCCGTGCGTCCACTCGAATGGCCAGGTCAATCAAACCATCTAAAGTTGTGGGTAAATCCAGAGTATAGATCTCGTTCTTACACTCCGCGGCCAGCGTCCGAAACTCGAGTAATCTGCAACAGTTCTGTTACCTTGTCTAAGATCTGCCAACACTCTGGCCGCTTCTCTGCCAGACACAGCATGATCGAACACCTTCCTGAGTTCATCACGGAAGGTCTGGAACGAGACAAGACACTGATGTCCTTGTTCCTCTACTGCTGTTCCTCATAGCGCCGCTCGTCCTGACAACAGCGTTATTACAAACGCTACCTTGGACTCCTCAGTGGGGAATGATGAATGTTGCAGAGCAAAGAACAGCGAACATTTCATCAGAAATGCACGACTTAGTTGGGCCTTATCCGAGTAAGCAGCAGGAGGTGGCAGACGAGATTCCGTGCAGTTGGTGGGTCGGTCTGTGGGTGGAACAGCGGGTGGTGGGTTAGGCACAGTGGGTGCGTGGGCAGGCTTGGCTCTCAGATGTTGAAGCTGGGTGGTAAATTCTGAAACCTGAGCTACCAAGGCCTGAACTGCTCGATCGGTCGCCATAATCTGCTCATCTTGACCATCTAAACGAGCGATGTTGTTATTCATAATTTCTCTCAGTTCGGTAACATTCATTGGATCCATAACGGGTCAGATCGTTATGTCAGGTCACGAAACACAAGAAAACAAAACAAGGCAGGTTGGAGTTGAGCCTCAGGTCGGCAGTAGGTCCTTGGCAGCGCACAGACTGCAGTGGACTGTAATCAATCCTAGTACACAGGAACCGCTGGAGGAAACAACGGCGAGAAGGAAACCCGAACAAATAGTCCAATCACTCAAGCACTGAAGGCAGGGTAGTCCGATAGAACAGGAACTGGATGGATGAACTGCACAGAGAACCAGTAACAACTACCAGACAATGAACATGACAAACACAAGTCTACATATAGGATCCATGAACGAGACGCACCTTCAGCTGATCTGGTTGCTCGCTGATAGGTAATCAGACCAGAACAGTACACACAATGAACAGACAAACCTTTTATATGGCAACAAGTTCCATATACCTATTCACTTTATTATAAAGTGTTACAGAAATATTTACATGATAAACTGGAATAAGCAGGAATCTGCCGTCCTGTTGTGTCCCAGTAAACGTGCATTTACTTCAGTGTTTCAGAGAGTCGTTCGTTTATTCCTGTCAAGCTGAACGCGACTAGAAGGAAATGATTAATTAATTATCAGAATCAGAAAGAGCTTTATTGCCAAGTGTGCTTGCACACACAAGGAATTTGTTTTGGTGCTGAGGCTTCCAGTGCTCATATACAAATACAACAAGAAACATAGTAATACAAATTATAATAAAAAAATTAAAATATAAAAATATGAGAATAAAAGTATCACAGTTGGGTTTAGTCAGAATAAACATTTTCAGATTTACAGATTATGAGCGTATTTACAGTGTTTTAAATATTAGAAATTATCTACATATAAATATCACCTGGGTTTAAGACATTGCACTAAACAGTGGGAGTATTGCACTTAGGGCATAATTATTGTTCCTTGCCTTCATTTCAAGTGAACGAAAGTGGTGATGGCGCAGTGGATAAGACACATGCCTTTGGTGTGAGAGACCTGGGTTTGAATCCACTGTGAGACACCAATGTGTCCCTGAGCAAGACACTTAACCCCTAGTTGCTCCAGAGGCGTGCGACCTCTGACATAAATAGCAATTGTAAGTCGCTTTGGATAAAACCGTCAGCTAAATGAATAAATCTAAATGAAAGTGTAAATAGAACGAGACACACTGCAGATCTTTTATCCCTGAAATATGAAGTACACACTATATGTGACCTTGTTTCTGCCACAGAATAAAAAATACAAAGGGTTATTTTGACTTTGCATTTCCGAGTTTATATCTCAAAAATAATAATAAAATATACATTTTTTTTTTTTTTTACTTCCAGAACCATGTTGCTTCTAGATTTACTCAGGCTAAATGTCCCAAAAAACCTGAACCTCTGAACAACACAACAGTACTTTTCAAATCAGAATAAATGTGTAAACATATTGAATCATCTGAATCACTGCTTGAACCAAGCATCGGACTGATGATATATTTGATATAACTTGTATTTAGTTTATTGTTGTTTGCACTTTCTGTTGAAGTGTTATTGTTATGAACAGAATTGAAAGATGCTTTGCTGCCCTCTTGTGTTCACAACCATGCATGCACGTCATGTTTCCAGATGATTTAAAGTAATAAACTGAGGAGAAAATCATCATGTCGTTTTACCTGGAGTGATGCAAGAAAAGAAAGCCAGGAAGCTTTGTTAAAGTCATGAGATGACAGGCGTGCTGAACAGAATTACATCCAGCTGATGTGTGTGTGGAAACAACACAAGCTCACTATTAATTCATACTTAACTAATGTACAGATAATCACGTGGTAATGTATGACTTATGAAGAACTGGGGCCTGTTTCAGAAAGGAGGTTAAGTGAAAACTCGGAGTATGTTAACCCTGAAATAAGGGAAACTCTGGGTTTTCCGTTTCAGAATGGGAGGTATGTCAAACCTGAGAAAGCAGAGTAAGTCAAGCCCGTTTCTGCAAGAGAGGTAACTTAAACTCACCATCAGGGTTCGAATTACAAAGTGGCTTTCGGGGGAGCCCTATTTTCCGATCCTCCCTGACCCTGACTGACTTTAACGCTTTTGGTGCATGTTCGGGCATTTAAAACAATAGGTTTACAGTAAACCTATTGTTTACTTAGTAAACCGTTTACTTCAAAACGCAAGCGTCAGTCAGTGTTGTCAGTGGTAGGGCAAACAGCTCTGTCCACGGTTCTGAATCAAGGCCTACATCATGCAAATCATGATAAAAACAGAATAACTCACATAACAATCATAAAAAAAATACATCAATATTAAATAGGATTAGGGCCAATCCTCACAAACGCACAGATTCTCCACTCACTCCATTGCTTTGTTGTCCAGTTGAAAGGTGTTGCATGATCGCCTGGTCAGCTGCAAGTCGCAGCGGTGGTTTCTGGCGTCCAAGTCTCGCTATCCTCGGTGCTGGTGCTGTCACCAGCAGCAACTTTTAGCGGCGGCGGCGGTAACACCGGCAAGTCATCAGTCCTCCTCTTCGTTTGTTTTGTAAATCCAAATTGACTGAGGTTTGGCTGCTTTCTTTTTGACATTCTTATTAGTATCCACAGAGTGTTCCAAAAAACGAATAAAGTATGTTTTGAACTTGAAGCTAAGCTAACATTCAAATCCCAACTCAGTGAGAAGTTCAAGTGGTGACGTAAACGTAGTATTTTCAGTGCAGCGCCGCCACGCATGGATGGTCACAGCAGGAGACACAGCATTGCATTTATTAGTGGAGACAGATGGTCGGAAATAGTAATGTAATGAGCATCTTTAACTTGAGTTAACACAGAAATGAACGAGTAACTGCACTTACCTCTGCTCAGCCATGAACTAGTCGAAAGTTGAGAATGTGACATGCAGATAGGCCCGCCCTCACGTGATACTGATTGGTCGATTGCTAAGCTTAAATCTGATTGGCTAAAGAGTACGACTGCTCTGTTTTACGAGTAAGCGCTGCCAGGAAAGTCTCAAAAATACACACACACACATCCAAGGCGATTCGTACGGGAATGACGATTTGCACATTCAAATTCAAGGACAATCTTGTACATTTTAAACATTCAAAGGTTTTTGTGCACAGTTGTATATCTACGAATTGTGTTTTGCATTTGTGAAATGTTTTTATGAATATGTAATTTTATTTTGCGCATGTGAATTGCTTTTTGTGAATATATTTTTTGTTCACGCACGTGAATTTTTTTTGTGTGTACGTGAATTAGGTTTTACGCATGTGAAATTGACTACGCACGTGTGAATCATGTTTCTTGCGTGAAGTATAATTGAGACTATTCTGCTTCCATACAAACACACACCGATCTCAGCTCCTCATTACCAGAGTCACGAGCTCATCCATAGAGAGATGTTTCCATCCTGACTCTCTCCTGCTGTTGTTCCGGTGGAGAATGAGGGAGGAATGTGCTGCAGGTCCACACAGGTTCAACCCGCACACACACACACACACACACACACACACACTCGATAGAGGACAAACACTTTACAGCCGCTGAAGGAATCTCTGGCAGATAAACTCATCTGATAGAACTTCCACTCTCATATATCAGCTGAACTACACTGGAAAACTGTGTGTGATAGCTTAGTGTAACCAGGGCCGCATTAAGAGCTCACTGGGCCCCGGGGCTATGAGTTACTGCAGGGCCCCCCCACCACTTTAGGTCACCAACTACAGAGAGAGAGAGAGAGAGAGAGAGAGAGAGAGGAGAGAGAGAGAGAGAGAGAGAGAGAGAGAGAGAGGGAGAGAGAGAGAGAGAGAGAGAGAGAGAGAGAGAGAGAGAGAGAGAGAGAGAGAGAGAGAGAGAGAGAGAGAGAGAGGAGGAGAGAGAGAGAGAGAGAGAGAGAGAGAGAGAGAGAGAGAGAGAAAACACATTTTTCTAAACTAAAATTTCATAATTCTTGTGACCAATTTCAATATCACAAAAAATAATAGTAGTTTAAGCAAATAATCTCAAGCTCACTGATGACAAGAGTCACAAATAACAATAGAACAAAGGCACAAAAGAAATTGACCTACTTGAAAAACTTAAAGCACTGAATAATATTATATTGTATAAAGTAATCAAATATAGGCTACAATACATAGTTTTCACTATAAATTCAACATTCATTCTTATTTATTTTACAAAAGTGATTCAGTCAAGGGCAGTAAATTACTTTCTTTCTGATGTTTGATTACTATTATTGACACAAATGGCGACAGCAGCTTTACTAGCAGCTACTGTCACTTTAAGACCTCAGAGTCGGAACTTAAGTAACCGTCTCAAGTTCACCATGGTCTTAAAGAGGTCATATAATGCCATTTTTGTACAAGCTAATATGATTCTTTAGGGTCTAAATTAAAAGTTTGTAATATACTTTAATTAAAAATTCTCATTAGTATTGTAAGAAAACACTTATTTTACCTGGTCAAAAACAGCTCTGTTTTCAGCACGCCGTTTCAGTGCATATGCCTTTAAATGATAATGAGCTTCGCTGACTCCGCCCCTCTGTTCTGTGTACACCGTTTGTAACACAATAACTATAACGCGTTGTTCAGTATAAACGTGGGATTATGAATTATATTGAGAACGTCGTACTACATAGAAAACATGCCGTAATGTACCCTGAGTGTAAACCTTAGACGCATTCATTGTGAAGCGTGCAGCTAGCGATTTGCAAAGATTAATATATTAATATAAAGTTTAATAAAACGTTACACTCACTTCCGTTCTTCTAGAGGTTCAGCAGGAACACGAATGTCTGGTAGCAGCTACCGATCCATTTTTCATGAGCAGCTTCTTAGCAAATCCAGCTTTATACTGATCCTCGTCTATAAAGCAGTCTGGTGAGAAATGATTCGCGCAAACATGAGAGCATTGACGTTGCTCGTGGGGAATATTCCCTTCGAAAACAAACACAGCCACTGCGTCTTCAGCGGTTCGGATTTAGAAACATTAAAATGACTGTGTTCGTTATTACACCCAAGAACAGAACACCACAATCGCTTAGACGCCATTCTGCTCATAGACAGTGCTCCAGCATATCAACAATGACCGCGCCGGTCCGCGCAGACTATGATTGACAGCTCTCTCATTGAGCTGATCTCACCCGCGAGGGTCTGTGTTGAGACGCTCCTGTCAATCAACACTCGCGGGAGGGGCTTCCGAGCATGTGACGTCACACGGTCGAACGGCTTGATTTGAGGCAGGGGAGAACATATAAGGAGATTAAAACAAAACCACTGGATGGATTTTTATCATTATATGATGGTTGTGTACAGACACTGCCAATACACATTTCAGTACAATCAACTTGTAAAAGTGCATGCACCATTATATGACCCCTTTAAAACGAGCATTTACAAAAATGAATTCTCTCTCCCGCTGCTTACTGTGCCTGAGCAGTTTAAAATAATTTGTATCTAAACCACAATGCTTAAAAACGCGTTTAAATTATAAACTTACATCATGATAACGCAGCAAAATTGACATATTTCTACCGGATATATTATCGCCAGCCCTTTATATTAAGGCGCAGCTAGCCATCATCTGATAGGCCTACGTGCAGCAGCAGGTCGGTCGTTCACAAGTTAAATATAGAATAAATGTATTTGAATGGTATATCAAATTAAAACGTGAGGTTTCAATTCACCATGCCCTGCTGGCAGGCTGCTGGGGTTTGATTGATACACGCGGTCACCAAAGCAAATTTTTGTCCCGCCAAAGCCTATTTTGATCGGTGAGTGATGTAGAATAGAGTGACTGCTGCGCTTGACAGGGTGCAAGCCTTGTTTATACTCGACGCGTCCGCACGAGCGTGAGTCTCCGCTGACTGCGCGCGCACCTCTCCAAACGGACGAGGCGTTTATACTCGACGCGCTCGCCGTTGTGCTATTCTGTGAAACGACAGGGGGCGACTCGGAGTAATTCTCCTCTAAACCACCAGGAATCAGCAGTGAAGAAGTAGTTTGCCGTTTATTAGTAGTTTATTAATAGCTGATTCATATAAAAAGAGTAATAAATGCAGTAGGTTTATTGTACTTTCACTGCATGTAAACTAGTTAAACAACTGAAGCCTTATTGAAGAGTGTTTAAACCTTAACTTCATCAGCAGGGCTTACTTCTGCTATTGTAGGCTTATTTTGTAAATATAAGCAGTTAGACAAGTGCAAACTGGGTGCTTGATGCAAATGTGTTCCTATTCACAAAATGAGAGGCTTTTATGGTCGCCCATCAATGCAAATGTCTCTGTGTATAGAAGGATCATAAACATGCTGGTACAGACGTACCAGTTCGGCCAGATTCGGCTCGAAGTCGTTCATCTTCGGATGCGGCGCCGCGCGCGATGTTACAAAAAGTGCCGTGCACACCGCCAGGCGAAATGGGGTCTTGCGCACCCAACGCGCACGACCGCCCACACCGCAATGACGTCATTTTTGCCGCACGCACCTTCGCGCTCTTGCGGACGCGTCGAGTATAAACAAGGCTTAAGGCTGATTTATACTTCTGCGTCGGACCTACGCCGGAGCCTCTACTCTATAGACTACGCGTTGGTTTTCATTTTTACTTCTGGGTCGTTGTCCGCGTTGACGCGCAATTACACATGCAGAGGGAGCGTGAGAAACCCGGGGAGCGTTTCAAGCAGGCCAATCACAGCGCTTGCGGTGCGCGTAGAATTGACGCGCTGTTACATTTTTGGAGAGGTGCACGTCAGGGTACGCCGAAGGGTACGCGCGCTACACACAGCCTACGTCGTAGCTACGGCGTGAGTTCGACGCAGAAGTATAAATTGGGCTTTAACGCGGAGAGAGAGAGAGAGACCGTGCCGCGCGCGCACTCTCACGTCTTCAAACAACACGAGCGCTGTCTTGCTCTCACTCCCTCGTGCATATTAATCAAATCAATTGACACGATATAGTAAAAGGTCGGAAGACCGCAGTTTAACGTGAAGCATTTGGAAATTTTCAGAGATTAGAGACTCAATGAACAACATCTCAACACTAAATTATAAAGGTCTCATATAGACGCCTGTCTCAAATACAAGCCAGTGCAGTTCGACGATTTGGGAAAATAAAAGCCCGGGCTACTATTTGAAGTTTTACGGTACTTCATTCGTATGCAGAGTCATTTGTAGAGTTTCCAGATGCTGCTGGTGACCATCAGCCGACACACTCACACTACCTGCTTTACGCACATATGTGTTTAATGTAATTTTTGCGTTATCACATAAACAACGCTGGATAGAAAGTCAATATAGGATTGAAATCTTAAAATGAAAGACTTATGCGCATGATGAACTACGATGGAAATACATTTACCGACTGTATAGTTTTTGTTTCACGTTTCCTGGGTTGCCATGTGACTCGCTTGTCCTCATGTGATCATGTCATGTGCTTCTTCTTCTTCTCTTAGTTAATGGCGGATTGCAAACAACTTAAAGTGCATACCGCCACCTACTGCACTGGAGTGTGCAACATCATATTGCTCAACTATAAACCCTATTAGGTATCATATTAAGGTACTCTCATATTCTGTTCACCAACCCTGTGTCTTTAATAAATAATGCCTTCCTGGAGATTCTTATCCCCTTTCCTTCTCCTTCTGTTCCCAATAACCCCATCAGATCCCATGCTGCCCTGCCTCCTGTACCCTATCATGAAAAATCTGTCTCTCCAACGCAAACAATATACAATGCAAAATTACATGTTCAACATTTTCTTTAATCCCACAGTTTGCACACTCTTCACTATTCCTTTTCCCCAATAAAATCAAGGTGTAATTCAGTATGATCTACTCTCAGTCTTGTCATTATTATTTCCTCCCGCCTGGTCCTTTCCCTATAATTTTTATTACTGACTGTGTTCTCTGACAGATGTCATTGACTGAATACTTTTAATAGCTGCTAATGAGTCATAAAATCAGCCTGAACTCTCCAACCCACTGTCATGCTATGAGGATTGCCACTATTGTGTGTATGCTGTATATACAGATAGCCTCTCTGATAATTGTTTTGAGATATTTATTTTAAATTCTGGTATATGTATTCCGATTCCCACACATTCCTGTTTATTTTTAGATCCATCTGTATAGATATTAAGATAATCATAGTAACTGTTTCTCAGATCGCTGCTTGTCCGTATTCCTACTTCCTCCATTTCCCATCCTCTTTTCTTTTCCAGTATACTAGAATCTGTTTTTACTTCTGGATAAAGCCAAGGTGGAATATTACTGGCTGTATTGGGTGTGGTGAAATCTAATGCTTCCATTCCATATTTCCTTACTTTATTTTCCCCTGTCCATCCAAACCCATGCCCCCGAAACTTGAAATACTCCCAACAATCCTCTGTAATCTTCTTTGCAGGGTTTTCTTCCCCACTTCCTCCCAATCTGACCCAATACGCTAACGCTAGTTTTTCTCTTCTTAATTCCAGTGGTGTCTCTCCAGCTTCTATGAGTAGTGTGTTAATGATGTCATGTGCTTCTTCTCATGTGTTGTTTTCATTGGTTCATTGTCTTGATTGTTCACAGGTGTGTCTTGTTTAGTCATCATCAGTCCTTGTGTATTTAAGCTCTCATGTTTACCTTGTTACTTTGGCAAGTATTGTCAGTCAAGTCAAGTCATTATGATGGAGGGAAAAACAGCCACATTGCAAAAACTTACTGTTTATTACTGATATTTTGTGCCAGGAAGTGATGATTTTGTTCTCTTGAGCACAATTTTAATTCACATCTTTGGATGGAGACACAGCTACTGACTCAGAGTTGGGGGCGGACCTATCAATTATACTGACCAATGGCAGATAGGGGCGTGTCCAATATTTCAGCTCTGGGGACATTAGTGGAAATTACACACCTCAGATTTACAGTAAGAATAAACTGAATAATGAATTAAAATTAGTACAGAAAATGTATTTATTAAAATATTTTATTGAGTATTGATGAAGCAACACATTGATTTAAATCTTTTGAAACCTCGTTTTGGTATTACAACACAAGAAGTTTTGGTATTACAACACAAAGAGTCATACAAGTACATACAAAAACTGATTGGCACATCACTGGCATGCAGCAGTCGAGGTGTGTGTTCCTGCAGCAGACGAGGTGTGTGTTCCTGCAGCAGACCGAGGTGTGTGTTCTGCTGTTCCTGATTCACACGCGCTCCGCTCCTGGCCGTGCTGCTGCGCGTGTGGGAGGCGGGAAGGTTTTCCCAGCGGCTTTGCTGGGACAGTTACAGCACAGCATGCTCCCACCGATGACAGTCAGCGCCGACGCTCCCCAGCCCACGTACAGAGCCTTGCCGAACTCATACCTGCCAGCACACCAACAACAACATCAGCGCCTGGCCACTGAACCACATGACCATGAGCCGTAAACATCACATGACTTCACCAGCGGGTGGCCACTGAACCACATGGTCATGTAGAGCTCTACACGTCACATGACTTCACCAGCGGGTGGCCACTGAACCACATGGTCATGTAGAGCTCTACACGTCACATGACTTCACCAGCGCCTGGCCACTGAACCACATGACCATGTAGAGCTGTACACGTCACATGACTTCACCAGCGGCTGGCCACTGAACCACATGGTCATGTAGAGCTCTACACGTCACATGACTTCACCAGCGCCTGGCCACTGAACCACATGACCATGTAGAGCTGTACACGTCACATGACTTCACCATGGTTTAGGCTTATTCAAGACACAATTCAATTAATCAAAAACAATATGCACTATAATGGATGGATTTACCAGTGTATTATTGAGCTATTAAAAAATGAATATAACAGACGTAAAGCCACACACTGAAAAAACTAAATGTTGAACCAATCCATAAATATAATTTAAGGAATTTCATTTGGCTGTATGAATTAAGTTGGTATAAAGTGTACTGTGAAGAGTAAACGCTGCCCGTCTCGTGGACTCCTGACACTTACCTCGAATTAGTCGGAGTGAACGGATCGAAGAACTTGCGTCTTGTGTTTTCTCCATACCAGCTTGTGGCAATAAGAGCACACACCCTTGTAGACATAAGAAGAGGCTTGACATGAACATGCTGCTGAGTTCCTGTTTGAAAGGGGTCCTGTTATGCCCTTTAATGAAGTCTTGATTTTGTTTTTCGAGTGCACTAGAATATGTTTTCATGCTTGATTGTTCAATAAACGCATTATTTTTCACATATTTTACATTATTACATCTCCTCTCTACCCAGACTGGTTGAACGCATTATTTTCGATGAAGCTCCTCCTTCTGAAATACGAAATGTGTTGTGATTGGCAGCGTTTACAGTAGCTCATATTCGGGAAATGTCCCACACCTTCATAACCGCAAGATGTAAAAATTAACGATGGCGTCCATTTCAAACGATTTCGAGCCCGATTCAGACCCTGACAATGTTAACGAACAAAAGGATCTTGCTGAACGGATTTCAAGCATGGACTTTGCAAGCACTGATTTAACAGGACGTTTCAGAGTGGTATATTTTTGTAATTTTCTTATACATTATAGATACAATGTTATCCACCATTTAATCATATTTGTGGGAAAACTATGGTAATACAAACAGTAATCGATCACAAAATCATGGATAACGTTCCTAAGGAGCGGTGAACCATCTTCCAAAAGCAACAGAAAACAAGCTGTTCTCCGTAAAATGTGCAGCGCACAGATAAGCGCTGAGGTTATTATATTCAGGAACAGTGCTTAAAATAAAATGCAGCCACTCTGAGTTCGTCAGCCTTAGGAAGGTCAAACAAATGAGTTTTGGAAACGTGGAAAAAAATAGCATCTCTTCAACATAGCGACAGCACTGTCTTCTCAGCTTAACCAGGCCTCGGCTCCTCTTTTGCATATTCCGTGGGCGGGGCTTATTCAAATAAGGAACATTATGACATCATAAGATCCGAAATAATCGTGTTGTAGTCTAAACGAGTCGCTCGTTGTAGTTCTTGGAAAGTGGATCTGTTCAATAAAATATCTCCCTTTGGAGTGGACTTTGAGCTTCGTAACCTTGTAGATCTTTTTTATGCGCCAACAGCAACATTACACACTAACTAAAGTTGAAAAAGTGGAAAAGCATAATAGGACCCCTTTAATAATTTCATAAATTGTTGACCTCGTTAAGCTGAGCAATGGCACACATGAGTCGTTTCTGTAATGAATATAATAGCAACATATCTGCGATGACGAAGAGGACGCCTCCGGCCACGGCCACCTTGTTCTTCTGCTCGGTGTTGCCGGACAGGCAGGTTGTGCACTTCATCCCGACGGCGGCGATCAACAGGCCGATGCCACACAGGAAGGCGGCGAGGATCATGAGAGCACGAGTGCCCTGAACTTCCCCTGAGAGAGAACCGAGAGACATCACATCATCACATCCCAATCCCATCGCATCATCACATCCCAATCCCATCGCATCATCACATCCCAATCCCATCACATCATCACATCCCATCACATCATCACATCCCCATCCCATCGCATCATCACATCCCAATCCCATTGCATCATCACATCCCATCGCATCATCACATCCCATCACATCATCACATCCCATCGCATCATCATATCATCACATCCCATCACATCATCACATCCCAATCCCATCGCATCATCACATCCCATCCCATCATCCCATCCCATCATCACATCCCATCATCCCATCATCACATCCCAATCCCATCCCATCATCACATCCCATCGCATCATCACATCCCATCACATCATCACATCCCATCACATCATCACATCCCATCACATAATCACATCCCAATCCCATCGCATCATCACATCCCAATCCCATCCCATCATCACATCCCATCACATCCCATCATCATGTCCATCCCATCACATCCCATCCCATCCCATCATCACATCCCATCCCATCATCACATCCCATCGCATCATCACATCCCATCACATCATCACATCCCATCCCATCCCATCATCACATCCCATCCCATCATCACATCCCATCCCATCATCACATCCCATCGCATCATCACATCCCAATCCCATCACATCATCACATCCCATCCCATCGCATCATCACATCCCATCGCATCATCACATTATCACATCCCATCACATCATCACATCCCAATCCCATCGCATCATCACATCCCAATCCCATCCCATCATCACATCCCATCGCATCATCACATCCCATCACATCCCATCATCACATCCCATCATCACATCACATCCCATCATCACATCACATCACATCCCATCATCACATCCCATCCCATCCCATCCCATCACATCATCACATCCCATCACATCATCACATCCCATCACATCATCACATCCCATCGCATCATCACATCCCAATCCTATCACATCATCACATCCCATCGCATCATCACATCCCATCGCATCATCACATCATCACATCCCATCACATCATCACATCCCAATACCATCACATCATCACATCCCAATCCCATCGCATCATCACATCCCAATCCCATCACATCATCACATCCCATCGCATCATCACATCCCATCACATCATCCCATCCCATCACATCACATCCCATCCCATCACATCACATCATCACATCCCATCGCATCATCACATCCCATCATATCCCATCCCATCATCCCATCACATCATCACATCCCATCACATTCCATCATCACATCCCATCACATCCCATCACATCATTACATCCCATAGCATCATCACATCCCATCAAATCATCACATCATCACATCCCATCCCATCACATCCCATCCCATCCCATCTCATCGCATCATCACATCCCATCACATCCCATCATCACATCCCATCACATTCCATCATCACATCCCATCCCATCCCATCATCACATCCCATCCCATCACATCCTCACATCCCATCCCATCATCACATCCCATCACATCATCACATCCCATCGCATCATCACATCCCAATCCCATCGCATCATCACATCCCATCGCATCATCACATCCCATCGCATCATTACATCCCATCGCATCATCACATCCCATCAGATCATCACATCATCACATCCCATCCCATCACATCCCATCCCATCTCATCGCATTATCACATCCCATCACATCCCATCATCACATCCCATCACATCCCATCATCACATCCCATCCCATCCCATCATCACATCCCATCCCATCATCACATCCCATCCCATCATCACATCCCATCACATCATCACATCCCATCGCATCATCACATCCCAATCCCATCGCATCATCACATCCCATCGCATCATCACATCCCATTGCATCATCACATCCCATCACATCATCACATCCCAATCCCATCACATCATCACATCCCAATCCCATCGCATCATCACATCCCAATCCCATCCCATCATCACATCCCATCGCATCATCACATCCCATCACATCATCCCATCCCATCGCATCATCACATCCCATCACATCATCCCATCACATCCCATCACATCATCACATCCCATCACATTCCATCATCACATCCCATCCCATCACATCCTATCCCATCACATCATCACATCCCATCGCATCATCCCATCCCATCACATCATCACATCCCATCCCATCACATCCCATCCCATCTCATCGCATCATCACATCCCATCACATCCCATCACATCCCATCATCACATCCCATCACATCCCAGCATCATATCACATCCCATCCCATCGCATCATCACATCCCATCCCATCATCACATCCCATCACATCACATCATCACATCCCATCGCATCATCACATCCCATCACATCATCCCATCACATCCCATCCCATCCCATCCCATCACATCCCATCCCATCACATCATCACATCACATCCCATCATCACATCCCATCCCATCACATCCCATCACATCATCACATCCCATCATCACATCCCATCGCATCATCACATCCCATCGCATCCATCGCATCATCACATCTCATTGCATCATCACATCCCATCCCATCCCATCACATCACATCATCCCATCGCATCATCACATCCCATCACATCATCCCATCCCATCATCCCATCGCATCCCATCCCATCACATCCCATCCCATCCCATCCCATCACATCATCACATCACATCCCATCATCACATCCCATCACATCATCACATCCCATCCCATCATCACATCTCATCGCATCCATCGCATCATCACATCCCATCGCATCATCACATCCCATCACATCATCACATCCCATCGCATCATCATATCATCACATCCCATCACATCATCACATCCCAATCCCATCGCATCATCACATCCCATCCCATCATCACATCCCATCATCCCATCCCATCATCACATCCCATCATCCCATCATCACATCCCAATCCCATCCCATCATCACATCCCATCGCATCATCACATCCCATCACATCATCACATCCCATCACATCATCACATCCCATCACATAATCACATCCCAATCCCATCGCATCATCACATCCCAATCCCATCCCATCATCCCATCATCCCATCCTATCGCATTGCATTAGCACATCACATCCCAATCCCATCCCATCATCCCATCATCCCATCCTATCGCATTGCATTAGCACATCACATCGCATCACATGACATGACATCAATTCCCATCACATCCCATCGCATTGCATTAGCACAAATTGCATCACATCATCGCATCCCATCAAATCACATTGCATCCCATCGATTCCCAATCCATAACATGCCATCAAATCTTTATATATACATATAGATTATACATTGTTTATGAAGTGTTTTTCCGTTATAGATTGATGTTCCTTTTTAAAATGTAGCTACTTGTATCAGAACGTTCAGAGAACATTACATTTTATCATTCTTCAATCATTATAGGAACGTTACTTTCAGAGAAAGAAGAATGATTAAATGGAATGTTCTCTGAACGTTCTGAAACAAGTAACATTTTTATAAAATAATTGGCAAACATCCAAATAAAATTGTTTCGGAAAAACGTTCCAAGAATGATGTATACTGTAAATAATGTTTATGTGCTAACAAACAACATTCTTAAAGACCAGATATCTTTGAACGAATGTGCTATCAATGTTACAGGAAGAACGTGTGTTCATAACTTTAGAGAACCTATTTTTTGTCTTCCCATTATTGTTACACAAATACAGTTCGAGCTCAGATGAAGATTAAAGTCTTAAACTCATACATCCCGAGGTGTTTCAGTGGTCTACACACATGCTGAAGAATTCGCGGCATTCGCCTGACTTGTCTAAACCTGCGCAGGAATATGCGCTCACACACACACACACACACACACACACACACACACACACTGATGAACGGAACGGAATGAACGGGCGCGCGCACCTGGGATCTGCAGCAGGGAGTCGTAGACTTTACACTGGAGCTGGCCTGTGCTCTGGGACACGCAGGACTGCCAGAGCCCCTCGTACATGGCCTGGGCTGTGATGATGTTGTCCCCGGCGTAGGAGGAGATCTTCCACTCGGCCATGGCTGTGGAAGCGATGAGACCCAGGAGACCCAGAGAGGCCAGGACATACCCGAGGAGCTGCAGACCCGCGTTGGCCATCAGTGCGCTGAGTTAAAGCCCGCTGGAGTGAGTGAGTGAGGAGAGCTGAGAGCTGCTGACACATGAATGAAACTCCTCCAGCATCATCATCATCATCATCATCCGCACGAGCTCGAAGCCACACCTGAAGATCCGCTCGCGCCTCCTACCGCTTCACACACACTCACTATAGGCCACTCACCGTATCCATTATGCGCTAATAATACAACGACGACAACGACAACAAAACGTAGTCTATATTAAAGAATAATTATAGGACAATTTACACAATAAAAAATAGTAGCGGGGCACAAACTAACGCGGGGTTGGAACACACTTTTAAAATGCACTTCTAAAATACTTCCACACATGCCAGCATGATGTGTATTGAAACTTAGTGTATTTACCATGGTATTTACTAGCTTCCATATCAAGAAAACATTGCGCCAAAATTCAGAAATCTTTGGCAATAAACGTTTATTTAACAGTAGCAAAATGTCTTGTGCCAATTTTCATCTCTGTTTTTTTTTTTTATTTTTTTTTTATTTTAAATTAGACAAATCTGATATTATTTTAATCTTATATCTGTTATTTAACAGTTGATATAGTTCTTTAATGCTGATCTAACAGCAGAAACACTCGCCGGGTTTAAATCCATCAGGTGGGGCATGTTGTCACACTGCGTTACAGAGCCTCTATTCGAACTATTATATTATATTATATTATATTATATTATATTATATTATATTATATTATATTATATTATATTGAGAAACCATGAGAAACAGATGCATACAGACTGAGAGTCAATGTTCAGAAATTATTTATTATTATGTTTTGACCTATGCTGTATAGTTGTGTTGTCAAACTAAAAAAATGGTTTATTTTTAATTATTAAAAAATGACATTTTATCTGAAAAGTTAATAATTGTATTTTATTGAGAAAATATTTGAGTTTGTCTTGAGTATTATTTTGATTATATCAGATTAATCTGTCATATGGTCATGTTACAGTGAACACCACCTATGGGGCATGTTGTCACATCTCACTTCCATTCTTTCAGGGTATATCAAGAAAAAAGTAAACACTGTATTAATAAAAAAAAAAATATATAATTGTTCTAGACGTGTGAAATGAATGAGGGGAAAAGAAATACTTCTTAAACCCTAAATAGATTTACACAAACTGAGAAAGTCGAAGGCTTTAGGTTTATGGAGCTATTAATGTGTCTTTATTACATGCGATAAAATAAATGATCTGAGAGAAAGAAAGAAAAAGTTTGAGAGAAAAAGTTATCACACTGATAGAAAAAAAGCATTTCATGAGAGAAAAAAGAATATTTGAGAGAAAAAGTTTTCATTTCAATAGCAAAAAAAAATATTTGAGACTTAAAAAAGTTTTGAGAGAAATTTTCTCATAGAACATAAATAAATATAAATTAGAATTTTTTTAAATTATTTCTGAGAAAAAAAACTCTCAAAATACTTTGAAAAAAAATCTTAAATATATATTTTTTTCTATCAGTGTGAAAACATTTTCTCTCTCTAAAAAAAAAGTGTTTCTCTCAAACCGCTTTTCTTTGCTCTCGATGCAATGTTTTGCTCTCATGTCAGGATTTTGCTTTAGCTGTGAAAATTGTGTCATGGGCGGGGCCACGTTCTTTTTTTCCTATTGGAACGTTCCTATTGGCCAGTCGGGTGAGCATCGTCTTGTCTTGGGAGTCGAACTGAATCATTACACCATTGTTCGGTTCACCTAGAGATGTACTCCAATGTTTGGGTAAGATGATGGCACACACAACTCGATGGGTAGCTGGCTGAGCAAGTTCAGCATCACTGAAGATTAAACATTAAAAAATAAAGACACATTAATAGCTCCATATACAGTAGGTTGTGCCGCTCTCCCCATCACAGCTGATCAAACATGCGAAACTAAACTGATTACATTCACTGGTTAAATTCACTGAATTAACTGGTTGTAGTCAAGTAAAAAATATTATTCATTAATATTGTAATATTGCTGAATCAACATAAATACATTAATGTATACCAACCAAATTCATTTTCATGGGTTAAATCAAGTTCTGTGAACTTTGGCGAAAGTTATGAAAAAAACGTTACGTTAATAGAATGTTTGTTCAATGTTATCTGGTCTATAATAACGCAACCAAAACATTAATACATCTTTCATGGAGTGTTTTTTTCCGAAACGTTTTAGATTAACGTTCCTTTTTAAATGTTACTTCTTGTTTCAGAGCGTTCAGAGAACATTCAAAAGTAACGTTCCCATAATGATAGAAGAATTACACAATGCAATGTTCCCTTAATGTTCACATATAACCCAGATATTTTTAAAGGATGTAAAAAACTGGACGTTTTTATGACTCAGAAAATGTTGAATGTTAGAAAATCTGTTTTACTGGAACACGTGTTTGTCAGCTGAGATCATATCAGAACTATTGCACAGTAGTCGATGTAAGAACATGCTGAAGATTATTTTAACATGATCCTAAAACAACAATATTTTTAATGAGGAGATATTGATATGATCTATGACAGAACCAGTCAAGCAACTTTATTATGTTTCTGATGTATGAAATATAATAAATATGAATAAACTAACTGATAGATGTAGATATGATGAGGGGCCAGTCACCTTGATTTTGTTTTCTTATTGGGTCTGTGAAAAAGTGAGACTGAATTCATAAATGCTGTTGATTTATTTGCTTTTCTACAGTGTTCTGAAATCCTCCTGGATTCTGTTTACTACAGAAAAGCAAATAAGTCAAAGCCTGGACCCGGTGTTGCTCAACTCTCTGAATGGGTCAATCCATAAGTCTTGCTCTGCACAAACACAAACCCTCCTCTGTCCTGCTTTCCCACATCATCACTGGGTTTGGGAGAACTCTTCATTAATGTCGACCTAAATGAATGATGTTCTGACCGGCACTCACTGTGTTTCGGCAGTCTGAGGGGCCGAGAGTGATGTCACAGGTGGACTGGACCAATCACAGCGCTCGTCTCCGGCTCGGACAGATCCTCAGTCACTCGGGTCTCCTGGAGCTGATGTGTGCAACGGCGGTACGTCTCTCTCCAAAGAAACAGGCATTACTCATTTTCATGCATTATGTTACTTTATTGATATTTTTATCTGTAGTCCCCTGATATTTTATGACCAAATTTAAATGTTCGGTAACTTTTTACAATGAGGTTCATTAGTTAACATTAGTTAATGTATTAACTAACATGCACTAACAATGAGTAATACATTTGTTACTGTGTTTGTTAATGTTAATACAAATCCAGCTGTTCATTGTTTGTTCATGTTAGTTCACAGTGCATTAACTAATGTTAACAAATACAACCTTTGACTTTAAAAATGTATTAGTAAATGTTGGAATTAATATTAACTAAGATTAATAAATGCTGAAGAAGTATTGTTCATTCTAGTTAACTAATGTTAACTAATGAACCTTATTGTAAAGTGTTATTACTGTTACCAAATGTTTGTTTTTTGGGGATAATATTAATATAAATAGCCGATAAATGAGATCTTAACAATTCAAGACCATTCGTCAGGTATCATGAACAATAGACAACATTATTTTACAGCTTTTATTAATCTAGGTTAATGTCAATTCATAAATATACTCTTGTTACTTGTTAATTCAATGTTTACGCAATAATAAGGTCCTGTTTAGTTGAAGTTAGTTAATGTATTAACAAACACTATCTAACATTGAGCAATACATCTGTTACAGTATTTAGTAATCTTTGTTAATAAAAATAACTGTTCATTAGTTCAGGTACAATAATTACACGTTATTAAATGTTATACTGACATTAAGTTAGTAAATGTTGACA
Source organism: Rhinichthys osculus (assembly GCA_029959095.1). Classification (NCBI taxonomy): domain Eukaryota; kingdom Metazoa; phylum Chordata; class Actinopteri; order Cypriniformes; family Leuciscidae; genus Rhinichthys; species Rhinichthys osculus. The sequence continues at coordinate 48,596,936 of JARWKJ010000007.1, forward strand.
TTAACATTAACTAAGGTTTATAAATGCTTTAGACGTATTTTTCATTCTTAGTTCATGTCAATTAATGTGGTTAACTAATGTTAACAAGGGAAACCTTATTGTGAAGTGTTAACGTGTGTAAAAGTAATGGGTCTGATTTCCGAGGGAACACACACACGGACAAACATATGCTGTGGATAAAAGTGTCTGCCAAAATGTACTGTCATTTACTTTCAATCATCAAGTCCTAATGTGCATTAGATGACATCCAGCGTGTTTTCTTCTGTAATGAATCTTCATGAAAATGCAGAGATCTTTGAACCTCACGTTACATTTGCAAACTGCACATGAGAGAAAAATGGTATTATTTTTGTTGGAAACTGGAAGAGACGCAGCGACTGCAACTGACCTTTGGCTTTTCTGTTCCCAGAAGTCATGAGCAAACACTGGGCTGCGCTTCTGCTGGTCCTGATCCAGCTCCACCGCAGCCGTGGCTGTCCCGCCCCGTGCCAGTGCTTCTCGGCCGCGAAGGTGGTCTGCGCAGACGAGGCCATGACAGCGCTGCCGCTCAACATCTCAGCTCAGGTCAGGGAGCTGATCGTAGTGGCGTCGGGCGTCACGCATCTGGACGGACGCTCCTTCAGGGAGAACCTCAGACTCAGCAAACTGGTGTTCCTCAACGGCCAGGTGAAGTCGGTCTCGGGCGACGCCTTCGAGCGGCTGCCGGAGCTGCGGGAGCTGGAGATCAGCGGGAACCCCTCGCTGGCGCTTCAAGGGCAGGCCTTCGCTTTGCTGGCCAACCTCACAAGACTGATGCTCAACCACAACAAGATCAGCACTCTGGCCGCCCGCATCTTTGAGTCTTTGCAGAAGCTGGAGATGCTGCAGTTGAAGGGGAACGGCTTGTTGTCTCTTCCCGGTCGTCCCTTCCATGGTCTCCACAATCTGCAGGAGCTGGACCTGTCCTTCAACCAGATCGACTCGGTCCCGGCGGATGTGTTCCAGAACAACTCTCTCCTGAGAGCGCTCTCGCTGCAGGCCAACATGATCCCGCAGCTTCCGGCGGGGATCTTCTCCCACCTGGATCACCTGGAGGAGCTGAACCTCCGAGGCAATCGCATACGCGAGCTGAGCGCCGACGTGTTCCCGCACAGCCTCCGGAAGCTCGTCCTCAAGAAGAACGATCTGGCGCAGCTCCACCCCTCGCTCTTCCACAAACTGCTTCTCGTTACCTATCTGGACTTGTCTCAGAATCAGCTCTCCGAGCTCCCTGCGAATCTCTTCCAGAACCTCATCTCGCTGAAAAAGCTGGATCTGTCCGAGAACCGGATTACGACGCTTCCCGGCACCGTCTTCAAAGGGCTGTTCGGTGTGAAAGCCATCCATCTGCAGAAGAACAACCTGAGCTCCCTGGAGGAGGATCTGCTGAAGGATCAGCACGGCATGGAGCAGCTGTACCTGTCCATGAACCGCCTACGGAGAGTCCCGCACGGCTTCTTCGACGATCTGGACTTCCAGTGCCTCGTTCAGCTCCACGGGAACCCCTGGCGCTGCGACTGCGGGATACAATACCTCTCCGACTGGATCAGGAACAACCTCAGGAACGTGGAGGACGTGACGCGGGTTTACTGTCAAGCTCCCGAGTTTGTCCGAGGGCACAGCCTGGTGTCCGTGGACGAGGAGCGGCTCGTCTGTGGGAAAAACTCCAGCTCCGCCGACACAAACACCACAGAGATCCCAGTTGATGGCGATGGTGGCGATGGTGGCGTTCACTGCTCGCTCCGAGATTTCAAAGGCCAGGCAACCATTCAGTGCAAACTCACTAAATGCACCAGCGTGAAGTTTCAGGCTCTTTTTGAATTTGGGGATGGAAGTGAATCGGAAAGAGTCGTGAGCAAAGAGTGGCCAGCGCCTGCCGGGTGCTCCAACGGGACGACTTATACCCCTTTTCCACCAAAAACGAACTGGTTCGGAACTGGTGCTGGTTCAAAGTTGGTTCAACTTGCGAACCTTCTCAGAACCTGTTTGTTTTTCCACTGACTAGAGCGCCCAGCGAACGACGTCGTTACGTCACTGTGTAAGTCGCCATACATCTTAGCTAGAAACGCTTGCAAGTACAACATTACTTTGGGATTATCTCTAACTCATGAATCAAGAAGGCTTTAAAAACAATTGAAATATCTAAGTATTTTAATCTTTTCCTTTGATATGTAATCTTTTCTGATTAGTTATGTATTCCTGTCTTGTGTCTTTTTTTTCTTTCCATTTATTTGTTCTATATTGTGACTGTTTTCTCCTTTGCTTACATAACTTTTTCAATAAAAAAATAAAAAAATAAACTAGAAACGCTTGCGCCAACTTCAAGCATAACAATTACAATGGCGGACTACATCGTGTTTCTGCAAATGTTTCTCCTGGCTTTGCGATCCTATATTATGTCAGAAAATATGTTATCTAAACCCGCCCCCAGCCCCCGCCGTAAGCATGACGTGGTAAAAGAACGGTTCTAGTCCAGCAAAGAGTTGGTGCCGCTTTGGAACCAGTTTTCCTGGCCGAGAACCGGTTCTTTGGCTGTCGAAACACAAAGAACTGGTTCGTGCGCAGGCACCGGCTCCGAACCGGCTCTCAAAATGCGTTGGTGGAAAAGGGGTATTAGTGCTCTCGTTTAACAGCACACACGGCAAAGAACCAGCCGTCATACACTCTCAGAAAAAAAGAGCAAAAATACAGTTAGCCACAGTTTATGTCCCTGTAAACCCTGACATATGAAATGATAGTAAAAAAGATCCTAAATGGAACATTTAAGGTTTGTTGAACCTTTAGACAAAATATATATATATAAACAAGTTTGCATATGTGTTTTAGGTTTTATATCATATTTGATACATTAGGCTTTTATGGCTCAAATATTCTGATATCCTGAGAATATGGAGGGAAAACAGCTCAATTTTATTTATAGGCTCAAACTGAGCAAAAATATGCAATTTGGTGCACATGCTGATATTTATATAAACTTCTGATGCTTGTAATGTAAATCAATGAGATATTTATAACAGTACAGCAGATACTTAGATAAAATTCATATAAATATTGTTAGTCACTCTATATCCGCCAATATGTCTTAGTAAGATAATATTATAATGCTTAGTTTTATGATCAAAGCTCTGTAGTTTTAAAACATGTAATGCAATGCAATACAATGATGATTGAGAGACGAACAAATAAACATTTCTCCATTTTCTATAAAATGATGTATGGATAATCAAGTAAACCTCAATTGCTTCCGTCCAGTTAGTGTTCTTCTTGAAATATAACTAACAACTATATCAAAGTTATTTTTACATTTGCTTGATAAAAATTGATCAATATTTCACAGCAGAAAGACACCTGAACCACGAGCTGAAGGACGTTTGCACTATAATACCAAAAGGCATTTTACTTGCTAAAAAAGCCTAAAATTTCAATCAGAGGACAGAAGGACTGTAGTAGACTGTGTGCAAGAGGTCAACCAGCAAAGTTTTGATCATGTTGGTAATTTAGACGCCTTAGAAATTTGCATTTCAATTATAATGCAGTTATATGGTTGAAGTGCTCCATTGAACTTTTAGGGTGAATAAAGTATAAACTTGTCGCTTTAAGGGTTCTGCCCCAATGACAAGCTGACGTTTTTTGCCATCTTTTCTGACACAGTCCCAGAATGCTTTGATGTAGAGCTGATTCTCTCCACTGGTGTATGTTAATGACTAACCCAAGCGTAAGCCAGACTCATGACAGCGAGGTGAATCAATGAGGGACGTGATAAGAGAGGTGGATGAACTGGACCCGTGCGGGTCAAAGAACAGTCATGACACTCATCCACAACACAGGCCCTGTTTACTCCTGGTATTAAGATGCGTTTTGGTCGATCCGATCACATTTCCATTTACACCTGGTGTTTTAATCCTTTAGTTTCTCATCTTCAAACCAAACTTGGGTCTTCAGCCGACAAAGTATAAATCCCGTCTGGCTAGTGCGCTTCCCGTAATGTTTACGCATTAGGTCCGTCGGCAGAGAGTAGGCGTTTTGCAGGTCTTTTGTGGCTGTCATTTCTAGTAGAGCCCAAAGATCTTTGTTTGCAGGTCATTCGACCACATGAGTGATTACACTATGAAAGCAAGTCGAATGCATTTTCGGCTACCTCTGGAAGTGGTGGAAAGTGGACAAGCTCAAAACGTTTTAGACCTTGTTCACACCTGTATTTAGCATCGTCTACTTGTGATCCGATCGACCAAAACGCTTCTTAACACCAGCAGTAAACAGAGCCACAGTGTCAACAAGCCGAACCATTCATTCATTAGTTGCACTTACATCCATGCTACTCTTTTTAAAGCAATAAATAATAATGTGCAATTGGAATAGACTTTGTGCTGCCTTTGTGAGTTTATGTCAGCTCTCTGGAGCAATGAACCGTATTTTTAAGTCTTTAAAGAGGATCTATTATGCCCCTTTGCAAAGTCTATATTTTGATTTTTGGCTCTACTAGAATAGTATGAGGGAAAATGGCTGTCCGAGTTACACGCCATCAACTATTTTGTCTGCAGGCGCCGTTTGTTTGTAGCACGTGGAAAAGAAGACGAAACCATAGCAAGCATCAATTTTTTAGAAAGTCGATGTCTCTGTGTCCTCGTTTTATGACACCTGAGGACACCTGAGTTTTTGCGTTGTCTGCTTGAGAGCTCACAGGTCAGGCTGGCAGAGAAATTTGAGAAAGGGATTTCGCTTTCTCAGTCCTATCTTATAGACTCTGCCGATCTTCTGGATCCGGAAGCCCGCTCTATGGCATCTTCTGATCCAGCAGAGAGCATGTTGCTGGCGGCGTCTAACTCTAAAGGAGCTTGACGTGGTAGGAGGGGGTGAGGAGAGTGAGTCTGTCAGCCCCGCATATGAGAAATTGTTGGATGTAATGGCCTGCGCCATGGCCAGGTTGAATTTGACCTGGTCACGTGAAAAACAAGATCTCACTTCCGGTAGACTGGATGAGTGATTTCTGGGGGTTTTTCCCACCCCCTACTTTTCTTCTGGATCTTCACAACGAGATGGAGAAGTCCTGGAAGAAGCCATATTCAGCATGCATTATTCCCTTTCAACAAAAGAATTACGCAAATGTGAAAGGATTGCGTGAGTGAGGATATGTGATATGGCTAGGTATCTCTCGTAGAGTGAGGCACCCTCATTGAAGGCTCCGGCAAGCCGTATGCGGGTCAAGCTAGTTAGGACGATTCCAAGGGCCCACACACTTTTGGGGCCCCCAGAGATTTATTTTATTAATGGAATAATCTCATATACCTCATATTCTTCACAGGGCCCAACATTGCTAGCGGCGCCCCTGCAACCCGGTTCCCTGAGAAGGAGAACAAGATGCTGCATTTTGTTGCCATGCCTTAGGCTTACCTGTGCGTCTCCTTCAGACGAGGAGTTGCTGAGTTGATTTAGGCACCCTTGTGATGATATGGACTGCCTTCTGCCAATGAATAACGGCGTGTTTCAGACACTGGTCAAGCTGAGGTTGTTTCCCATAGCGTCAACACCAAAACAGAGCGTCTCTTTCCCCTTCTCAGGGAGCCCGGTTGCATACACAACCTGAGATGTTTTAATTCTTCAATTTTCAAAAAAACACATAATTTTCCCCATATTCTCCGTTGTAGCTAAGCTAGAGGAAAATTTAAGCAGTAATAACTTGGCTGTAGCTTGGGGTGGAATGAAAAAAATGACAGGACAGCAAAAAACAGTAAATAAGTCATTTAACATTGCAGGTTATGATGGTAACAAAGACTTAGCCGATGCACTTAATACTTTTTATTTACGATTTGACACAGAGGACTTTGCAGATGAACTATGCAGTGAGTCTGCCCTCCCCACAAAGACTAATCTGATGTTTAATCCTCAGGATGTTAAGGCAGTTTTTCAACAACAAAAAAAGATAAATAAGAGCCCAGGACCGGATAGTATTAGAGGGAGACAGCTTTGCGAGGTGTTCTGTTTTATTTTTAAGATGTCCTTGGAGCAGCGGAGGGTCCCTAGGGTGTGGAAGGAGTCCATTGTTGTTCCGGTGGCAAAATGTGGAAAACCAAAAGAGCTAAATGACTTAAGACCAGTGGCATTGACATCACTGGTCATGAAGTCATTTGAAAGGTTAGTTAAAGAGGAATTGTTGGAAATGGTGGAGAGGGCACTGGACCCTATGCAATTTGCATTTAGAGCTGGGATGGGAGTAGAGGATGCCCAAATCACATTACTCAACTTCCTGTACAGTCATCTAGAAAGTCCTGGTATGCATGCTGGATTTTTCATCCGCATTCAATACTATCCAGCCACATGTTTTAGCTTGGAAATTGCTAAATTATTTTAATCTTGATGTTAACCTTGTGGGCTGGATTGTAGATTGTTTAACGTGTAGGTCTCAGGGGGTTAGAGTAAATGGCTGTCTGTCAGATCAGCGCACCTCCTCCACGGGCTCTCCTCAGGGCTGTGTCCTGTCCCCTCTACTGTATATTCTCTACACCAATGACTGTAGAAGCCAGCACGTGGACAGGTACATCCTGAAATTTGCTGATGATACAGTTATCATCAGCTTGCTTAACAATACTGAATCCGAGCATGGGCCGGTGGTTGATGAGTTTGTTGAATGGTGCGATGAAGCCTTCCTCCAATTAAATACTACAAAGACTAAGGATATGATCATAGATTTTAGAAGGAAATCATCCAAATCACCGTCTCAGACCTTCATTAAAGGAACCGGTATTGAATTTGTAGAACAGTATAAATATCTAGGAACAATAATTGATAGTGACTTAAAATTTGATGCTAATTCTGATGCCATTTGTAAGAAGGGTCAGCAACGTCTGTATTTCCTCAGGAAGTTAAATGTTTTTAATGTTGACAAGACAATGATGTGTTTGTTTTACAAGTCTTTTATTGAATCTGTTTTTACTTTTTCTATGATTGCATGGTATGGAAACCTGAACAACCTAAACAACATTGTGAAGGTGTCTGGTAAGGTTATAGGGATCGCACCCTGACTGCTATCTTTGAACAGCATGTTCTTCGTAAGTCCAGGTCTATACTAGACAAAAAAAAAAACATCCTCTACATTGTAAGTTTGAAATTCTTCCTTCAGGTCGCAGATTTAGAGTTCCACGATTCAAGTGCAATAGGAGCAATAATACTCATTTGTTCCCTGTGCAATAACCCTGCTAAATAGTCTCAGGTAACCTCATATTTAGAGATTGTTTTTATGTTTTTTATGGTAGGTTTATTTATATTTATACTGTACTGTATGGTACATTTTATTTTATTTTCGGGCGGGTATCTTTTGTGTATGTGTGTTGTTATTCTGATCCCTGTATGTATGTATGTTTTTTTGTTTGTTTTTTTATCTTGTGCCCTGACTGCAAATCAAGTTTCCCACCTGGGATAATAATAATAAATGAAAATGAAATGAAAGCCCCTCCTTCTGAAAAGCACACTGTGCTCTGATTAGTCGGCTGGATCAGTGTGTTGTGATTGGTCGAGCGCTTCGAGTGTGTTTGGGGAAAGCCCCGCCCTTTCCATAACCACCAGTTTCAACACACTACTAACTAACTCAACCAGGCCCCGCCCCTTTATTCTGCGCATGAATTATTATAATGAGGAATATTGTGACGTGTTCGTTCCCAGGAAGAAACTCAAGACTACAATGGCGGCGTTTCAGGAGTTCAGAAACACTGACACTCATATAGATAATTACTCCACTTGACTTGAGTGACTTTGTACTTTGAAACTTTACACACTAAAGAACTAAAAAAGTATAAGAAGACTCCTTTAAACTTGTCTTAGCTTGCACACAGCAGACATTAATATCAGGGCAGGAACATCTGATGGCTGCAGTGCTGTCAGCTCACCTGTAGGTGGCGTATCAGCTCGTTCATCAGGGTTAACCATAGCCGACACATGAATCAGTGCAGGAACCAGACCTCCAGAAGCCCAGCAGATCCGCGTCGGTGATGTGCTCACTCTCTGATGTCTGGAGCCACAGTCAATCATTGACCAGTTATCAGACATCGCCACACACAAAGCCACGTTATGTAATGCCACATTCCTGCGCCTTCAGAAGACCAATGAGCGGCTGTCTTCAAGTGTCTGGCCCGAGCTCATGTGACTAACAGCGTTCGGTTACACCTACAACAATGAACAAAATGTGGACGCTAAAGTTATATTGAGCCAGAGGACGGTTGCATTACTCAGATGCTGCTCTTTAAAAACTCAGGAGACTTAATCCTTGAAGAAATAACAATAGACAGAAACCAGATGACATCTACACTGCAGAAAATGATGTTCTTCCTCTGTATTTTTGTCTTGTTTTCCAGTACAAACATTCTTAAATAAAGATACTGGAGAAGAAAAAAGTCTTGTTTTCTGGAGAAAAAAAAGTTTATGCTTAAAATAAGATCAAATATCTGCCAATGAGGTCAGAAAAATAAACTTAACTAACTTAACTTAAAGGGTAAACAAGTAAATTTTTTGGACTCCACTGTCACTTCATTTTGATACATTTTTCAAAACACAAAACCTCAAGATCTCCAGAAATTTGTTTCTCAAGTCTAAATTAAAGAAAGTTGAGATATGTGTACTGTAAAACAAGAAAAAATACAAATCTTTTTATGCAGTGTATAGAGCTATAAATAAGTCTCATTCTCATTTGATGGAAATGTTTGAGTAGTTAGCTTAGACACATCTGAGACTTGCACATGATCTCAGTGTTGAGACACGACTGAAACGATAAAGAGATCGAATTTGTGATTTTCTCCTTTTAAGGGAAGACATCTTAAAGTGTTATTTAATTTATTTTTTTAAATATGTATTTTTAAAATGTGTTGTTATATTTGTTATATATATATATAATGTTGTTATACTTTTATTTTTTATATTTTCAATTTATTTTTTATTATATTATAAAAAACATTATTAGATTGTTTATTTTTAGTTAAAATTTGTACAATTTTAAAGTAATATTAACAAAAAACTTAGCATTTTGTTACATTGTACTTTTTGTTTCCTGTAGTTTCATCTTAGTCTTTACTGTGTTGCTGAAATGATGACAGTTTTTGTGAGATTGTTCGTTGTTGAATGATGTGACAATGAGAGCTTGTGTGTTTCTAAGCACATCATATTGATGGTTCAGTGCATTTGTGTTTGTCTTGAATATCTCATTCGGCCGATCAGTGTGAGTGTGTGTGTGGAGGAATCTGCTGGTATTGTTGGAGTCCCTTCCCCCATCCTCGTGTGTGTGTGTGTGTGTGTGTGTGTGAGAGAGAGAGAGGCAGGGAGGCTCATGGGAACAGCAGTGGAGGGAGAACGAGAGCAGAGGGAGGATCCGTCTTTCTTTTCACTAACTCTGGATCTGAGTTGGGAAGAGACTAATGAGGAAGCAATGATCTGCTCGAATCGGGACTAAAGTTTGAGTCTTCAGCACAGATTTACAACTAAACTATGACAACGTGAAGTGAGATTCCTTTCCCTCTCATCTCACAAACACAAGACCAGCCAACTCTCCAGCAAGCCAAGGTAAGCTCTCTCGCTCGCTCTCTCTCTCTGTTCTCATGAATCAGTCTTCACACTGCGTTCAGGGCTTTTATTGATTCTGATGACAGCTGTATTGAATGGCTCAGATCTGTGTGTGTGTGTGTGTGTGTGTGTGTGTTCTCTTCCAGAGCTTCAAGGGTTTCTCACTTGTGTCTCACTCAAGTATCAGAGGGGTTTCCCCCCTAAAATCTCAAGACACAAATGAGTCAGTCGTGTCCCTGCTAACCAAATATATGGTCTAAGAACATGATGAAAATGTTATTTCTGAATGTTTTAAACACGTGTTTTCTAGGTTATGTGAGCATTAAGGGAACATTCCATTCCACTATTCTGCAAACGTTATGAGACATTACTTTCAAATGTTCTGAAACAACTAGAAACATTTAAAAAACATTAAACGAATGTCCATCTAAACCGTTTCAGATAAAGCACTCCATGGATGATGTATCAATAATGTTTTTGTTCTAACGTTTTAAAAACATTATTAAAGGCCAGATAACTTTGAACAAATGTTCTATAAGTTTTCAGCAAGAGCGTTTGTTCATAACTCTGAGAGAACTTTGAGACAGTGTTATCTGAAGTCCTGTTAGCTGATGGTCCAGATAGAGTGCTGATAGAGTTCTGATAGAGTTCTGATTGAGTTCTGATAGAGTTCTTATAGAGTTCTGCTTGAGTACTGATAAAGTTCTGATAGAGTTCTTATAGAGTCCAGACAGAGTTCTGATAGAGTCCTAATAGAGTTCTGATTGAGTTCTGATAGAGTTCTGCTTGAGTTCTGATAGAGTTCTGATAGAGTTCTTATAGAGTCCAGACAGAGTTCTGATAGAGTTCTGATAGAGTCCTAATAGAGTTCTGATTGAGTTCTGATAGAGTTCTGCTTGAGTTCTGATAGAGTTCTAATAGAGTTCTGCTTGAGTTCTGATAGAGTTCTGATAGAGTTTTTATAGAGTCCAGACAGAGTTCTGATAGAGTTCTGATAGAGTCCTAATAGAGTTCTGATTGAGTTCTGATAGAGTTCTGCTTGAGTTCTGATAGAGTTCTGATAGAGTTCTGCTTGAGTTCTGATAGAGTTCTGATAGAGTTCTTAGAGTCCAGACAGAGTTCTGATAGAGTTCTGATAGAGTCCTAATAGAGTTCTGATTGAGTTCTGATAGAAGTTCTGCTAGAGTTCTGATAGAGTTCTGTTAGAGTCCTGATAAAGTTCTGATTGAGTTCTGATAGAGTTCTGATAGAGTCCTGATAGAGTTCTAATAGAGTTCTGATAGAAGTTCTGCTAGAGATCTGATAGAGTTCTGTTAGAGTTCTGATAGAGTCCTGATAAAGTTCTGATAGAGTTCTGCTATAGAGTTCTGATAGAGTTCTGATAGAGTCCTAATAGAGTTCTGATTGAGTTCTGATAGAAGTTCTGCTAGAGTTCTGATATAGTTCTGTTAGAGTCCTGATAAAGTTCTGATTGAGTTCTGCTAGAGTTCTGATAGAGTTCTGTTAGAGTTCTGATAGAGTCCTGATAAAGTTCTGATAGAGTTCTGCTTTAGAGTTCTGATAGAATTTTTGCTAGAGTTCTGATAGAGTCCTAATAGAGTTCTGATAGAGTTCTGCTAGAGTTGTGCTAGAGTTCTGATAGAGTCCTAATAGAGTTCTGCTAGAGTTCTAATAGAGTTCTGATAGAAGTTCTGCTATAGAGTTCTGCTAGAGTTTGGCTGGAGTTCTGCTAGAGTTCTGCTTGAATTCTGCTAGAGTTCTAATAGAGTCCTGATAGAGTTCTGATAGAATTCTAATAGAGTCCTGATAGAGTTCTGCTAGAGTTCTAATAGAGTCCTGATAGAGTTCTGCTAGAGTTCTAATAGAGCCCTGATAGAGTTCTGCTAGAGTTCTAATAGAGCCCTGATAGAGTTCTGCTAGAGTTCTGATAGAGTTCTAATAGAGTCCTGATAGAGTTCTGCTAGAGTTCTAATAGAGCCCTGATAGAGTTCTGCTAGAGTTCTAATAGAATCCTGATAGAGTTCTGCTAGAGTTCTGATCAGTTGTGTGTTTGGAGTCTCTGTAAAAGTCAAGCTTCTGTTTCTCAGAGTAACATCTGAGACATGAGCAGAAGTGTGTGTTTGCGCTCACTGACTCTCACTGCAGGACGAATAATGGAGGCTCGGTGTGTGTGTGTGTGTGTGGTGTGTGTGTGTGAAGCGTCTGCTGTCCTCAGGGTTGGGCATTTAATGACAAGTGCTCCGAGAAGCTTTACTCGAGGAATGTTCAGTGCGTCTCCACCCATCCACACACACACACACACACACACACACACACACACACACACACACACACACACACACACACACACACACACACACACACACACACACACCCTTCACTGCCATCACAGCCACTTTCATTGATAAATCTCACTGGAAATCCTCAGTTTGACCCAAGAAGAACACTCTGTCGAGTGTTAAATCACAGTCCCTCGCAGACACACACACACACACACACACACATAAAGAGAAACACATGTACAGCGGGACGGAGAGGAGCTTCAGACGGATGAACTGCAGCGGATGACACAGAGAGAGTCAGACCAGTGGATTCATGTTCACACACACAACAGTCCGAACACGTCCTCACCTGAGCTCCATCACTGATCCTCTACAGCATGAGCCTGATTAATACATCATCCAGTGAACGAGGCTGTGTGTGTGTGTTTGTGTGTGTGTGTGTGTGTGTGTGCAGCTCCACATCTCTGTATCTGCTTCAGCTCATGAGCCTCATACACTCAAACTCATCCAATGCTTTAGTGCTCTATCATATTTAAAAATCATTCAGTTCTAATTCTACAGTTATTCTACAAATACTCACAGTTATTTCTCTAGTTCAGTGTCTGTCCCTGACACGAGAAATGGACTGATCCACACTGGTCAACACTGATAATAATCATAAATGTGTCTTGAGCATCAAATCATCATATTAGAGTGATTTCTGGAGGATCATGTGACACTGAAGACTGGAGTAATGATGCTGAAAATTCAGCTTTGATCACAGGAATAAATTACACTTTGCTGTATATTCACATAGAAAACAGATGATTTACATTATAATAATATTTCACTGTTTTACTGTAGTTTTGATCAAATAAATGCAGCTTTTCTGAGCAGAAGAGACTCTTTCAGAAACATTAAAAATCTTACCGACCCCAAACTGTTGACCGGTAGTGTGTGTTCAGGTGTCTGTCAGAGGCACAGATGTAAACGCAGTGTGAGTGTGTGTGTGTGTGTGTGTGTTCACCTGTTCTCTCAGCTGTTTCAGGTGTGTATTCAGTAGGACAGCAGGATTGAGAGCTGTCAATCACAGCATCTAACGCAGGTTGTAAACGCAGTGTGTGTGTGTGTTTGTATGTGTGTGAGATCTTGCCATCTGCTTCTCTGCTGTTTCTTATGAATATAAATCCTGTCTGCTGCATCGAGGTTTGTTTCCTATTTCTTCTACCATGGCCTTCTTGGAAGTCCCTGCTTACAAAATTACATTCTGGCAACGTTTTTCCAACAATTTTATTAGCATTATTATGTTCTCTGAACATTCAAAATGTCCTGTTTTTTAAATGTTTTAAAAGTGTTTCTTCTTGATTATATGATTGTTAAGGGAACATTCCATTGTATCATTCTTCATACATTATCGGAACATTACATTTGTATGATCTATGAAACAAGTAGCATAATTTAAAAACCGTTAGATGAACGTCCGACTAAAATATTTCAGGACAAAATGTTCCATGAACAATGTAAGTAATAGTTTTGAGAACATTATTAAAGATCAGAAATCTTTGAATAAACATTGTATTAACGTTACATTAGTTGATAACTGTGAGAGAGCATTCCCCGTTCCCCGTTCCTGTTCCCCATTACATGTTCCCCCTTCCCCTTTCCCCTTTCCCCGTTCTCTGTTCCCCCTTCCCCTTTCCCCTTCCCCTTTCCCCTTTCCCCTTTCCCCGTTCCCCTTTCCCCGTTCCCCGTTCCTGTTCCCCATTACATGTTCCCCCTTCCCCTTTCCCCTTTCCCCGTTCTCTGTTCCCCCTTCCCCTTTCCCCTTCCCCTTTCCCCTTTCCCCTTTCCCCTTTCCCCGTTCCCCTTTCCCCGTTCCCCTTTCCCCGTTCCCCTTTCCCCTTTCCCCGTTCCCCTTTCCCCGTTCTCTGTTCCCCCTTCCCCTTTCCCCTTTCCCCGTTCTCTGTTCCCCCTTCCCCTTTCCCCTTCCCCTTTCCCCTTTCCCCTTTCCCCGTTCCCCTTTCCCCTTTCCCCGTTCCCCTTTCCCCTTTCCCCGTTCCCCTTTCCCCGTTCCCCCTTCCCCTTTCCCCTTTCCCCGTTCCCCTTTCCCCTTTCCCCTTTCCCCGTTCCCCATTCCCCGTTCTCTGTTCCCCTTTCCCCTTTCCCCGTTCCCCTTTCCCCTTTCCCCGTTCCCCTTTCCCCGTTCCCCTTTCCCCATTCTCTGTTCCCCTTCCCCTTTCCCCTTTCCCCTTTCCCCGTTCTCTGTTCCCCCTTCCCCTTTCCCCTTTCCCCTTTCCCCTTTCCCCGTTCCCCTTTCCCCATTCTCTGTTCCCCCTTCCCCGTTCCCCTTTCCCCTTTCCCCTTTCCCGTTCCCCTTTCCCCTTTCCCCGTTCTCTGTTCCCCTTCCCCGTTCCCCTTTCCACGTTCTCTGTTCCCCCTTCCCCTTTCCCCTTTCCCCTTTCCCCGTTCCCCTTTCCCCTTTCCCCGTTCCCCGTTCCCCTGTCCCCGTTCTCTGTTTCCCCTTTCCCCTTTCCCCTTTCCCCGTTCTCTGTTCCCCCTTCCCTGTTCCCCATTCCCCTTTCCCCGTTCTCTGTTCCCCTTCCCCGTTCTTTTTTCTTCTTTCCCCTTTTCCCGTTCTCTGTTCCCCCTTCCCCTTTCCCCTTCCCTTTTCCCCCTTCCCTGTTCCCCTTTCCCCCTTCCCACTTCCCACTTCCCCCTTCCCCCTCCCCCCTTCCCCCGTTCCCCGTTCCCCGTTCTCGGTTCCCCCTTCCCCTTTCCCCTTTCCCCTTTCCCCTTTCCCCCTTCCCCCTTCCCCGTTCCCCTTTCCCCTTTCCCCCTTCCCCCGTTCCCCGTTCTCGGTTCCCCTTTCCCCTTTCCCCTTTCCCCTTTCCCCTTTCCCCATTCCCCGTTCTCTGTTCTCTGTTTCCCTTTCCCCGTTCCCCACTCCCCGTTCTCTGTTCCCCGTTCCTGTTCCCCCTTCCCCTTTCCCCGTTCTGTTCCCCTTTCCCCGTTCCCGGTTTCCCCTTTCCCCGTTCACTGTTCCCTGTTCAATGTTCCCCCTTCCCCTTTCCCCGTTCCCCGTTCCCAGTTTCCCCTTTCCCCGTTCTCTGTTCCCTGTTCCCTGTTCCCTGTTCCCCCTTCCCCCTTCCCCTTTCCCCGTTCCCCCTTCCCCTTTCTCTGTTCCCCCTTTCCCTTTCTCTGTTCCCCCTTCCCCTTTCCCCGTTCCCCGTTCCCCTTCCCCCTTCCCCCTTCCCCCTTCCCCGTTCTCTGTTCCCCCTTCCCTGTTCCCCATTCCCCTTTCCCCGTTCTCTGTTCCCCTTCCCCGTTCTTTTTTCTTCTTTCCCCTTTTCCCGTTCTCTGTTCCCCCTTCCCCTTTCCCCTTCCCTTTTCCCCCTTCCCCTTTCCCCGTTCCCCCTTCCCCTTTCTCTGTTCCCCCTTTCCCTTTCTCTGTTCCCCCTTCCCCTTTCCCATTTCCCCGTTCCCCGTTCCCCTTCCCCCTTTCCCCTTTCCCCTTTCCCCGTTCTCTGTTCCCCCTTCCCTGTTCCCCATTCCCCTTTCCCCGTTCTCTGTTCCCCTTCCCCGTTCTTTTTTCTTCTTTCCCCTTTTCCCGTTCTCTGTTCCCCCTTCCCCTTTCCCCTTCCCTTTTCCCCCTTCCCTGTTCCCCTTTCCCTGTTCCCCTTTCCCCCTTCCCCCTTCCCCCTTCCCCCTTCCCACTTCCCACTTCCCCCTTCCCCCTCCCCCCTTCCCCCGTTCCCCGTTCTCGGTTCCCCCTTCCCCTTTCCCCTTTCCCCCTTCCCCGTTCCCCTTTCCCCCTTCCCCCGTTCCCCGTTCTCGGTTCCCCCTTCCCCTTTCCCCTTTCCCCTTTCCCCTTTCCCCTTTCCCCATTCCCCGTTCTCTGTTCTCTGTTTCCCTTTCCCCGTTCCCCACTCCCCGTTCTCTGTTCCCCGTTCCTGTTCCCCCTTCCCCTTTCCCCGTTCTGTTCCCCTTTCCCCGTTCCCGGTTTCCCCTTTCCCCGTTCACTGTTCCCTGTTCAATGTTCCCCCTTCCCCTTTCCCCGTTCCCAGTTTCCCCTTTCCCCGTTCTCTGTTCCCTGTTCCCTGTTCCCCCTTCCCCCTTCCCCCTTCCCCTTTCCCCCTTCCCTTTTCTCTGTTCCCCCTTTCCCTTTCTCTGTTCCCCCTTCCCCTTTCCCCTTTCCCCGTCCCCCTTCCCCCTTCCCCCTTCCCCTTTCCCTTTCCCCATTCCCCCTTCCCCTTTCCCTTTCCCCTTTCTCTGTTCCCCCTTCCCTGTTCCCCCTTCCCTGTTCCCCGTTCCCGGTTTCCCCTTTCCCCGTTCTCTTTTCCCTGTTCCCTGTTCCCTGCTTCCCCCTTCCCCTTTTCCCGTTCTCCGTTCCCCCTTCCACTTTCTCTGTTTCCCCTTCCCCTTTCCCCATTCCCCGTTCCCCGTTCTCTGTTCCCCGTTCCCTGTTCCCCCTTTCCCCGTTCTCTGTTCCCCGTTCCCTGTTCCCCATTCCCCTTTCCCCGTTCTCTGTTCCCCTTCCCCGTTCCCCGTTATTTTTGCTTCTTTCCCCTTTCCCCGTTCTCTGTTCCCCCTTCCCCTTTCCCCGTTCTCTGTTCCCCATTCCCCTTCCCTGTTCCCCGTTCCCTGTTCCCCCTTTCCCCGTTCTCTGTTCCCCGTTCCCTGTTCCCCATTCCCCTTTCCCCGTTCTCTGTTCCCCTTCCCCGTTCCCCGTTCTTTTTTCTTCTTTCCCCTTTCCCCTTTCTCTGTTCCCCATACCCCTTTCCCTGTTCCCCCTTCCCCGTTCTCTGTTCCCCCTTCCCCTTTCCCCGTTCTCTGTTCCCCATTCCCCTTCCCTGTTCCCCGTTCTCTGTTCCCTGTTCCCTGTTCCCTGTTCCCCCTTCCCCTTTCCCCGTTCCCGGTTTCCCCTTTCCCCGTTCTCTGTTCCCCTTCCCCGTTCTCTGTTCCCCTTCCCCGTTCTCTGTTCCCCTTCCCCCTTCCCCCTTCCCCCTTCCCCCTTCCCCCTTCCCCTTTCCCCGTTCCCCGTTCTCTGTTCCCCGTTCCCTGTTCCCCCTTCCCCGTTCCTGTTCCCCTTTCCCCGTTCTCTGTTCCCCTTCCCCCTTCCCCTTCCCCTTCCCCCCTTCCCCTTTCCCCGTTCCCCGTTCCCCGTTCTCTGTTCCCCGTTCCCCATTCTCTGTTCCCCGTTCCTGTTCCCCGTTCCCCGTTCTGTTCCCCCTTCCCTGTTCTGTGCCCCCTTCCCATTTCTCTGTTCCTCCTTCCCCTTTCCCTGTTCTGTTCCCCCTTCCCCTTTCCCTTTCCCCTTTCCCCGTTCCCGGTTTCCCCGTTCCCCGTTCTCTGTTCCCCTTCCCCGTTCCCCGTTCTCTGTTCCCCATTCCCCGTTCTCTGTTCCCCATTCCCCGTTCCCTGTTCTCTGTTCCCCGTTCCCCGTTCTCTGTTCCCTGTTCCCCTTCCCCTTTCCCCGTTCTCTGTTCCCCATTCCCCGTTCTCTGTTCCCCATTCCCCGTTCTCTGTTCCCCGTTCCCCTTTCCCCGTTCTCTGTTCCCTGTTCCCCTTCCCCTTTCCCCGTTCTCTGTTCCCCATTCCGCTTTCCCTGTTCTCTGTTCCCCATTCCCCGTTCTCTGTTCCCCATTCCCCGTTCTCTGTTCCCCGTTCCCCTTTCCCCGTTCTCTGTTCCCCGTTCCCTATTCCCCGTTCTCTGTTCCCCGTTACCTGTTCCCTGTTCTCTGTTCCCCATTCCCCTTTCCCCGTTCTCTGTTCCCCCTTCCCCTTTCTCTGTTCCCCATTCCCCGTTCTCTGTTCCCCATTCCCCGTTCTATGTTCCCCGTTCCCCTTCCCCCGTTCTCTGTTCCCCATTCCCCTTTCCCCGTTCTCTGTTCCCCATTCCCCTTTCCCCATTCCCCGTTCTCTGTTCCCCGTTCCCCTTTCCCCGTTCTCTGTTCCCTGTTCCCCTTCCCCTTTCCCCGTTCTCTGTTCCCCATTCCCCTTTCCCCGTTCTCTGTTCCCCATTCCCCGTTCTCTGTTCCCCGTTCCCCTTTCCCCGTTCTCTGTTCCCCGTTCCCCGTTACCTGTTCTCTGTTCCCCATTCTCTGTTCCATGTTCTCTGTTCCCCTTTCCCCGTTCCTGTTCCCCCTTCCCCTTCCCCTTCCCCTTTCCCCGTTCTCTGTTCCCCATTCCCCTTCCCTGTTCCCCGTTCTCTGTTCCCCATTCCTTGTTCCCCCTTCCCCTTTCCCCTTTCCCCTTTCCCCTTTCCCTTTCCCTTTCCCCTTTCCCCATTCTCTGTTCCCCATTCCCCTTCCCTGTTCCCCGTTCCCTTTTCCCCGTTCCCTGTTCCCCATTCCCCTTCCCTGTTCCCCGTTCCCTGTTCCCCATTCTCTGTTCCCCATTCGCTGTTTCCCGTTCCCTGATCCCCTTTCTCTGTTCCCAGTTCCCTGTTCCCCGTTTCCCGTTTCCCTTTCCTCGCTCTCTGTTCCCATTTCTCTGTTCCCCTTTCTCTGTTCCCCTTTCCCTTTTCCCCGTTCTCTGTTCCCTTCCTCTGTTCTCTGTTCCCTGTTCTCCACGGTGTTGACTGCAGTCTGTGGGTGTGACTCTTGTTGGCTCAGTCGTGTGTGTGTGTGTGTGTGTTCCTGTGTGTTTCTTCTAGCTGAAGGCTACAGAAACCTGATCCGGCAGCAGCTTGTTTCCACAGGCCCGGATCTCACACACGTGGTCTGGTGTTTCTGTGCCTGCAGGAGGTGAAGCTCCTCACACACACCTTCACCCAGGCATGTGTGTTAGACCTGCGGAGGCACGTCACTGAACACACACCGCTGCTGTTCAACCTCAGATCAGGCCTTCCTCTCAATGAAACAACACAGTCAATGTGATTTCATCTGCTTCAGACACAAACCCTGATCTCTGGCTTTCAGACCGAATCGCTCAGCTTTAGTCTCGTCAAGGCACAACTGCTCTCATGGCAAAGTTCCTCTTCATTCTTTGCTTAGGGTTACAAAGGAGTAAGAAATACTCTTGCACTGTGATTTACTGATAGCCAACATCGTCCACATTTAGATCAATATGATAATATGTGCTGCAAAATAAACACAACAGAAATAACAGTGGTGGGAGAACAGCAGCTCAGAAAGTATCAGATCAGAGATGTACTGTAGATATGTTTGACCTCGTGCATGTCTCGTCACGTTTATTCATACAGCACTTTATACAATAGATTGATCTAAAGCAGCAACTTTACAGTATTAAACATGATAAAAGTTAGAATCACAGCTTCAGTTACTTCTTTAAAGCGGCTCTCAGTGTTCATGTTCTTACTTGCGTCTGACCTCGAGAAATAAACCAGAGAAGATTTACACCTCAAAGAAGGCGGAGGCTCAGAGCCACTCCCACCTATTACATCATCGCCACATGAACCAACGGGAGATCGAAGGTGTTTAGTGACGCACAACAACTTTTTGGGAAGCTTCACTTTGACAAGCTGTTTCAAACTTCAAACGAACTTTGTTCTTGTTTTGTTGGCTGCAAAAATGCCACTGTATGTGTTTTATATTTATATCATATAATGTAAGTTAATCAATATCACACGAAGAGTGCCGTTTTTCTCCAGATATCAGCATGAAAACAAATGTGATATTGATTTTTTACAAGTTCAGCCAACAGAAGAAGCCACATGACTGCAATTGCGTCTCTAGAACGCAAGTCGGGGTTTAATTACTGAATGAATCAGCTTTTGAAACGAATCAGTTGAATGAATGATTTAATGACTCATTCATTAAGAGAGTCAAATGCTTCGTTCCAGAATGAATCAGCCGTTCGAATGAATCGGTTGAATCTCAATGACTCACTCATTAACAGGGACTTGCTGCCACCTACTGGCAGTTTT
The DNA here is from genome assembly GCA_029959095.1 of Rhinichthys osculus. Taxonomy (NCBI): domain Eukaryota; kingdom Metazoa; phylum Chordata; class Actinopteri; order Cypriniformes; family Leuciscidae; genus Rhinichthys; species Rhinichthys osculus. The sequence goes on from JARWKJ010000007.1 coordinate 48,616,646, forward strand.
AATTTCACATGTTTAATCATCAAAACGTTATGCATTTTAATTGCAGGTTATATGTCCCTCTGATCTTCATTAAACTGTAAATGCATGTAAATCCACTTCAGATGCAGCTTCTGTTTCCTCTGCATGTTGTTACAGATTTAATTTGATTGGTATGTATTTAAGTTATTTATTATAATTTATTGATTAAATGTAAGAATTTTACACGAAAGATTATGCATACATGTAATTAGGTTAGAAAAAAATCCCTATAATATACTGTCCAATTATCGTTATTGATAAAATCCCAGAAAGTATTAAGATATCATTTTTTGTCAATATCGCACACCCTAGGCTTGTTACATTTGAATGACCTCTTGACCCGAACACATGCGCCACACACACACACACACACACACACGTTTACTCAGCTATCTAAATGAGGACATTCCACAGGCTTCTATTGTTTTTATATACAGCGTGTAAAACTAACCAACACACAAACCCTCACAGAAAACTCCAGATGTCAGTCTTTAAAGCCAGTTTTATTCATATCTACATTCTAAAAGTTTGTTCATATATCATTCACCTTAGTTATATTTACTCCTGAAAGCATGGTGAAAATATATTTGTTTTATTCTCTGATTTATGTTGTGATAAAAAGAGAAATCCCAAAAAAAAAAAAAAAAAACATCTGGAAAAACTTGTAACTCTGTAATGTCAACAAAATCAAACATGAATTATGAACCTGGATTTATCCAGTGTTCAGATTTCAGTTCTGGAAATGTATGAAAATCATATTTAATTGGATAAATCATTTGCATATTCAAACCTAACATTTCTGAAACTTGTAATACAAAACAAATGTCTTAATGTAGTGTGATTAATCAGTGAGATTGGGTAGGTAAAATCTCAAGCCTATATTATAACCCGTGGAGTCTAAGAATAATAAACCCTGAAAATGTGATCATAACTCTAATGCTCAATCTACATGATTTGTTCTGTAAAACTACAAATTTAATTGAATGCAGGAAGATATTGAGTTTTGGGGAGAATATTGTCACCATGGCATCTCATGTCTAAATGCTATGCTAATTCTGAAAGTAATCAAAGACAGGGTTAAGAGATTCGCGAATGAATCGGTTCTTTTCTGTTTTCTTTCTTTTCAAACAGGTTTGCAGAAAGATTTGAAACCATTGGTGATTCAATCTGATTCATTCGGACAGTTCACTCACGCACTGAATCATTTACAGCGATATTTCAAGCCGAAATAGCATCGGGATACTTTATAAGAAAGTAAAGTATATTCAGTGTAAAACAGGGAGATGTCAGCTATAGTGTGTGAAGGTGTGTGAGCGAGTCTGCAGGTCGAGAGTGTCGAACACACACCAGTTCAGGGAAGCTCTAGACGTTAGCATGTTCCTGGTCTTGTTCTGGTGGTACATTAATAGAAGAATGAGTGGGAATATATTAGTATAGTTTTACCCTCAAATATCTGTCTAAAGCCCTTGTGAAGAAGAACTGCACTTTAGCACAATTTTAAAAAGAGGATAGCCTACTTATTATAGAAATATGAATGTAATGCTTTTGGACACTTAATTGCATGTTAAATTAACTTTTACATCTCAAATGTAATTTTATAATTACTTATATTGTCTTTGAATGTAGGTACTGACAAGCATTTATGGTATATATGTATATATGATTTAATGTCATTTATATTGAAACTTGTGTGTCATGTATTTAAATACATTTGTAATGATAAAGTACTTTTAAAATACATTGACTTTAAATGTAATATCAAATAACACAGTACAGTTAAAATTATAATCAAGTAATTTACATGTGGTTTAGTATGTTAGTCAGTAAGTTAGTCTAAACCACTCCAATAAACAAAAACAAAGCGAAAAGTACACTTATCTTCGTTAGATTACCGGTATTGAACAAAATACTGTTCTGTCATTTTTTTATTAAAAAAAAAAATTCGCTTTGTTTTTGTTTATAATGTATAACTTGATTGGAGTGGTGCACAACTTGGTAAAGTTTTTGCCATTTTCTTTGTGAATACAAAAGAAACTCGTGTAAATGTTTCTAAAAGCTGTAATGGTCCTGAAAACAGCAATCGCTCTTGTGGTGTTCGCGGTCACAGGTGAGCTGTCCTCGAGTGGACGCGTTTGGTACTGCGCACAACACTCTCACTCAAAGCTCATTTGATCAGATATCAACCTCAAATTTGGAACACAACTTGTTTAGATTAATGTATTTGATCAGTTTTAGAGTAAAACATATTTAGTTAAAAAGGATTGAAAAAAAATGTGGTAATGTTTGACCAACACGTATGTTCGGTCTGATGGTCAATATTACCAAGTTGTTTTTTCTATTACAGTGAAATGATTGTATTTTGGTAATCCTTTTTATTTAATATTTTGTATTTTTATGGGATTAAACGGTACTAAATTCTAAATTATAAATGCAGTAGTTACAATCCATTAATTCACTTTTTGAGTAGGCTATATTGAACTGTGGTAAACCTTGCCTGTTTAGACTGTAGTTCGGTGGACACGTGGCAGACGCTGCTGATCTGAGCTCAGTGTGTGCCTGTGTGCAGATGGAGGAGGGATACGAGCTGGACCTCACCTATGTGACGGAGCGCATCATCGCGGTGTCCTTCCCTCAGGACGGCTTCGAGGACACGTACCTGCGGAACCTGAGGGACGTCACGCGCATGCTGCGGTCCAAACACGCGGACAACTATCTGGTGATCACGCGTTCTCTCTCTGCCTTTCCCTTAGCCGTTCCCAGAGCGTGTTTAACTCTCGCTCGCTGCGTTTCAGGTGATCAACCTGTCGGAGAGGAAGCCGGAGCTCAGCAAGATGAACCCGAAGGTAGTGTGGAGGATCCGCTTCACTGCTGAATCACACACACACACACACACACACACGCACACGCACTTCAGGGAAGAACCACGGTTCCCTAGTGCAACGAACATTTTATTCATCTAAAGAACCTTTTTTTCTTTCATAAAGAACATTGGAAAGTTTCCATGGATGTTAAAGGTTCTTCGTGGAACCATCGACGCCAGTAAAAAAGCTTTTTTAATGCAAGTTTTTATGTTATTTTTGTTTTATACATTCTTTCAACCTTAAATTTAAAATAACTCACACTTTCATGCATTACCCTTTTAATTCAGATCTAAATATCATACATCAGGAGTCTTTGACCTCTTGTGGAAATATAATTACACATGATATTTCATGCCTCTAGATGGGCTTATAGTCAAGTCAAATTTATTGTCAATCAAACCATGCAGCAGAACATTACGCAGCAGACTGAAATTGCGTACCCCAATGTGCAATATTAAAACTTGTTTTTTTGTTACATTAAATTTTTTTTTGTATAGCTCTATATGGAGCAGAGGAGTTGTTCTGCTGGGTCCTAAAGCCAGTGTGTTCTTCAGTGTGCATTCAGATGTACACATTATACAATAATTTTTTGGTAAAGTTTTAGCATTTTTAGTTTTAAATTTGAGCATTTTTAGGTTTTTCTATGTGTACTGAAGCATTCCTCGCATTCCACTCATTCCTAACGGGGTCAGATTGACTCGTGAGGGAAGGATTTGATACTTTTTAAAATTTTAACCACAAAACTCCTCGAATCAATTACATTTTTTGTGTGTGTATTCGTGGTTCAAGTGTGACAAGAGTTGTAGAGTCTTGGACCCCTCTGATAAACACTCAATTTGTAAAAAAAATGTGAAAAGATGAGTTTCGGGTCAAAATGAGCAGAGGGAAGGATGAGTGTTAAAAGTGCATGCCAGCGCTGATGTGTGTGTGTGTGTGTCCTCAGACTCTGGACACGGGCTGGCCGGACCTGCACGCTCCTCCTCTGGATAAGATCTGCACCGTCTGCAAGGCCATGGAGAACTGGCTGAGCGCTGACCCGCTGCACGTGGTGGTCATTCACTGCAGGGTGAGGCGCCTCACACACACACACACACACACACACACACACACACACACACAGGCCGTGGAGATAAGTGTGTGTGAAACGCTTCTCCTCTCTCTGATCCTCCAGGGTGGCAAGGGTCGGATCGGAGTCGTCATCTCCTCATTCGTTCACTTCACAGACGTCTCTGCCAGGTACTCTTCAGTTATACAGTAAAATACACTGAAAGCAATAATAATGTAATGGCAGTTTGTCTTCAACTTAAATCAAACAAGAAATCAAAATAAAATAAACAAACTCAAAATCGAACAGCCATTGAGGCACTTAAAGATCGAATCTTACGCAGGGTACAATAAGTCCAATGTCCAAGCAAGCATATCGTTCATGTGGTTTATTTCCATTTGAGCAAGCAAGCATACAAACAAATGGCGTCTCCAGCCTCTCTTTCCCTGATAAAAAACCAACAACCTTTCCCAGTGCCTGCCTGTCTTAAATGTGACCACCATTATATACCTGCCAACAGGTGCTCAATAATTTCAAAATAAAAGTCCCAAAAATACTCAAATTAACTAAAATAACAACATTAATATTCTGGATCTACATCAATAAAATAATCATGCAAATTATTTAAGGTGAAACAAAATAAAGTAATTTAATTATTAACTTAATTACAAAACAAGGAAATAGCTATGTGAAATGTGTAAACCCACAATTACGTTTCTTCCTGTAACGGAGCTATTCTCTAGCTATGTCCTAAAAATAATACATCAATTCTTCTGGTCTTCTTCCCGTGGCTGTCTGGAAAAGAAACAAAACAGAAGGAAAATAGAAGAGAAGAGGGAAAAGAAAGAATATATGTCCATGATGCTACACTGTTGCCTCCAGAAGCAGACAGATCTTCGTTATAGGTCTCTCCAAGACACTGGTCTTAGTTTGGAGGAGCACAGAGCGAACCAATCCTTTGGAGTCTGACTTAGTAGTCAGAACTCGGCCCATCATCCAGGATCCTCTCGGTGCCGTGGCAACAGCAATGATGACAATATCCCCAGGAGAGAAACTTCTTCTTGGTATAGCCCATTTTTGTCTTTCCTGCATTAGAAGTAAGTATTCAAACGTCCATCTTTTCCAAAAAAGTTTGGCAATGTACTGTACTTGCTTCCATCTTCTCCTGATATACATGTCACTCTGTGCGAAGAGTCCTGGTGGAAGGATGGGTTTTCCTTTTAGCAGAAGAATATGGTTTGATGTGAGGGCCTCAAGGTCATTAGGGTCATCTGAGACCTTTGTAATAGGCCTGTCGTTTAGTATTGCCTCTACCTCACAAAACAGCGTCTGCAGGCCTTCATCGTCCAACACCTGCTGCCCAAGAACTGAGGTGAGTATACTTCTTACCGAGCGGATCAGACGCTCCCAAACGCCGCCTTGATGTGAGGCTGTAGGTGTATTAAAGCTCCACTTAATCCCATCTTGAACCAAAGCACCCTGGATTTTTGCATTATTCAAAGCGGCAAGACTTTGCTTTAACTCTTTGTTTGCTCCAATGAAATTCGTGCCATTGTCTGACCTTAGGCTGGACACCGGACCTCTTCTACAAATGAAACTCCGCAAAGCGTTAATGCAGGAATCCGTATCCAAAGAGTATGCCACTTCCAGGTGTATTGCCCGACTGGTTAAACAGGTGAAAAGCACTCCATACCTTTTTAGAAAGCTTCTTCCTCTTTTAACTTCTATGGGGCCGAAATAATCAACTCCCACATCTGTAAAAGGAGCCTTGTCTGGCATAACCCTCTCTTCAGGTAAGTCTGCCATCTTCTGCTCTCCAAGTTTTCCTCTATAACGTCTACATGTTGTACATTCTGAAATTATTTTTCTTGCGGCAGAGTTGGCATTGATTATCCAATATCTCTGTCGAAGTTTGTTCAACATGTGGTTTCTACCAGCGTGTCCTAGTTGTTGATGGATGTGACGTAAAATCAGCTGGGAAACATGCAGATCTTTGGAAAGGATAACGGGATGTTTAATCTCTGATGGTAATGCAGACTTGTGTAAGCGACCCCCAACTCTGAGAATGTCACCTTCCAGTATAGGATCCAACTTGTACAATGAACTGTCCTTGGGGACATTAACCAAGCCGCTCTTCAGGGTGGCAATTTCACTCTTAAACCTGTGTTTTTGAACAAAACTAATTATTGCCTTTTCTGCTTCATCATAACTTTCTGGAGTTAAGGATTTCCCTCCAAGAGTGGCTTTGAAGCTCTGAAGTCTCTGTTCAACAAAACCTTTGACTCCTATGTCTCTGTCACTTTCAGTAGATTTGAACTCTTTTCTCTTCTGGCTCAGGAGCAAAAGAACTCTTTTAAGCTGGAGAAATCAGGCAACAGTTGTTCTAAGCTTCCTCCAAGATGAGAAATAATTAATGAGATAGTCTGTGGGACCTTCTGAGTGCTTAATAGCATTCACAGCTACTTCTCTTTTGACCTCTGGGTCCTCAGCTGGAATCACAGCTATATCCACATCAGTCATTGGCCACTCCTTCTCTGACAAAAAGAGGAACTCTGGCCCTTTAATCCATTTCTGGTGTATGAGAAATTCCTCTGCTCTCAGTCCACGAGATGCTTCATCGGCAGGATTGATCTTAGAGCCCACATACTTCCACTGGTCAACGCCTGTGGCTTCTCTAATAACCGAAACCCTGTTTGCAACAAAGGTATGGAAACGTCTAGTTTCATTGCCTATATACTTGAGGACGGTTGTACTATCGGTCCAAAACACTGACCTCTCCAGCGGCCACTGTAACTCTTTCTGAAGCATTCGGTCCATTTGGACAGCCAGAACTGCTGCAGCGAGCTCCAGACGAGGAATGGTGACTTGCTTCAAGGGTGTAACTCTAGTCTTTCCCACAAGAAATGAAACATGTATTTTGTCACCAACGTTCAGTCTCAGGTAAGACACCGTACTGTATCCAACTTGACTGGCACCTGAAAAGTTATGAATTTGGGCTGTTACAGATGTTCCCAAGTCAGAAGGTTTAATGCAGCGATCCACCTTGAATCCACTCATTTTCTGGAGATCCGTTAGCCAGTCAGACCATTGTTTAGAGAAGGAGGGGGGTATTTGTTCATCCCACTTCAAGTTTCTTCTGCAGAGCTCCTGTAACATTAACTTAGCTGGCATGATAAAAGGACCCAAAAAACCTAATGGATCGTACAGTGAGCTGACCACCGACAAAATACCTCTCCTGGTATGGGGCCGTTCCTGTACTGAAGTCCTAAACATAAACTTGTCAGACTCAACACACCATTGCAGACCCAAGCGCTCTTTCAATAGGAAGCTGGTCCGTGTCTAAATCCAGATCTTTCGTCTCTGTTGCTCTGATGTTACTTGGGATTGATGTCAACACAGAGCGGCTATTAGTTACCCATTTTCTGAGACTAAATCCACCTTTGTCACAGAGCACAGTCAAGTCATTTGCAATTTGAATTGCATCTCCTTCTGAGGCTATGGATTTCAGGCAGTCGTCCACATAAAAGTTATGACGAACTGTACTGATCACTTCATCTGGAAAATCCAACACATTGTCCTCTGCAGTTCTTCTCAAGGCATAATTTGCACAACTTGGGGACGATACTGCTCCAAACAAGTGTACCTTCATTGGATGTTCCACTGGTTCTTGATCACTATTGCCATTAGGCCACCAAAGAAAGCGAAGAAAGTTCATGTGTTTATCAGGCACATGTACTTGATAAAACATGGCATGGATGTCAGACATGACAGCAACATGTTCTTTCCTGAACCGAATGAGGACCCCAATAAGAGAGTTGGTGAGATCTGGACCCTGCAAGAGCTGACAATTTAGTGATGTTCCTTTGTATGTAGCTCTGCAGTCAAACACAACCCTTAGCTTTCCTTTAGTGGGGTGATGTACTCCGTGATGGGGGATGTACCAGACTTTTCCATCCTCTTGTTCCATTTGGTCGACAGGTACCACTTCAGCATAGCCCTGAACCAACATATCACTGATAAATGAGGTGTACTCCTCCTTAAACGTATCATTCCTTTCAAACTTCCTCTTCAAACCTTGTAGGCGCTGTTCAGCAACACAGCGATTATTTGGTAAGACAGGATCTTCTTCCCTGAAAGGTAAGTCAATGCAATAATGTCCGTTTTTCAGTTCTGCTGTACTACTCACAATCTTCATGAATTTAACGTCCTCTCTTGACATCTCCAATTGCTCCTCTGATGTTCTTTCATTAAAATCATGGTAATATTGTTTAATGAGCATTTCTTCCAGATATTCCACAGATATGCGATTGGTTGTAACAGAGCAGCCAGTCTTTACTCTATTGCTGCCACCCCCTCGAAGTGGTCCATTAATTATCCAGCCAACTCTTGTTCGAACTGCATATGGTCCTTCACCTTGACTGTTGATCAGCTCCCAGGGTTCCATCACTTTTGCTGCATCAGTTCCAATGAGTAAATCCACATTTGCATCCACTTCATGAAGCTTTATGTTCCTCAAGTAAGACCATTTAGCCACATCCTCTTGTCGTGGAATGTTCAACTTTGACACTGGCATAATCTTTTGAGTTAAAACATTAGGCAACTCAATAAAATCATTAGTATCCATGCCAGACACTTCCAATCCAGACAAAACATTAGTACTCACAAATTTCTTTTGACCCATTGTCCTTAGTAGAATGTTTACTGGTTTTCCTCTTAGGCCTAGTCTCCTTGCCAAATCAACAGTGCAGAAAGTACCTGAACTCCCAGGACCCAAAAATGCGTAGGTCCGCACAACTGTATTACTCATCTGGCTTTTAACTTGAACTGCAACAATTGAGAAGACAGTATCATCCTCTTCACCGGCCCCTATATGACCACATGTCTGTTGTCCGGTTGACACACTCAGTGGAAGGCTCACAGACTCCTGTACTTCTTTGAACGATGTACCCTTTCCCTCAATGTGAAGGACTGAGGGGTGCTTCAGGTGACACACACTGCAATCTAAACGACTCCTACAGTCTTTCCTTGTGTGACCAACTTTTAAGCAACCAAAACAAATTCCATTTTCCTTTATGAAACTTATCTTGTCCCGGTGCATCTTCAACTTAAACCGTGAGCATTTATCCAGAGCGTGATTGTTCTGTTGGCAGAATAAACAGCATTTAGGATTACTTTGGGCAGAGGAGGACTTGATCTTATCGCCAAGGTAGATCTTATCTCCTTTTACTGAACTGACACTGGTTGCAAAAATATTTCCAGTTCTTCTCTGCTTTGCATGACCAGCGTTGGAGGCTTTAATGTAGCTGGTAGGTTGACAATCCTGTATGTTACCAAACAGAGGGTCAGAGACAATTCTTACTTGTTTTTCAACAAAAAACCTTAGCTTATAAGGCAATTTCATCACAATGCTTCTGAGGTTGGATGGCATGTCCAACTCTTTCATATACATGATTTGCTGTGTTAAATTGGAACAACCTCGAAGAAACAGAGAAAATGATTGTAGTGCTTTCACATCCTCTGGTTTAATGAGAGGCCATGTAAGAATTTTGTCCATATAAGCAGAGGCGATTTTGTGCTCATTACCAAAATGTTCTGCAAGAAGGGATTTAGCTCTTTGGTATCCCTGCTGAGAAGGCAAGTGCTGACAACTTTTCACCAGGTCTCTTGGCTGACCCCTGGTGTACTGCTCCAAAAAGTTCAAGCAATCACTCATATTATTAGTCTTTTCTTCTACACAGTTTTCAAAAGCTCTAATAAAGGTTCTAAACTGAAGAGGGTCACCATCAAACACAGGAATATTTCTCATTGGCAAAGCAGATGCTAGATTTTGCTGAACCAACAATGTGGTGATGTCGTTCTGTCGTTGCATAATGCTCACAATATCGTTCTGGGTGTTATCATCGCATGCTGGGTTAAGATAGGATTGGCGTCCTATTTGTTGAGCATCATGAACCATTGGTGTCCTTTCTGTTTGGGTGTCACTTGTTGCAAGTCTGGTGTCTGATGGTTTCATTTCCACCTTTTTAGGTCTGACAATCTGAGCCTGTGACACAGGGTGAGATCCACGGTGTTTATTCTTTATGTCACTGTGTTCTGGAATGAAATGATCAGCGTGAGGATTGAGGCGGCCTGTCCTTTGCTTGTTCTTTTCATAATAGGAATTCATTCCATCAGATCCTTTAGAACCACACTTTGAATTTATTTCCAGCACATGAAGTTTAGCATTGGCTACAGCAAGATCGGTTTCCAGAGCCAACTGTTCCTTTTCCTTCCTTAATTCCTCTTCTTTGGCTTCTAACAAGTGTTTCCTTTTTAATGCAGTCATGCGTTCCATAAGTGCTGCCTTATCAGCTTCTGCTTTTATCCTTGCAGATGAAGTTGATAATGCTCTTAAAACATAAGAGTGTAGTCTGGAATTATTCTCCTTTACAAATGAGATGTTAGATGCACTGTCTTCAGGATTAATCCCATCAGAAGTTACACTTTGGTTCTCAGGATGTTCAGCATCAAGATCAACTGATTGTACATATGGGTGAGCAACATCAGACAACCAGCCCTTTACTTCTTCAGTGAAATCACGGAACATGGCCATTTTTGTATGAAAATACATATTTTGTCTTTGAACTTCACTCTCTGGTAAATTCAAATTCAAGAAGGATTCATGTGTGTCATTAGCTTCCTCATAACACTTAATGCATTTTCCCAACTGAGATTGCACAGAGTTCACATTGTCAGTGGATTCCATCAAGACACGTATTTGTTCCATGTACTTCTTAGCCTGCTTACATTTCAAAGACCTCTTTTCTTGGCACGTTTTTGCATAAAATGCCAACCCTTTTTCGGTGAACTTGGCGCTTCGTTTTACAGAGTGCGTAGACAGAGCGTCACTCTTCGCTCTTGATGTGCCAGATTGTTGCGACATTGTTTGTTTGTTCTCAAATCCCTTTAAGTCCATCTCAATTTTCACACAATTTGTTTGCCGTAGCACGAAGAAACATCGTTTGTTGCATTAGGTTGCTTCAATGACATAGCTTTCCTATGAATGAATGACGTGAACGTCTCTGTTGAGGTATCGCGCAACAGCTACACCTCCAAAGTCCCTCAAAACCTTTAAGACTTCCAATATTCAACCTCATGCAGTGAAACAATGAATCCAACGCTCCAATAGCTAAGCCATCTTCCAATACAGCTTCAAAGTAAACATTTTTCACATACCGACTGTTGAACAGCTTTGTGTGATGTCCGTAGGCCACTGTCTTTCCAGGCAACGATGTGGTTTTCAACAACCTACTCCACAATCCTCCTTTGTGTAAGTGATCCAAGATTCCACAAAGTCCATCGACATGAATGTCCACATTTAAGGTGGTTTTTTACTTTTTGTAATGGCAATTTGTCTTCAACTTTAATCAAACAAGAAATCAAAATAAAATAAACAAACTCAAAATCAAACAGCCATTGAGGCACTTAAAGATCGAATCTTACGCAGGGTACAATAAGTCCAATGTCCAAGCAAGCATATCGTTCATGCGGTTTATTTCCATTTGAGCAAGCAAGCATACAAACAAATGGCGTCTGCAGCCTCTCTTTCCCTGATAAAAAAACCAACAACCTTTCCCAGTGCCTGCCTGTCTTAAATGTGACCACCATTATATACCTGCCAACAGGTGCTCAATACTTTCAAAATAAAACTCCCAAAAATACTCAAATTAACTAAAATAACAACATTAATATTCTGGATCTACATCAATAAAATAATCATGCAAATTATTTAAGGTGAAACAGAACAAAGTAATTTAATTATTAACTTAATTACAAAACAAGGAAATAGCTCCAACAAATAATAATGATAATAATAATAATACTAATAGTAAAAAGGAATAATCATGTTTTAATTTGAACAGTAGTTTTTTTTATCTGATTACATTTTTCCATTTTGCCAATAACATCCACATATAACATCCACATCAGCCAATAACATCCACACATAACATTCACATCAGCCAATAACATCCACACATAACATCCACATCAGCCACTAACATCCACACATAACATCCACATATAACATCCACATCAGCCAATAACATCCACACATAACATCCATATCAGCCAATAACATCCACACATAACATCCACATCAGCCAAAACATCCACACATAACATCCACATCAGCCAATAACATCCACATCAGCCAATAACATCCACACATAACATCCACATCAGCCAATAACATCCACATCAGCCAATAACATCCACACATAACATCCACATCAGCCAATAACATCCACACATAACATCCACATCAGCCAATAACATCCACACATAACATCCACATCAGCCAATAACATCCACACATAACATCCACATCAGCCAATAACATCATATGTTATGTGTGGATGTTATTGGCTGATGTGGATGTTATGTGTGGATGTTATTGGCTGATGTGGATGTTATGTGTGGATGTTATTGGCTGATGTGGATGTTATGTGTGGATGTTATTGGGTGATGTGGATGTTATGTGTGGATGTTATTGGCTGATGTGGATGTTATGTGTGGATGTTATTGGCTGATGTGGATGTTATATGTGGATGTTATGTGTGGATGTTATTGGCTGATGTGGATGTTATGTGGATGTTATTGGCTGATGTGGATGTTATATGTGGATGTTATTGGCTGATGTGGATGTTATTGGCTGATGTGGATGTTATGTGTGGATGTTATTGGCTGATGTGGATGTTATTGGCTGATGTGGATGTTATGTGTGGATGTTATTGGCTGATGTGGATGTTATGTGTGGATGTTATTGGGTGATGTGGATGTTATGTGTGGATGTTATTGGCTGATGTGGATGTTATGTGTGGATGTTATTGGCTGATGTGGATGTTATATGTGGATGTTATGTGTGGATGTTATTGGCTGATGTGGATGTTATGTGGATGTTATTGGCTGATGTGGATGTTATATGTGGATGTTATTGGCTGATGTGGATGTTATTGGCTGATGTGGATGTTATGTGTGGATGTTATTGGCTGATGTGGATGTTATTGGCTGATGTGGATGTTATGTGTGGATGTTATTGGCTGATGTGGATGTTATTGGCTGATGTGGATGTTATGTGTGGATGTTATTGGCTGATGTGGATGTTATGTGTGGATGTTATTGGCTGATGTGGATGTTATGTGTGGATGTTATTGGCTGATGTGGATGTTATATGTGGATGTTATGTGTGGATGTTATTTGCTGATGTGGATGTTATGTGTGGATGTTATTGGCTGATGTGGATGTTATTGGCTGATGTGGATGTTATTGGCTGATGTGGATGTTATGTGTGGATGTTATTGGCTGATGTGGATGTTATATGTGGATGTTAATGGCTTATGTGGATGTTATATGTGGATGTTATTGGCTGATGTGGATGTTATATGTGGATGTTATGTGTGGATGTTATTGGCTGATGTGGATGTTATGTGTGGATGTTATTGGCTGATGTGGATGTTATATATGGATGTTATGCGTGGATGTTATTGGGTGATGTGGATGTTATATGTGGATGTTATTGGCTGATGTGGATGTTATATGTGGATATTATTGGCTGATTTGGATGTTATGTGGATGTTATTGGCTGATGTGGATGTTATTGGCTGATGTGGATGTTATATGTGGATGTTATTGGCTGATGTGGATGTTATATGTGGATGTTATTGGCTGATGTGGATGTTATATGTGGATGTTATGTGTGGATGTTATTGGCTGATGTGGATGTTATGTGTGGATGTTATTGGCTGATGTGGATGTTATATGTGGATGTTATTGGCTGATGTGGATGTTATATGTGGATGTTATTGGCTGATGTGGATGTTATATGTGGATGTTATATGTGGATGTTATATGTGGATGTTATTGGCTGATGTGGATGTTATGTGTGGATGTTATTGGCTGATGTGGATGTTATATGTGGATGTTATGTGTGGATGTTATTGGCTGATGTGGATGTTATGTGTGGATGTTATTGGCTGATGTGGATGTTATGTGTGGATGTTATTGGCTAATGTGGATGTTATGTGTGGATGTTATTGGCTGATGTGGATGTTATTGTTATAATATAACATCCACACATATTATATGTTATAATATGTGTGGATGTTATTGGCTGATGTGGATGTTATATGTGGATATTATGTGTGGATGTTATTGGCTGATGTGGATGTTATGTGTGGATGTTATTGGCTGATGCGGATGTTATATGTGGATGTTATGTGTGGATGTTATTGGCTGATGTGGATGTTATGTGTGGATGTTATTGGCTGATGTGGATGTTATGTGTGGATGTTATTGGCTGATGTGGATGTTATGTGTGGATGTTATTGGCTGATGTGGATGTTATGTGTGGATGTTATTGGGTGATGTGGATGTTATGTGTGGATGTTATTGGCTGATGTGGATGTTATGTGTGGATGTTATTGGCTGATGTGGATGTTATGTGGATGTTATTGGCTGATGTGGATGTTATGTGGATGTTATTGGCTGATGTGGATGTTATGTGTGGATGTTATTGGCTGATGTGGATGTTATATGTGGATGTTATGTGTGGATGTTATTGGCTGATGTGGATGTTATGTGGATGTTATTGGCTGATGTGGATGTTATATGTGGATGTTACTGGCTGATGTGGATGTTATTGGCTGATGTGGATGTTATTGGCTGATGTGGATGTTATTGGCTGATGTGGATGTTATTGGCTGATGTGGATGTTATGTGTGGATGTTATTGGCTGATGTGGATGTTATGTGTGGATGTTATTGGCTGATGTGGATGTTATGTGTGGATGTTATTGGCTGATGTGGATGTTATATGTGGATGTTATGTGTGGATGTTATTTGCTGATGTGGATGTTATGTGTGGATGTTATTGGCTGATGTGGATGTTATTGGCTGATGTGGATGTTATGTGTGGATGTTATTGGCTGATGTGGATGTTATATGTGGATGTTAATGGCTTATGTGGATGTTATTGGCTGATGTGGATGTTATATGTGGATGTTATGTGTGGATGTTATTGGCTGATGTGGATGTTATGTGTGGATGTTATTGGCTGATGTGGATGTTATATATGGATGTTATGTGTGGATGTTATTGGGTGATGTGGATGTTATGTGTAGATGTTATTGGCTGATGTGGATGTTATATGTGGATGTTATTGGCTGATGTGGATGTTATATGTGGATGTTATTGGCTGATTTGGATGTTATATGTGGATGTTATTGGCTGATGTGGATGTTATTGGCTGATGTGGATGTTATGTGTGGATGTTATTGGCTGATGTGGATGTTATGTGTGGATGTTATTGGCTGATGTGGATGTTATGTGTGGATGTTATTGGCTGATGTGGATGTTATATGTGGATGTTATGTGTGGATGTTATTTGCTGATGTGGATGTTATGTGTGGATGTTATTGGCTGATGTGGATGTTATTGGCTGATGTGGATGTTATGTGTGGATGTTATTGGCTGATGTGGATGTTATATGTGGATGTTAATGGCTTATGTGGATGTTATTGGCTGATGTGGATGTTATATGTGGATGTTATGTGTGGATGTTATTGGCTGATGTGGATGTTATGTGTGGATGTTATTGGCTGATGTGGATGTTATATATGGATGTTATGTGTGGATGTTATTGGGTGATGTGGATGTTATGTGTGGATGTTATTGGCTGATGTGGATGTTATGTGTGGATGTTATTGGCTGATGTGGATGTTATATGTGGATGTTAATGGCTTATGTGGATGTTATTGGCTGATGTGGATGTTATATGTGGATGTTATGTGTGGATGTTATTGGCTGATGTGGATGTTATGTGTGGATGTTATTGGCTGATGTGGATGTTATATATGGATGTTATGTGTGGATGTTATTGGGTGATGTGGATGTTATGTGTAGATGTTATTGGCTGATGTGGATGTTATATGTGGATGTTATTGGCTGATGTGGATGTTATATGTGGATGTTATTGGCTGATTTGGATGTTATATGTGGATGTTATTGGCTGATGTGGATGTTATTGGCTGATGTGGATGTTATGTGTGGATGTTATTGGCTGATGTGGATGTTATGTGTGGATGTTATTGGCTGATGTGGATGTTATGTGTGGATGTTATTGGCTGATGTGGATGTTATATGTGGATGTTATGTGTGGATGTTATTTGCTGATGTGGATGTTATGTGTGGATGTTATTGGCTGATGTGGATGTTATTGGCTGATGTGGATGTTATGTGTGGATGTTATTGGCTGATGTGGATGTTATATGTGGATGTTAATGGCTTATGTGGATGTTATTGGCTGATGTGGATGTTATATGTGGATGTTATGTGTGGATGTTATTGGCTGATGTGGATGTTATGTGTGGATGTTATTGGCTGATGTGGATGTTATATATGGATGTTATGTGTGGATGTTATTGGGTGATGTGGATGTTATGTGTAGATGTTATTGGCTGATGTGGATGTTATATGTGGATGTTATTGGCTGATGTGGATGTTATATGTGGATGTTATTGGCTGATTTGGATGTTATATGTGGATGTTATTGGCTGATGTGGATGTTATTGGCTGATGTGGATGTTATATGTGGATGTTATTGGCTGATG